>SJYA01000299.1:721658-941550 GCA_006410615.1 Neotragus moschatus | reverse complement strand
TGGAATTCCATCACCTCCACTAGCTTTGTTCGTAGTGATGCTTGCTAAGGCCCACTTGACTTCACATTCCAAGATGTCTGGCTCTAGATTAGTGATCACATCATCATGATTATCTGGGTCATGAAGATCTTTTTTGTACAGTTCTTGTGTGTATTCTTGCCACCTCTTCTTAATATCTTCTGCTTCTGTTAGGTCCAGACCATTTCTGTCCTTCGTTGAGCCCATCTTTGCATGAAGTGTTCCCTTGGTATCTCTAATTTTCTTGAAGAGATCTCTAGTCTTTTCCATTCTGTTCTTTTCCTCTATTTCTTTGCATTGATTGCTGAGGAAGGCTTTCTTATCTCTTCTTGCTATTCTTTGGAACTCTGCATTCAGATGCTTATATCTTTCCTTTTCTCCTTTGCTTTTGGCTTCTCTTCTTTGCACAGCTATTTGTAAGTCCTCGCTAGACAGCCATTTTGCTTTTTTGCATTTCTTTTTCATGGGGATGGTCTCGATCCCTGTCTCCTGTACAGTATCATGAACCTCTGTCCATAGTTCATCAGGCACTCTGTCTATCAGATCTATTCCCTTAAATCTATTTCTCACTCCCACTGTATAATCATAAGGGATTTTATTTAGGTCATACCTGAATGGTCTAGTGGTTTTCCCTACTTTCTTCAATTTAAGCCTGAATTTGGTAATAAGGAGTTCATGATCTGAGCCACAGTCAGCTCCTGGTCTTGTTTTTGTTGCCAGTATAGAGCTTCTCCATATTTTGCTGCAAAGAATATAATCAACCTGATTTCGGTGTTGACCATCTGGTGATGTCCATGTGTAGAGTCTTCTCTTGTGTTGTTGGAAGAGGGTGTTTGCTATGACCAGTGCATTTTCTTGGCAAAACTCTATTAGTCTTTGCCCTGCTTCATTCCGCATTCCAAGGCCAAATTTGCCTGGTACTCCAGGTGTTTCTTGGCCTCCTACTTTTGCATTCCAGTCCCCTATTATGAAAAGGACATCTTTTTTTGGGTGTTAGTTCTAAAAGGTCTTGTAGGTCTTCATAAAACCGTTCAACTTCAGCTTCTTCAGCATTACTGGTTGGGGCATAGACTTGGATAACTGTGATATTGAATGGTTTGCCTTGGAGAGAAACAGAGATCATTCTGTCATTTTTGAGATTGCATCCAAGTACTGCATTTTGGACTCTTCTGTTGACCACGATGGCTACTCCATTCCTTCGGAGGGATTCCTGCCCGCAATAGTAGATATAATGGTCATCTGAGTTAAATTCACCCTGCAGTCCATTTTAGTTCACTGATTCCTAGAATGTCGACGTTCACCCTTGCCATCTCTTGTTTGACCACTTCCAATTTGCCTTGATTCATGGACCTGACATTCCAGGTTCCTATGCAATACTGCTCTTTACAGCATCGGATCTTGCTTCTATCAACAGTCACATCCACAGCTGGGTATTGTTTTTGCTTTGGCTCCATCCCTTCATTCTTTCTGGAGTAATTTCTCCACTGATTTCCAGTAGCATACTGGGCACCTAATGACCTGGGTAGTTCCTCTTTTGGTATCCTATCATTTTGCCTTTTCATCATGTTCATGAGGTTCTCAAGGCAAGAATACTGAAGTGGCTTGCCATTCCCTTTTCCAGTGGACCACATTCTGTCAGACATCACGAAAAATACAAGGCTGAATGAAGCTCCACATGGAATCAAGACTGCTGAGAGAAGTATCAATAACCTCAGATATGCAGATGACATCTTCCTATTGTCAGAAGCCAAAAAGGAACTAAAGAGCCTCTTGATGAAGGTGAAAGAAGAGAATGAAAAAGCTGACCTAAAACTCAACATTCAATACAAAGATCATGGCAGCTGGTCCCATTACTTCAAGGCAAATAGCTGGGCATAGGAACATGGGAACAATAACAGACTTTATTTTCTTGGGCTCCAAAATCACTACAGAGGGTGACAGAAGCCGTGAGATTAAAAGATGATTGCTCCTTGGAAGAAAAGCTACGGCAAATCTAGACAGTATATTAAAAGGCAGAGATATCACTTTGCCAACAAAGTTCTTACAGTCAAAGTTATGATTTTACAGTCGTCATGTATGGATGTGAGAACTGAACCATAAGAATTGATGCTTTCAAACTGTGGTGCTGCAGAAGATTCTGAGAGTCCCTTGGATGGCAAGGAGATGAAACCAGTCAATCCTAAAGGAAATCAACCCCGAATATTCATTAGAAAGACTGATGCTGAAGCTGAAGCTCCAATACTTTGGCCACCTGTTGTGTGTATGTTAGTCGCTCAGTCATGTCCAACTCTGTGACCCCATGGACTGTAGCCCACCAGGCCCCTCTGTCCATGGAATTCTCAAGCAAGAATAGTGGATTGTGTTGCCACTTCCTTCTCCAGGGGATCTTCCTGACCCAGGAATTGAATCCAGGTCTCCTGCAATGCACGTGAGTGCTTTACCGTCCGAGTCACCAGGGAAACCCGTGATGCGAAGCCCTTGATGGCTGGCCACCTGATGTGAAGAGCCAACTCATTGCAAAAGACTCTGATGCTGGTAAAGACTGAGGGTAGGAGGACAAGGGGGCAACAAAGATGAGATAGTTGGATGGAATCATCGACACAATGGGCATGAATTTGAGCAAAATCTGAGAGACAGTGAAGGGAAGGGACACAGACAAGAAAGCCTGGCGTGCTGCAATCCATGGGACTGCAAACAGTCAGACACAACTGAACAACCACCTAAAGTTCCCCTGACAAGGATAAACGCAACATTCTTACTCACTAATTATCCTGGAGTATCTGCAGCTTCTAGACTAAAATGATGCCACATCAGCTCTTTCCCATAAATCCTCATCAGGTCCATGGGAAAGACTTTTTTTTTTTTTTTTTTTTTTTACTAAAGATCTACTATAAAATCCAACACAATTATGTCTTCGTCTCTCTGAAGTCAAGGTAATTATTCAGCCTTTCTCTCACATACCTGGTCCTCCATATCATTCAAACTGATAAACCCAATCTTAGGTTTGTTTAAAAGCACACGCATGGAGAGAATTATGCACACACTCATGCCACTTTGGAGGATGTGGGAATAGAAATCACAGGACACAAGAAACTCTATTTGTAAATCTTCAAATTCCTCCTTAATTTTGGTAAAGTATTTAGGAATCCTAATACTAGTTTTTCCCTTTATTTTTTTTTTCAAATCAATCATGATAATCTTGTAATGTGGAATGCTGTTCCTCTTGTCTTCAGGTCTCAGCTAAAACTTCCATTCCACACGCGTTCCATTCCAAATGTGTTCAATTACGTAAATCATGCAAAATGAGGTAACTTTCATTCTACAAAACAACTTAAAATGCATTTATCAACCGTGTTACTGCATTTTAAAAACAGATCATAAAATTTCCAGCCCATTATTGCCAAGTTTTGTAATCGACATCAGTCTGATGAACAGGATAATTCCCTATGCACTACTTTGTGATATGTATGTACAGACTGAAGCAAAGGGTATTTTTAGAGTGTTTAAAGGAAGCAAAGTCCTTGCACATCTAGCCACTCATTTACTCATGATTCCAAATAAGTGGAAGAGTTAAACACACACACACACACACACACATCTAACCATATCATTAGAAATAACTCATAATATTAAACACTCTCCAATGTTATATCCCCTTAAGTCAACTGGATAAGCCATTTTTACTTACAGTCAATTTAATTATGAATATCATAGTTAACAGTGATTGGAAGAAATACAGCTGTAAAGTAGGCATATGGTTTGTACACCTTGTTTGATCTTATGCTTGCTAATGGAAAGGATCTACTCAATTTTAAAATCCAGTAACACAAACAATATGGAGGCCACACAGTGTAACAGAAAGAGTCCTGTGTTTGAAATGACTATCTAGTCCAGGCCTCTATTTCCATTTTTCATATTATTTAGACTGTCTAATAAATATTACCAAATTATTTAAATAAGAACTTACTTATATAAGTATGCACACATGTGCATTCATAGACAACACACAAAACTTCACTTATCTTCTGCTGATAATACATTATCTATAGTGATTGTTTAAAAAAAAATTTAAAATAATAAAGCAATAGTGTTCTCCAAGATAACTCATAGTGTCAGAAATCAAGTAAGTTTATTTAATCTTTAGATTCTTAGTTATTTTCATCTGTGACATAGGGATAAAATACCAGTTTTCTTCTTTCCAGAGTTGTTAGGATATGATGAAATAATTTATGTGAAAATGCTCCCTAAAGTGGTATAAACAGATAAGATTATTTTTTCACAGTTCTAAACATGTATATTTATACACACAAATGCCAAAATTTAAAAACAAACGTAGTATTTCATGGGACCGCGTCTCTGAAATCTCTTGACTGCTATTAAAGATGCATTAAATTTCAACAGTAACATGCTTTACCACTAAATATCACCACTTAAAGTACTTTATGTAAAGGAATGTTTTGTAAAACTTCTCATTTGGCAGATTCATTGCCCTATTAGCAAAAGACTATAAAAATTATATTTTCATTCTATATTCTTTTAACAAAGAACTTGAAAAAATCAAAATGATTTAGTATTTGCAATTTAGCAGAATGAATATGCCTTTAGTAGGTAGAGGAGTCTGGCATACCAGAAGTTCATCTACAATTTTGAAGGTGATCTTTCTCTTAGAATTCTGAAATGCTATAAAAACTTTATATGGCACTGAATTGATTCATTCCAAAAATTCAGGGCCTTCTAATAAGACCAGTTTAAAAAAATTCCAAGGCACCAATTTTACTATTTAAATGAAATTGGTAAGTTGGATACTTAACTTTAAAATTACTGATCCTCATAAAAATATGAAGCTTAACAATTCCTTTCTAGTCTTACAATATGCAAAAAATAGAAATGAGTACAGCATTTTTCCCCTAGTTTGCTTTCTGTTTCGTATAAATTTGAACTAGAAAGCATATTGAACTGATTTAAATTGGAACCCACAGAAGGAAGCTGGCTAAAGACATGGAGGCTAACTCATAGTCTGTGACCAGACTGGTTTGTCTAATGATGTAGTTGTTGTCACAATAAATGACTACATGCACAGATTTCTGTCTAGTTAGACATTTGGCTTGAAATAAATATTCAGAGAACTGAATCCAAACATCAACCAGGCCAAAAGTTGTCTTAAGCTCTGCCAACATAATGCTAATTCAACTAAAAGTAATATGCCTTTTTGTTCACAGCAAATGAGTCTTTGAATCCATTTAACTGAATCTGATGATGATTTCAGAAACATGTCCGATGAGAACATTATCCCACTGCAGAAGGTCTGGAACCTAGTTTTCCTGTCAAATGCCACTTATTGTAGGTACTTTGGTACCCTAGAACTGGAAAGAATGATCCATGAATTGAGACAGGGAATCCTTTGGCTGTATAATTTGACTTGGGAAAAAAGGCCTATGTTTAACCACTTTATTTTGTAATACCGATTTTATAACTAGGTATAGAGATTATGCATTTATCTGAAATTAGCCATAGTCCAGCTTCCTAAGGCTTCATTAAAAGCAAGATAAACATAATGAAAATACCAGCATAAGTGAACACAATTTATATGGGTTTCTATTTCTGTGTGTCAGTTATCTTGGAATGCTCTCTATTTGTATTTGTAGATTTTTCACCCCATACAGCTAAAAGAGAATGACAAGTAGAAATATCAGTAAATAAGGAATGTAACACAAATATTTATTTGGATGGAAGAAAACATACCAAGTCAAAAAAGGAGACTATCCAAATTAATTGAAGACTAAAGAGTTATACTGGATTGGCCAAAAAGTTTAATCAGGGTTGACCATAAGAAAAGCTGAATGAATTTTTGGCCAACTCAACAGATGTCTAATCAACTGTATTTAGTTGGAAGACACTGATATACTGTATATATCATTGATATATACTGACATTCTAGGACAAAATAAAGAGAAAATACCTTGTTAAGTATGCAAATGAATGTCTGGCTGAGTAGCAGGACATCAGTGTTTTCTAAACTGTGTTTCTAGTGATTGTTTTCCTCTTTGAAATAATAAACTTATTTTCGGTACTGACATCAAAGATAGATATGGCTATTTAACAACATGCAACATTTGGAGAATTTCATTTTTCTACTCAACTTATGATATTATTCATGGGAACACAGTTCCGTTCAGTCGCTCAGTCATGTCCTACTCTTTGCAACCCCATGAACTGAAGCATGCCAGGTCTCCCACCAATTCCTGGAGTTTACCCAAGCTCATGTCCATTGAGTTGGTGATGCCATCTAACCATCTCATCCTCTGTCATCCCCTTCTCCTCCTACCCTCAATCTTTCCCAGCATCAGGGTCTTTTCAAATGAGTCAGCTCTTTGCATCAGGTGGCCCAAGTATTGGAGTTTCAGCTTCAACATCAGTCCTTCCAATGAACACCCAGGACTGTTCTCCTTTAGGATGGACTGGTTGGATCTCCTTGAAGTCCAATGGACTCTCAAGAATCTTCTCCAACATGCGACCACAGTAAGCTACAAATTTTGTAGCAAGGAGCCCAGTGAAAATGGAAAATATGGGGTCCCTTATTCAAATGAATAATTTCAAGATGGTGGCAACAAAGCATGGGGCCCTTCTAAGCACAAGGAACTGTGTAACTTACCACATAAGCCTGCAAACTCCCAAAGCCAACCACATATGGGTCCATCCCTAAAACTTTCCATTAACTTACATTTTATTGCTAATAGGATTGCAAAATACATGGAGGGTCATTACTAAAGCATCATTCCTTGCCAATTCAATCAATGGAAAGTGACTCTCCTACTGGGTCCACCCATACTTATTTATCTGCCACATTAAATATGGACAGGCTGTTGAAAACATGGCAGCGACGACAAGAATTGGGGGAATTAAGACACATATCAAGCTCTTCATTTTCCTGCCTTTGATAGAAATGCACCATAGCTTACTGTTTGCAACATCCCTTCATTCTTTTCCTAGATAGGTCTGGCTAACACTGGTGAATATTTGTGAAAAGATGCCATCCTTCAGAAAGTGGTTAAGAAATATTTGCTCAGTTTCAGGATTTCTTCTTTCTACATTCAAAAAGACAACAAGTATTATAATATTTGAATTGAAACTCTTGAACTTCAAACTGCCTTGTTCCTGAATTATTTAAACTTGTATAATGTATTCACATAGAATATGACTAAAACCTTTAAAACTCTGATAAGATTAAATTAAGTGATCTATATATATGAACTCTGTGAAACACTCAGGTTCAACTCTCACATCATTATTAGCAATTCAGTTTATTACTGACATGTAGATGAAGTCTTAGGTCACTACAGAAATCAGGTAAGGAAATTCTTTCTTCAATGCAGTCTACAGGCATACCTCACATATAATGATTCCCTAAAGTGAAGTCACTCAGTCGTGTCCAACTCTTTACAACCCCGTGGACTGTAGCCCACCAGGCTTCTCCATCCATGGGATTTTTCGTGCAAGAATACTGGAGTGGGTTGCTATTTCCTTCTCCAATGATTCCTTAACATTTCACTTATTGACAGATCTTTTTTTCCCCCACAGTGTTTCAAAGCTTGACTAATTCACAAGATTATATCAGCATATTTAAAACCTTAATCATATCAAGTCCAACTTTATTCGGTAAATGAAGATGTTTTCTACTTTCATCCAAACTGTCATTGGTAAGTCCTTTGATAAGATAGTCTCTTGATTTCTTAGAAATAATATATATCCAAGAAAAGCACACTAACTAAAGAAGGGGAATAAAGATTTATGTTTTAAAAGAAATTTTCTAAAATTGTGGGAGGGGGGTTCAGGATTGGGAACATGTGTACACCCGTGGCGGATTCATGTTGATGTATGGCAAAACCAATACAGTATTGTAGAGTAAAATAAAATAATAATAATAATAAAATAAATATAGTACCAAAAAAAGAATAATACAAAAAAAATTTAGCTTCTGAAATAGAAAGATCAGGAGATGGATCTTCTTCATTATTTAAATTATAGTATTGGTCCAATTAAAAAAGTTATTGGAGGTGTATCTTACATATCTCTCTTTAGAAGAAAAGGTTAGATAAGTATTTTTAAAAGGATTTTATTCCATACTTTTTTAATCATAAGAATTTGTGAAAGATATAACAATACTTTTCCATTTCTTGAAAGAAAAAAATTAAAATTATTTATTTCTTCTCTCTATACTGCCTTAAATTAACCAAACAGAAATTCAATAAATAAAGGAAATCAGAAAAAGATGAAACAAACAATGGCAATCTGAAGTTTAATAATTAACTGGGTAGCCATAGCTTAGCTATATTAAAATAATAATAGTTCTCAGTAAAAACTCTATACGTTTGAAACCTGATTATTTCATCAGTTAGAACCCATTATAATGGCTCTTTCCTGAGGGATACTTGTCCTAATGACACAGAAAAGGGATACACTTTAATTTAAATTGGCACTTTTGTGAAAAAATGTGAGAGAACATATTGCAAGCTACCACCACCTTAATATCAAATATAGTATCAATGGTATATGAAAAAATGCTTAAGTTGTCAAAGTTTTTCCTGGAAATTTCCATTCTAATTTACTCAATTAACATTTTATAGTGTTTTCCAAATTCATTAATTATAGTACAATGCCTAAATTGTTTGGAGTACTTTAGAGCATAACTTAGAGTAGTCCAGATCAGTGCATTCTCTACCAGCCAAGAGTCTAAATTTTTCATACTAAATTCACATAATAGTAATTTTCTATCAATAGTCTGTCTTTAGTAGCAAAATAAAATTGAATCCTACCTAAAAATAAAAGCTTTGGTTCCCTGTAACTGTTAAAGAAAATTAAAAAATAACATTAATGAAGAAGAGAAAAATTCAAACTTTTTTCAAAACTAATAAATAACTTGAGAAATGCATCTTTAAATTTAATTGTGCCTCCTTTAGATTGCTAATAATAAATCTAATTGTAAATATTATCTTCTTTAAGGAATATAAATTATTTGCCACACAAACTTCAAATCAAAAACTATCAAGAGTAGATTTTGATGCAAGTTAAGTATTACCTGGTCAATGAGTGTTTCTGACATTTATTAGCCTCAAATTAGCTCCACAATAGATTTACAGAGTTTAGTTTATTATAATTAAATGTATAAAACACTGAATTTCAGTATAAACAGGAAAGATTTAAGAAAGCAGAAACACTTGCTGCTGCTGCTAAGTCACTTCAGTCGTGTCCGACTCCGTGCAACCCCATAGATGGCAGCCTACCAGGCTCCCCTGTCCCTGGGCTTCTCCAGGCAAGTACACTGGAGTGGGTTGCCATTTCCTTCTCCTAGTACTTATAGCTTTCTTAAAATAGATTTTAAGTGTTATATAGAAACATAAGATATCTTATAGCCTCTGCCTTTATTTTATTCACCGTATTTATTAACTTCGGACAAGGCAATGGCACCCGACTCCAGTACTCTTGCTTGGAAAATCCCATGGACTGAGGAGCCTGGTAGGCTGCTGTCCATGGGATCACTAAGAGTTGGACATGACTGAGCAAATTCACTTCACTTCACTTTTCACTTTCATGCATTGGCGAAGGAAATGGCAACCCACTCCAGTGTTCTTGCCTGGAGAATCCCAGGGACAGGGGACCCTGGTGGGCTGCTGTCTCTGGGGTCGCACAGAGTTGGATACGACTGAAGCGACTTAGCAGCAGCAGCAGCATGTGGATAGTACTGTAGCTTTGTATTTTAACTCTACATTAAGAAGGCATTCAAAATTTATTCCACATCTACTTCAAATTCCTGCAAGAAAATGAACTGAACTTTTACAATCAGTGTCTTCAGAGTAGACACATTATTTTTCAGTATCTGCAAGTGGTATTAANATGTGGATAGTACTGTAGCTTTGTATTTTAACTCTACATTAAGAAGGCATTCAAAATTTATTCCACATCTACTTCAAATTCCTGCAAGAAAATGAACTGAACTTTTACAATCAGTGTCTTCAGAGTAGACACATTATTTTTCAGTATCTGCAAGTGGTATTAATTTTTTTAGCATCTGCAGGTGATATCAAATGCCATGATATGCAGTCACTACAATGGATACCAAGGTGGAGGTAAAGGGCAGAGCCTTGGTCTGAATTCTGAAGTACTAAACAGACATTCACACTGACAGAACTGCTATATGCAAGTACCTACAGACTGAACTTTTTCAGAATCACACTGATCGTGGAAAGAAGCCAGAAGACCAAGATGAACTTCACTTTGACTAATTCTTCTTCCTAAATTAGACACTGTTTTATCATTTGGGCTGCCATCACAAAATACTGGGTGTCTTACACAACAGACATTTATTTCTGACAGATCTGAAGGCCGAGAGGTCCAAGATCGGCAGACAGAGTTCTTGGTGAGAAGAACCAAGACTTGCACGTTGTCTCCTGGATGTGTGCTTACATGTCTTTCCTCAGTGTACACATGCCTACAGACAGACACCTGTCTCTTCCCCTTCTTCAAGGGCTCTAATCCTATCATGAGGGCCCCACCTAAAATTATGACTTCATCTAAACCCAATCACCTTTTAAAAGCACCATTACCAAATACCAACACATTTGCTGGGTAGGGCTTCAAGTATGAATGATATTTGAATGATATAGTTATTCAGTCTATAATGAACATTATCACTTGTGATTTTAAGATATCATGTATGTTTGTATGTATAGGTGTATATAGACACATGTACATATAAATGCATGTACATATATTTATCTTTAATGCAAAGTATAATAAACTATTAAGAATTTAAATTCATTAATTTACTAATTTAATTGATTCACTTATTCATTTTCCAATTTTTCACTTAATAAATTTTGAGGACTTAAAATGTGTTAGGAGTGAAATGCCTCTTACTCATTTTTGTGTAATTTACACTTAAGACACCTGAATGGTTCAGGAAACCCATTCATATCTAGACCTAAACTAATCAGTGTACTACTTTATAGTTAGTAAAGTGCAGAATATTGATTATATTAGAGTTCTTTGAAACTGCTTGAATTGAGACACTATTACTCTGATAGAATTCTTTATTATATTTTCTACTTTCTTTTTTTTTAAGTTTAAATTTCTATTTTTTAGTTTGTTTTGCTTTACAATACTGTATTCATTTTGCTATACATTGACATGANTGATTTAGGTCATACCTGAATGGTCTAGTGGTTTTCCCTACTTTCTTCAATTTAAGTCTGAATTTGGCAATAAGGAGTTCATGATGTGAGCCACAGTCAGCTCCTGGTCTTGTTTTTGCTGACTGTATAGAGCTTTTCCATCTTTGGCTGCAAAGAATATAATCAATCTAATTTTTGTGTTGACCATCTGGTGATGTCCATGTATAGAGTATTCTCTTGTGTTGTTGGAAATCATGAAATCGTTAGCAAGTTTAATTTTCTTTATAGTTTGCACTCTTTTAACAAATATGATTTAGCATTACATATTTAATATTAATTATTGAGAAATATTAAAAGTATAGAATTCCAAATTGTTACATAAGTTGCTTAGTGCCTCTGTCTAAAATACTGTGTTTGTGTCTTTTCAAGGAGAGATGAAACAGCTTATCACTTATCTTTTTTGAGTGCTTTTCATGAAATCAGCTTGCAGTAAGCTTTTCTTCGCAGTAGAGCCATATACAGTTTCTCAGAAATCTTGATTGTATTTCATCCTGGCTACATATTTTTATATTAAGACAGATAGAGATATTTTTCAGTGGCATTTGACAAGCACCTTAAGGTTGTTGGTAATCATTTTGATTTCAAAGACAAAGTGCGAAACTTTAAAAGTCTTTTCTTTCTTGTATCTAAGTGACAGTGTTTGAATACTGCAATTCTGGACTAAGGATATTCTCTTTTTTCTAGGAGACTTTTTTAATTTTACCATATTATGTTGCATTAGAATATTAAAGGAGTGAGAATTTTTCTGGAAGTAAGTGAAAAGTCACAATTAGCAATCTGTGAGAAATCATGGCAGAAATTAGGATGAGAATGGTTTTTTTCTCCTGAGCCTAAGCTGACTTAACTCTTTGGAATTTATAAGAGAAGCATAATGTTGAGATGCATCAACTTTGCAGACATGCTGTTTGTGTTCAGTTTCTGACAATACCACTTAGGGCTATCTATTGTCAGGTATGTTCCTGAAGCACCAACCAATTCTTCACATGTAAAATGTAAATAATAATGGAAAATAGTTTCAAGAAAATACCACATGGACACTGATTTAACCACATTATTTATACAAAATAGACTTTAAAATCAAACCATTACTGGAGATAAAGTTACTGTATAAGTGATTGAAGTTTAAATTTGATTGGAAGTTAGAATGATATTAAATCTAAGTGTCCCTAAGAGCATAACCTCAAGACAGGTTAAAGAAAATTTGACAGAATAGCAGGGAAAAATAAACAATCCACAGTAGCAGTGAATATTAAGTTACTTAGTAATTGATGGAATAAAATAGAAAAGAATCAGTAGAGGGGGATAGAGTTGAAATATATGACTAAGAAACTTGACATTGTAGACATATATAGAACCTTGCATGCAACTGCAAAATTCACATTATTCTGAAGAACAATGGGATAATTACAAAAATTGACTGTATGCTGAGTCATAAATTAGGTCTCAACTGTTTTCAAAGAATTGAAATTATATCAGTGGAATTAAGCTGAAGGTGATAACAAAAATGTAGCAAAATTAAAAATTAAATAAAAAATTAAAAATTAAAAAATTAAAAATTAAAAAGAAATCACAATAATAATTATAAATATTTTAGACTAAAAATGTATATCTTATAAATAACAATTGTAGAATACCTATAAGAAGCATTTACTGGGAAATTTATACCTTAAATGTGCTAGAGAAATAAACTGAACATTAATAAGTCAAGACTTTATCTGAAAAAAAAAGAATTAAAGTACAAAATTAATGAGGTCAGAAGCAAACATATAAAGAAAAGAAGCAAGACAGCCAAAAATTGTTACAAATGCTGAGTAAATGTTTCAACATTCTGATGAAACTGAACAAGCAAACAAGTGACAAGAGAGGAATATCTAGTATCAGAAATGACAAAATAAGATCACCACAGATGTGCAGATGTTAAACAGCTAATAAAGAGTATCATGAACTTCACATTACCAGATTAATATTGGGAAATATGAAGAGTTAGATGAGTGGTCAAATTCCTAGAAAAATACATCAATGATCAAAATATTCCCCAAAATACACAACTTAGCAATATTTACTTTAAAAAGGATAACCTGAATGATTTTGTACACATTAAGGAAATTTTATTTAGTAATCAAAAATTTTCCTACAAAAGAATTCCGAACCCAGAAGGCTTCACAGGCAAGTTTAAGGAAGAAATAAGTCTAATCCTATGTAAGTTTTTTTTTTTTTTTTTTCAAAAAATAGAAGAGGTAATAATCCCTAATTTATTTTATAAGGATCGTATAGTCTTGATACAAAACCTGGCAAAAATAGTATAAAAAAGAATATTCAGGCAAATCTCTCTCACAAATAAAATGGAAAAATTGTCAATCAAACATTAGCAAACCAATTTCAGCAATATATTAAAAAGTTCATTAATCGTGAGCAAACTTGTTTACTCCAGAAAATCAGCATTTGTTAGCATGTAAAAAAATCAGCCAGTGTAATACAAGTTAAAAGATGATGATATCACATGGTTATTTCAGTTAATGCAGAAAAAGGATTTAATAAAATGTATCATTTATTTCTTATTTTTGAAGTTCCTGAAAACTGAAAACAGGAAAGAACTATTTTAGTGTGATAAGAAATGCATATTGCAATCATAAATTAAAATAGTAAAATGTTGAAATCTTTCCTAATGAAATCAAGAGCAATATCAGGATATTTGTCATTGAGCATTTTACCTATAGAGCCTAGACAATACAATAAAGTAAGATAAATGCAACTGTTGGGGTTGGAAAAGAAACAACCATTGTTATTGGCAGATGATATGAATTAATATGAGCATTTAAATTTGGTGCAAACAATACAATATGTACAAATCAACTATATTTCTGTATATCAGCATCAATTTTTACCTAGTATTTAGTAACAAGAAATGAGTAGTACCTCTATAAGGAAAATTTTGAAAGTTTGAGAAAGATTTTAATATTTATTAAATGAACGAAATGGTTAGACATACCATATTCATGTACAGGAAGAGCCAATATTGTAGCTATGTCCCCTAATCCTAAGTAGATTTGCAATCAAAATGTCAATTGTTTGTTTTGTCTTTGTTGGGTTTTGTCTTTCTTTGTTATTTGTTTGGATTGTGTGTTTGTGTGTGGGGGTGTGTGTGTGTAAGGTTGCACACCTTTGTGTGTATTCACCCATGTGTGTGCATATGTATGTGAGTGTGAGTGGATGTGTATATGTGTGTGAGTGTGAGTGGGTGTGTAATATGACAGGTTGATTCGAACATGAAAAGACAAGAAGAGTCAAGACACTCTTGAAAAGGGGGTGTATGGGTAGGATTACTTGTCCTGTTAATTTATAAAGTATTATAAATTCTGAAAGTGTGGCATTGCTGCTGGGGTAGGCAAGTAGACAAATGAGAGACACTAGAGAGCTCAGTTAAGAAGCTACAGTTAGAACCCTGTATTTAACAACTGATTTGTTCACGATTGAGAAAGGAGTACGACGGGGCTGTCTGTTGTCACCGTTTGTGTAATTTATATTCTGAGCACATCATGAGAAATGCTGGGCATGAGTTACAAGCTGGGATCAAGACAGGAGGGAGAAACATCAACAACCTCAGATATGTGGATAATACCACGCTAATGACAGAAAACGAAGAGGAACTAAAGAGCTTCTTGATAAGGGTGAAAGAGGAGAGTGAAAAAGCAGGCTTAAAACTCAGTATTAAAAAAACTAAGATCTTGGTGTCTGGCCAGTTACTTCATGGCAAATAGAAGGGGAAAAGGTGGAAGAAGTGACAGATTTCCTCTTCTTCCGCTTTAAAATCACTGCAGATGGTGACTGCGGCCATGGAATCAGAAGACGTTTGCTTCTTGGCAGGAAAGCTGTGACAAACTTAGTGCGTTGAAAAGCAGAGACATTCCTGTGCCGACAAAGATCTGTATAGTCAAGGCCATGGTCTTCCCAGTGGTCATGTATGGTTGTGAGAGCAGGACCATAAAGAAGGCAGAGCTCTGAATAACTGATGCCTTTGAACTGTGGTGTTGGAGAAGACTCCTGAGAGTCCTGGACAGCAAAGAGATCNATTCCTGTGCCGACAAAGATCTGTATAGTCAAGGCCATGGTCTTCCCAGTGGTCATGTATGGTTGTGAGAGCAGGACCATAAAGAAGGCAGAGCTCTGAATAACTGATGCCTTTGAACTGTGGTGTTGGAGAAGACTCCTGAGAGTCCTGGACAGCAAAGAGATCAAACCAGTCAATCTTAAGGGAAATCAACCCTGAATACTTGTTGTAAGGGCTGATGCTGAAGCTGAAACTCCAATAATTTGGTCATCTGATGCTAACATCTGACTCATTGGAAAAGTCCCTGATGCTGGGAAAGATTTAGGCAGAAGGAAAAGAGGATGTCAAAGGATGAGATGGCTGGATGGCATCACCGATGCAATGGACATGAACTTGGGCAGACTCTGGGAGATGGTGAGGGACAGAGAGGCCTAGTGTGCTGCAGTCCATGGGGTTACTAAGAATCAGACATGACTGAGCAACTGAACAACAACAGAGAGCTCAGAAACAACTCTTGCATATATGGACATTTTATTTATAATAGAGGTGGTACTTCAAAGCAGTAGAGAAATAGCAGACTTTTAAAAATACACGGTATTGGGAAAAGTGACACTTTGTTGGAAAAAATGAAATTGAATCCCTACCTCACACTCACAGATATCAATTTCAGTTAGGGTAAGACATAAAAAAAAGAGAATCTCTTAAGATACTTTCCTATAAGAAAATCTAGGAAAACTTTATGACCTGAATGTAGAGACATATTCCTTAGATAAAAATGCACACATTCTACATTATTTTTTAAAATACACTTAATCTTTAAGAGCAGTTTTAGGTTCACAGCAATATGAGCAGAAGGTGTAGAGATTTCTCATATACCACTCCTCACAATCCCCCAACACACACACACATGCCTAGCCTCCTGCAACATCAACATCCTCCACCAGAGTAGTACATTTTTTTACAACTTCTGACACATTAGTGTCACTCACAGTTCATCATTTAGGTACGTTGTCGTTTATTTTATTGTTTATCAAGAAAATGAAACATAAAAATGAGTGAAAAGAGAGAGTATGGAGTGGCAGAATAAATTTGCAAAGTATTGACACACTGATATCCAGAATAGATACTTTAAAACTACAAATCAATGGGAAAATTCACATAATCCAATAGAAAAATGGTAAAAAAAAAAAAAGAAATCCAAATGGCCAGCAATACATCCAAATGTCAAAACATATGAAAAATGCTTGATATCAGTAATAGTCAAGGAAATATAAAGCGAATTCACAGTGAGATGCTGCTACATATGCCTCAGAATGGGGAAAACGAAAATGGTTATCAGATCAAAGCAATGACAGGATTGCAGAACAATAGCAGTGTTCAAGGCTGATGAGAACAGAAATTGGAACAGCTACTTTTGGATAGATAGCTCCTACTTAAGCACAGCAATCCTACATATGTGTATCCTAGCAAAATATGTGCATATGAGCACCGAAGAATTGATGCTTTCAAATTGTGGTGCTGGATAAGACTCTTGAGAGTCCCTTGGACTGCGAGGAGATTAAACCAATCAATCCTAAAGGAAATCAGCCCTGAATATTCATTGGAAGGCCTGATGCTGAAGCTGAAGCTCCAATACTTTGGCCACTTGATACGAAGAGCCAACTCATTGGAAAAGACTCTGATGATGGAAAAGATTGAAGGCAGGAGGTGAAAGGAGTGACAGAGGATAAGAGGGTTGGATGGCATCACTGACTCAATGGACATGAATTTGAGCAAACGCTAGGAGTTAGTGGAGGACAAAGGAGGCTGGTTTGCTACAGTCCATTGGGTCACAAGGAAATGATCACAATTTAGTGACTGAACAAGAACTAAATATGTGTATCAGGAAATACTTGCAAAAATGTTCACAGTAGAAATATTTCTATTTGCCAAAAATTAGAAATAATTCACTAATCAAGAAAAACATGGACCATTGTAGAATAGTCATGACGTGAAGCAACGGAAATGGAAGGCTTTTAGTGATCTACTTAATATTAAGCAGAGAAGAGCAAAGACATAATACAAACAGGTGATGTATGGTTGATGTATGGTTGATTCTAGGCAAACAATTGTATTTTTCAGAGGTACATTAAGGGTGGTAAAGCTATAAAGAAAATCAGGGAAACATTACTATAAGAGTCAGAGAGTGCTGATCTCTAGGAATGAGGAAAGAGACTGAGCTCATGGAGGGAGAATTTGGGTGAGGGAGCATTTTGGGTCCAAGGGAGAGTGCCACTGGAGCCCTTCTGGTGATTATGTGGGTCTGTGCTTTCTTATTATTTGCCTAACTGTACATATGGTGTACACATATTCAATATAAGTGTTAAAGTAGTACAGCAAATAGTTATAGTAAGATTTATTTATTTCTTTAGTGGTATATATTTTCATGAGGGAGAACTATGGTGGCAAATAGCATAAACTGATACATCTTTCAAAATTAGGTAAAATAATTGAAGGTGCTTGTAAAGAATCTCCCACATTGGAAGTGAATAATAATAGACTAGTGAAATAGGCATATATTCTTTTCGGTGTTCTTTTTCTAAGACATGTAATAAAGGATATCAGGCATTGCCTTTAGATTGACTAGAATGTTTTGAGAACTATAAAATTATAAATATTTTATTTGTATATGAATTGAATGCATTGGCAGGTTAAACTTTTGCATCCTTCAACAATACCCACAAAAAGGCTTTGTTGGATATCTGATTTTATACTGCATTGACCAAAAATAAGTTCTACACAGAGGCTTGTAAATCTAAGATTTTACAGAGGTAAGTTGAGGATAGTGGTTAGTTATACCATTGGTGGCAAGTTATTTTTGTTTTGCTTATTTCCTTCTGCATGAACATTCTTTTAAATTGTCACTGCATTTATAGTTGTTTGCTTTAACCACTTAGCCAGTTAATAATTTGTGAACCTAAGTGATTGTTATTTGTGTACGCCTTTGGTCACCTCTCTCTTTTACTTGCAAATAAGCAAGCTCTTTGCTTTAACTGTTTATCAAATTCACCTTTTTTTTTTTCCCCCAGTCAACCTTATCTAGAAAGTAAAACTCTTTGCTGCCTGAAAAAAAAAGAGAATAATCCCAATATATTATAAATTGTCAAGTGAGTTCTTTATAATTAAAGATTACTCTGCAATATACAATTTTTAAGGCATTTATCCCGACAGGGTTCAGTGGCCTTTGAGAATGAGCCACTTTGTTGACAAATCTATCATCTAAATTGTGCAACATTAATGAGAACTCAGAGCAGCACACGCTTACATTTTAATGTGGGTGGCAGTTTAAGAAGAAAAAAAAACCCACCAAAACAAAATGCTGAATATGATTGAAGTTGATTTAAAATAGGTCTGCCACCTGTGGATAAAAATGTGCATTACTCTGAACACATAATAATTAACAAGACTGAAAGGCCATGGCAAAATCCAATGACTCTCTGAAATCAAAACCCTGGTCATTATTAAAAAAAAAAAACACAAAAAGAAGACACGGATTTTCATAGTAAATATGAATAACAGGCTTGTGATGTCACTTACCTGTGCAACTAATGGTCCTTGCTCTATAATTTAATCCACAGTTCTTTACTGACATTTGGTAGAATCCATTCCTAAAAGTATGGTCTTTGATATGAAAACTTCATTTCTTAATTAAGAACTCACTATGTAGTCTTACATTTCCTGAATTGTATAAAATTTCTATATCTCCTTTTTCATAACCATTTATAACTCACTGTAGGTCATCTTTTATTGTTGCACCTCGATCTTGTGAGTAAAATTCCTTTTTTTAATATACTTTCAGCCTAGTTTTCTCAAGTTACCCTTATAAGTAACACCATGCATATTTAAACCTAATAGCACTGGACTCATAATTTCTTCTCAACTCAAAGTTATTTGTTTAAATGCCTGATTATGCTTGATTGTCTTCATGCTCTACCTACAAATATCTAAGCTCCATCTGCATAGTTTAGCATAAAGTTATTAAGCTTATTTTCTGGGTGTTTCAAGTGTATGTACATATAATGCACTGGGAGGATTTTATTAGCACAATTTGAATTGCAGAGTTCATTTCAGAATGTACATCAGCTTAAGTAACATAATGCAGTCACTGTTTAGATATTGTACTGGTCTTGGAACGAGATATTGCTACTTGAGTAGCCGATGCTGATCCTCTTGAAGCAGACCTAAAATACTAGCCTGGCAGAAAATAATAGTTTATGTAGAATTCCTTTGGCTGGCTTTTAGCTTCTTGGTTGATAAAAAATAATGAGAAAGATTCATGGAAAAATCACAGAAAAACTAGAATTTAATAAAATTCTAAATAAAATAAAAGTAATAACTTTTATTTAAAAATCAGTTGATAATATATCTAAATCCTTTAATAATAGTTGTTTGAACAGTATTCCCTTATTATTCAGCAATTGTTTGTAATTAAGAGGATTTTTCCTTCTAAATAAAATAATGCATGAATTGTTGACCAAAAGGCTTTAAAATAATGTATATAAGCAAGCAATTCCTAGTAGTTTTGTATCTTTCTTTAGAATACTAAGCAACAAGGAAGCAGTTCTAACAATAATAATTTAATTTTAGGAAAAAACCTGAACCCAAACCATCTCCATAAAACTTTTTGCATAATGAGGTTATATCTCTTCTCAATGGAAGAAGTCTTGCCCACAGTCACATTCTGTAAATGAAAATACATTTTGCATAAATTAGTGAAGTTGAATTGCTGAGACACTTTATAAAATGTAATAAATATGTTCTAATTTTTAAAGTCATTAGGAACCATAATTTTAATTTTCTTAGATGATGCGTGTATCTATGTATCTTTTAGAGAATTCTAAAAAACAATACATACTTTATAGTGAATAGTTGGTGTTTTAGAACATAATATGATATGAAATGACATAATGTAAACATGATCTTTGACCTGTAATTAGGAAATTTTATTTCCTCTTAACATGGTAAAGCTTTTTTATACAGTGTTGTTTTAGGCATTTCAAATCTGTGTGAAAGGAATGAACAATTTTCTTCTAAGTATTTAGAAGAAAAGTTAAATTTCTATACCATTGTCAAAATAAATTCCAGGAGGACTGAAGTTTTAAATTTTTAATAAAAGAAACTATAAGAGTATTAAGACAGTGTTGGTGAGTATTTATATAAGTGGAGGGAGAGTTGGGAGTTATTATTAAGTATTGCACCAAAGGCAGAAATCACAAAAGAAAACTTTTTCTAGGTTTGATCACAAAATTGTAAAACCTTTGCATCTTAAATGATAGAAGAGACAAACAAATGAGAAACTGAGAAATGTACTTACAATATACTGGGTTTAATGGTATAAATTGCTATTAAAAAATACTATTGGCAATTTAATATGTTAATTATGAAGTTAAAATATAATTTAAACTTCTTACAAATTAAGGGGAAAATACAGTTGTAACTTGAATTTTGAATTAGAAGGAGGAAATCAGATGGGGGCTAGATATATAAAAATTTTTTCTAAAATTCAAGGCATGCAAATTAATTGTGAGAGCCTAGTTCATTTAGCAAATTGGCAAAGATTAAAAATACCACCATAACCGAATACTGAAGAAATTTCGGTGACATGAAGCCTCTCATTTACTGAGAATAGTAGTGTCCATTGTACCGCTGCACCAAAGATTTAGTTCACACAGTGCATGTTAAAATTTGTTAATGTTGATGCTTGTGCTCTAGGGAGTTACCTTATATTACACACACACACACACACACACACATATAAAATGTGTGTAGTAACACAAAATTTAGACAGCAATTTTTAAAAAGTATGGGTTTTGCATTAAAAATATTGTAGTATTTTTGTATGATAGAATATTAATTTCATGTAAAAATGGTATATGGACATGGGAAACAGGAACCATCATAAGTATTCAAGAAATATTTGTTGAATGGATACATGGATGTGTATGCACACACACACAAAGGGTTTCTATCATGCATATACAAAATACTGACAGAATATATGTTAAAATAAATAAAATACTCAATGGTTAGATTACATAATTATCTGTAATCTGATTTTAAAAAATTTCACCTTTTTAATTCTATGTATTAACCACCTTTCTACAATAAAAATACATTTTTATTTTAAGAAGAAATAGATCATATTTTTTATGGTATAAATGTATGTGTAGCAATCAAGCAGCTCCCCCCCCCCATGTTTTCTTCTAGTTTAATGATTTGGGATCTTATATTCAAATCTATTATCCATTTCCATTTATTTTTTGTGAGTGGTATATGATAGGGGTCCAATTTCATATTCCCAGACACAGTTGTACAGCTTTACCAACATCATTTATCAAAGAGTCTATTGTTTTCCCATTTTGGGGCCCTCATTTCTGTTCCATTGGACTGGCTGCCTATTTCATGTCAGTACCATACTGTTTTGATTTCTATAGCTTTGTAGAACTATCAGTTCAGTTCAGTCGCGCAGTCATGTCCAACTCTTTGCGATGCCATGGACTGCAGCACGCCAGGCTTCCCTGTCCATTACCAATGCCTGGGGCTTACTCAAACTCATGTCCATTGAATTGGTGATGCCATCGAACCATTTCATCCTCTGTTGTCGCCTTCTCCTGCCTTCAATCACTCCCAGCATCAGGGTCTTTTCAAATGAGTCAGGTCTTCCCATCAGGTGGCCAAAGTGTTGGAGGTTCAGCTTTAATATCAATTCTTCCAGTGAATATTCAGGACTGATTTCCTTTAGGATGGACAGGTTGGATCTCCTTGCAGTCCAAGGGACTCTCAAGAGTCTTCTCCAACACCACAGTTGAAAAGTTTCGATTCTTCGACACTCAGCTTTGTTTATCATCCAACTCTCACATCCATACATGACTACTGGAAAAACCCAAAGCTTTAACTAGACAGACCTTTGTTGGCAAAGTAATGTCTTTGCTTTTTAACATGCTGTCTAGATTGGTCATAACTTTTCTTCCAGGGAGCAAACATCTTTTAATTTCATGGCTGCAGTCACCATCTGCAGTGATTTGGGAGCCCCCCAAAATAAAGTCTGTCACTGTTTCCACTGTTTCCCCATCTATTTACCATGAAGGATGAGACTGGACTGCCATGATCTTAGTTTTCTGAATGTTGAGATTTAAGACAACTTCTTCACTCTCCTCTTTCAATTTTTTTTCAATATAAATTTATTTATTTTAATTGGAGGCTAATTACTTTACAATATTGTATTGGTTTTGGCATACATCAACATGAATCTGCCATGGGTGTACACGTGTTCCCCATCCTGAACCCCGCTCCCTCTTCCCTCCCCATACCATCCCTCTGGGTCATCCCAGTGCACTAGCATCGAGCATCCTGTATCATGTATCGAACCTGGACTGGCAACTCTTTTCACATATGATATTATACATGTTTTAATGCCATTTTCACAAATCATCCCACCGTCGTCCTCTCCCATAGAGTCCAAAAGACTGTTCTATACCTCTGTGTCTCTTTTACTGTCTCGCATACAGGGTTATCATTACCATCTTTCTAAATTCCATATATATGTGTTAGTATACATACTGTACTGGTATTTTTCTTTCTGACTTACTTCACTCTGTATAATAGGCTCCAGTTTCATCCACCTTATTAGAACTGATTCAAATGTATTCTTTTTAATGGCTGGGTAATACTCCATTGTGTATATATACCACGGCTTTCTTATCCATTCATCTGCTGCTGGACATCTAGGTTGCTTCCATTTCTTGACTATTATAAACAGTGTTGCGATAAACATTGGGGTACACATGTCTCTTTCAATTCTGGTTTCCTTGGTGTGTATGCCCAGGAGTGGGATTGCTGGGTCATAAGGCAGTTCTATTTCCAGTTTTTTAAGGAATCTCCACAGTGTTCTCCATAGTGGTTGTACTAATTTGCATTCCCACTAACAGTGTAAGAGGGTTCCCTTTTCTCTACACCCTCACCAGCATTTATTGCTTGTTGACTTTTGGATCACAGCCATTCTGACTGGTGTAAAATGGTACCTCATCATGGTTTTGATTTGCATTTCTCTGATAATGAGTGATGTTGAGCATCTTTTCATGTGTTTGTTAGCCATCTGTATGTCTTCTTTGGAGAAATGNCTCCATAGTGGCTGTACTAATTTGCATTCCCACCAAAAATGTAAGAGGGTTCCCTTTTCTCTACACCCTCCCCAGCATTTATTGCTTGTTGACTTTTGGATCACAGCCATTCTGACTGGTATAAAATGGTACCTCATCATGGTTTTGATTTGCATTTCTCTGATAATGAGTGATGTTGAGCATCTTTTCATGTGTTTGTTAGCCATCCGTATGTCTTCTTTGGAGAAATGTCTATTTAGTTCTTTGGCCCATTCTTTGATTGGGTCATTTATTTTTCTGGAATTGAGTGCATAAGTTGCTTGTATATTTTTGAGATTAGTTGTTTGTCAGTTGCTTCATTTGCTATTATTTTCTCCCATTCTAAGCAAAAATAAACAAATGGGATCTAATTAAAATTAAAAGCTTCTGCACAACAAAGGAAAATATTTTCTACTTTAAAAATGCATGTGTTTATGCTGTTTTGCCCAAGGTATTTCTTATATATCTGTGCTACAATAAAATGAATTTGTACTAAGTGAAAAATTATAAAAATTACATTACTGAGTGCATTATGAAAACAGAAGTATCTAGTGAGCTTTCAGAATATCAGATATCCATATCTTCCTCTAATATACAAATAGACCATTGTGATACATATTTGCATTGTATAGCATTCATCCTATAATCCAAATTTCAGAAATATTATATAAACCATTCACACAAAAAATCATATACTCTAATACATTAATGCATTTCTGAAAATTGTTCCAAGAAGTACATTCAAGATATATAATTTAATTTTTCATTTAGGAAACTAATGTTTGGTATATAAGAAGTGACAGGCTATAGCCAGTTCACCATCAAGCTGAATATAAATAAAATTGAAATCTTATGGGTGTATCTTAAATTTTATTTACAAACACACTTATTTAAATATTTTTGATTCATTTAGGAAGTTCTTTTATTTACTCCCTCAAACATATATATGATTTGCTTCAGTTCAAGGAGAATGGGATATCTCTTTAAGCTTTCCCACTCAACAAACCAAAAGTTTAGATCTGCATTCTGTAAGAAGCACAGCTTCTTACAGAAGTTTCTTTCTGCATCCTACTCAGGATAATCTCATTATTTTGAAATCTTGCTCTTGGCTTCCTAATAAACAACCTCCCAGTATTACAAAGAGTATGACATGGTAGTAATGAGCCCCCCTTAACAGCATGCCTCATACTTACCATTACTTGCTCAATGGCTCTCTTTCTAAGCAGATGAAAAGCATTACAAGGACAAGGGATATTCTGTTATTAGGACATGACACAGAACCTGGCTCAATAATATTTGCTAAATGAATGGATGTGCAAAGTTTCTTGAGTCATATCTGACTCTGTGCAAACTTATGGACTGTAGCCTGCCAGGTTCCTCTGTTTATGAGATTCTCCAGTCAATAATATTGGAGTGGGTTGTGATTTCCTTCTCCTGGGGATCTTCCCAACCCAGGAACCATACCCAAGTCTCCTGCACTGGCAGGCAGGTTCTTTAAAACTAGTACCACCTGGGAACCCCTGAAAGAATGGAAAAACAGATTAAACTCTGTTGTATAATTTTATTTTTATTTTTAGAGGTCTTTTTGGTTCCTGCAAATCTGGAGATCCCATTGTGGGATCAGACTTCAAGGTCAAATATTCCATATTTTATCAAGATGGCTCACACAATTGGGTCACATTTGTCTGCAGTTTAAGGCAATGGCTTTCATACAGTGTAGTCAGAAAGGCAAATATTTTTGAAGCCTAGACAATATTCACCAACTAAATTATCTTAGTAGATAATTTCATTGAAAGTTGTTGGTTAAATATTAAGAGAATACTTAACAAAAACAATATTACCTTCCCATGATAGGTTACTTTTGTGTAATTGAAAATTGTATACTTCCTTAGAGACTGTATTTACTTATAAGAAATGGTATTGAAATGTGTCTGTATTCACTGTGTTCCTTCTGAAAAAAACATCTTTATGGTCACACTGACAACTGTCAGTTATTAAACTAAGGCAATTTATGTTAAGTTGTACCNACCTTCCCATGATAGGTTACTTTTGTGTAATTGAAAATTGTATACTTCCTTAGAGACTGTATTTACTTATAAGAAATGGTATTGAAATGTGTCTGTATTCACTGTGTTCCTTCTGAAAAAAACATCTTTATGGTCACACTGACAACTGTCAGTTATTAAACTAAGGCAATTTATGTTAAGTTGTACCAGTCAAGTGGGCCTTAGGAAGCATCCCTACAAACAAAGCTAGTGGAGGTGATAGAATTCCAGTTGAGCTATTTCAAATCCTGAAAGATGGTGCTGTGAAAGTGCTGCACTCAATATGTCAGCAAATTTGGAAAACTCAGCAGTGGCCACAGGACTGGAAAAAGTCAGTTTTCATTCCAATCCCAAAGAAAGGCAATGCCAAAAAATGCTCAAACTACCACACAACTGCACTCATCTCACATGCTAGTAAAGTAATGCTCAAAATTCTCCAAGCCAAGCTTCAGCAATACATGAACCGTGAACTTCTATATGTTCAAGCTGGTTTTAGACAAGGCAGGGGAACCAGAGATCAAATTGCCAGCATCTGTTGGATCATCGAAAAAGCAAGAGAGTTCCAGAAAAACATCTATTTCTGCTTTATTGACTATGCCAAAGCCTTTGACTGTGTGGATCACAATAAACTGTGGAAAATTCTGAAAGAGATGGGAATACCAGACTATCTGTCCCGCCTCTTGAGATACTTGTATACAAGTCAGGGAGCAACAGTTAGAACTGGACATGGAACAACAGACTGGTTCCAAATAGGTAAAGGAGTACGTCAAGGCTATATATTGTCACCCTGCTTAACTTATATGCAGAATGCATCCAGAAAAGGCAATGGCACCCCATTACAGCACTCTTGCCTGGAAAATCCCATGGATGGAGGAGCCTGGTAGGCTGCCATCTATGGAGTCACAGAGTCGGACACAACTGAAGCGACTTATCAGCAGCAAAAGTAGCAGAGTACATCATGAGAAACACTGGGCTGGATGAAGCACAAGCTGGAAGCAAGATTGCAAGGAGAAATATCAATAACTGCAGACAAGCAGATGATACCACCCTTAATGGCAGAAAGTGAAGAAGAACTAAAGAACCTCTTGATGAAAGTGAAGGAGGAGAGTGAAAAAGTTGGCTTAAAGGTCAACATTCAGAAAACTACGATCATGGCATCCAGTTCCATCACTTCATGGCAAATTGATGGGGAAAAAGTGGAAACAGTGGCAACAGTGGCTGACTTTATTTTGGGGGGCACCAAAATAACTGCAGATGGTGATTGCAGTCATGAAATTCAAAGACACTCAATCCTTGGGAGGAAAGTTATGACCAACCTAGACTGCATATTAAGAAGCGGAGACATTTACTTTTTCAACAAAGGTCTGTCTAGTCAATACTATGGTTTTTCCAGTAGTCATGTATGGATGTGACAGTTGGACTATAAAGAAAGCTGAGCACTGAAAAATTGATGCTTTTGAACTGTAGTGCTGGAGAAGACTCTTGAGAGTCCCTTGGACTGCAAGGAGATCCATCCAGTCCATTCTAAAGGAGATTAGCCCTGGGTGTTCCTTGGAAGGACTGATGTTGATGCTAAAACTCCAATACTTTGGCCACCTGATGCAAAGAGCTGACTCATTTGAAAAGACCCTGATGCTGAGAAAGATTGAGGGCAGAAGGAGAAGGGGATGACAGAGAGTGAGATGGTTGGATGGCATCACTGACTCAAAGGACATGAGTTTGGGTAGACTCCGGCAATTGGTAATGGACAGGGAGGCCTCGGGTGCCATAGTTTATTGGGTTACAAAGAGTTGGACACGACTGAGTGACTGAACTGAGCTGATAGGTTTAACCAATAATTCCAAAATTTTAGCTGCCTCAACACTTATGTAATTTAGTCTTCTTGTTACCCATATATATTGGGTTGGCCAGTTAGCAATTTGGGTTTTTTCCATAAAATGTAATGAAAAAAACCTGAACAAACCTTTAGCTAACCCAATAGTTTGCCAAGTAGGACTAGAAAATTCTGTTCATTATACACGAAGAACTACTTTTGTTGAGGGCTGCCTCTTTGGGATATTATCATAAAATAAGAATGGCAAATGCTATATCTCGCTTGGTTGCTTACATTGTAGAGGTGAAAATCAAAGTTTTTCAATAGTTTCTTTAAAGACTATAAAGTAGAAGACGATAAGGAATTGTTAAAACTATCAACATCATCATATCAGAAATATCTGAAGACAGAAAATAGGTTGTGGTTTTCTTTAGGGCTCTTTGAAAGCACAGAATGTTGACCTGATTGCATAGCTCTGTATAATAATGAATTGGAAACATCATTGTAATCACAAGAGATTAAAAGCTGAGCCAGTAAAGTGAATAAATTTATTTAGAAATACTCAGAAAAGTCTGAGGCATTTGAAATGACAAAGTATATTATCTATACAACTTTATTTCAAAGCCTAAACCCCCAAAATATGTTAGACACAAACATGAAGGAAAAAGCAGTGAACAATTCAGGGAAAACCAATAATATGGAGTGGTTCCACAAGCGAAAATAGTTGTAAACATGTCCCCAGTGATAATGTACCATTCAAATTTATTGTAGATTTAGAAACTTCAGATTTTACTAAATATCAAATTGCTAACTGCTCAGTGGGATAACACATAGTTTTTTTTTGTTTGTTTGTTTGTTTTTTAGTATTTTTTATATGCTAGTGAATTGTCCGGAGAAGGCAATGGCACCCTATTCCAGTACTCTTGCCTGGAAAATCCCAGGGATGGGGGAGCCTGGTGGGCTGCCATCTATGGGGTCGCACAGAGTTGAACACGACTGAAGCGACTTAGCAGCAGCAGTAGCAGCACTGAATTGTCACAGAACCACTCTGTATTAAAACGTGGGAAAATAATCTGTTTCTTTGCAAAGTCAGCACTAACAGAAACACAAATTAACAATTTGTCTTAAGTCACTAGGACAATACCAGCTTTCACCAGGTGTATTTATGCACAGCCAAAAGCTTGCACTGAGGAGGAAAGCTTTGACAGAGTTAGTTTTATGTCATCAGGGACTAATACTGTATGATATAAAATACCAGTAGACTCTATTCAGCAAATCATTGGTTTGTGATCTATATTAATTTTGGTAGGGGAGGAGGTATCAAGTTAGACATCAGTGTGACTCTAAGTAAAAACATTAAAAGCAATCAACCAATGTAAATGTGTAATTAAAAATTATCAAAATGAATTCCCTTTGCTCTTAAATTTTTTTCAACAGAAATACCTACCAGTCATTGTTGATATAATGAACATTATTTTAAACTATAACCAGAATAGTTTAAAATTTTTTTCAAAGATACAGAATACTATAGGAGATAGATAGCTACAGATCACCTATAGTTATCAGATAAAATTAGGTGAGCCCAGGTTAGCATATGGGTTGTTCTTACGCAGAAGGTATGCTGTTGTGAAAGGGAAGAGCTAGGAAATTCAAATTATAGCCTGGAAACCCACAAAGACTTTGTTTACTTGTGTAAACAAAGGAGGCAAATCAAGGCACAAGCTCTCTTTTACTTATTTTCAGAATGAAAAGTGTAAGCAGAAAGGCAATTCATCAATTTGTCAATCACCTTACTGGAGATAATGCTCATTTTAGTTATGAGCATGTTCATTTTAGTTATGATATATAAAAAGTAAGAGGTGATATCTAATGTTAGCTATAAATCTAGGGAAAAAAACGTTACCCAGAAATATAAATACAGTTAACTGCTATCCAAATATATATACATATATATGATACTTTAAATATGAACCAGACTTTTCTAAGCTTTATTCAAAATATCATTATAATTTAAAGGCGTTATAACTCTGTGTTCAAAAGAGTAATTTAGTTTTGTAAATGAAGCTCATTATTGATCTGGCTCAAACCTTTCCAGGTAAAAGAAAGTCATCTTTTAATAACTTGAGTTTGATACTGATATCTGCACATATATTAAAACATATATATAATAATTTCATATTTTATACACTAACTTGGAACACTTATATATACTGTCACCACTTATCCTGTGACACAGTCACCTAATCATGCGAATTATTAGCTTCTCAGTTCAATTTTAATCATAAAGTTTACTTCTGAATGAATTTTCACATACTGAACCATTTATCTTCAAAATGTCTGCCGATATAAAAAAATTATAACAGACTTTTTATCTCCTCCTTCGTTTATAGAATATCTGTATTCTCACAAAATATTTTAGACTTTAACAGCTTTGGAAATAAACTATTCTTCATAGTTCTCTACTTTTAAGTTTGAACATGATATTACTCTTCCCAGAAGGCTTAAATCAAACTTTAAAATACAATTTTGGAGTATAGTTATAAAGGTAATACTTTAAACCTATACTTTTTAAAGCACATTATAAAACAGTGTGCAATGTGCTATCATTTGTCTAAAGAAAGGGGATAAGGGAAACTATATGTATATGCAAAATTTCTGTATATGCATCATACAATATCTCAGGAAAGACCCAAAGAACTACTGATGTTATTTTCAGGAAACACATACACACAAAAAAATATACAGTTGCAAAGTGTATTTATTAATAATATTCGATATATTATTACAAAGTAACTATGTATTTCTCCCACAATACTAAGCCAGTTCTTATGTTAAATAATAACTTCAAAATACCTCCTCAAAAGGAAACATATGAATATTGTGATATAATAATGTGACAGTACTTTGGTGATATACATTCTAATATAAAAGTAATATTCATTCAGGGGAAAATATTCTTCCGATATTAAGCCAACTTATCCATTAAAAATTCATCAATCCTTCACCTCCTTGTCTTTTTTGGTTACATTCTATTTAGCATTTCACTATGTATAAATTGATCTATCAATGAAAAACACTTTTAAAATCAATGTCTGTGTTTCATTCAATCCTTTACTAGAATTTTCTAGCTAGTTGGTATCCACCATTTTAAACATAATTGAGAGGAACAGGAAAGTTAATATATTTTTCATTTCTTCATTCCTGTCCACTAAATGTGTTAACAATCAAATTCTTGATATGCAGGAGAAGTTACCTAATCATGTGAATTATTAGCGTCTCAGTTCAGTTCTAATCATAAAGTTTACTTCTGAATGAATTTTCACATACCTGAATCATTTATCTTCAGAAATGTCTTCTGATATATATATAAAAAAATTATAACAGGCTTTTTTATCTCCTCCTTCATTGATAGAATATCTGTATTCTCTACAAAATATTTTAGACTTTAACAACTTTGGAAATAAATTACTCGTCACTGTTTCCTACTTTTAAGTTTGAACATGATACCACTCTTCACAGAGGGCTTAAATCAACTTTAAAATACAATTGTGGAGTGTTTTAGTTACTTTTAAAATGTATTTTATTGACAAATACATATTATCATAATTTTTAACAAAACCATGTGGCTGTAACTCACAAGTTTGCTCTTTTTCATAGTGAATTTTCTTCTAAATATGTATTTTGACATGGCTTTGTCATTTCATTATGTAGCTGAAACACAGACATGATATTTTAATAAAAGCCTTTTAAAAAATCTCATGTCTCTCTGTCTCTGTCTTTCTCTAGTTGGCCACATACACATAACTACATGTATATAGACTCATCAGTAATATGAAAGTTCTTCCAAGTTCCTTCTTGTGTGTGTGTGTGTGTGTGTGTGTGTGTGTGTGTGTGATCTGTAAGTCTTATACTGAACACTGATGATTCTTCAGACGTAATCATGAGTTTATATCACCTATCTACACTCTTTTATGATAAGCCCTTTTGAATTAGAGCTTGTATTTTTAAAACAACTGTTGCAGATCCTGAGTGCAATTTAGGGTCACATAACAGAGCTAACTGGCCCACCCACAAAGTAAACATGAGACAGAAACCTCAGCACTAACATACCCTAGACAAGTAAGGCTGACAGACACTAACAGACTGAAACAAATGTTACACACTCAGCCTGCCCACGGGACAACAGTTTTCTAACAAATCTATACTTTTGATGTACAAGATTGAGTGTAAAAATGTCTCTTGCACTAATCTACATTCCTTAATAGTATCTATTTGTAATAGATACCTGTTTTACAACATTTTAAGAGAGAATCAATTTGTCATTCCATTCCATTTCTAATGCAGTAGTCCAACCCAACCCAGAATGCATTATTGATATGGAAATGAGCGTAATTAGCAGCGTAAATGATCTGTTATTTATGATACAAGTCAGAGCAGTAAATCACCATTGGTTCACTATCATTACTATGCAAATAGAAGAAGGCAGTTAATGGTCCATGTGTTAAAAACAGGCCACTTGCTTGCTCATTTGCAAATGAAAGGCAAGGCTAAGGGTTTAAGGTAGAGATGACAGCTTATCACATCAGTCTCAGTTCATGGACTTAAGAAAATCAAAACACACAAATAGTTGCACTAGTTTTCAAAGTTACTTCTTTTTTTTCTACTGTATATTGCTTCTTGAGTCTATTGTAATAACACCTTCAAATGTATTTTTAGTTCCTTCTAATTTGCACAACAGGAATTGGGAATGATTGTGAGAGTGCCTCTAAGTGTTCTGTAATGTATGAGATATATTTTATGTCAGCAGGGAAAAAACACCATAAAGACTTCCTATTATGAAATAAACTATCATTACTGGTCATATAATTCACTTCATTTTCCTACAAACATACTTTTATTTTTTTGTAAGGAGGCAGGCAAACTAGCAATGATTCCAGGACTAAAAAATTATTGATGGGCCTTATTGGAAAGTATTCAGCATACTTAAAGAAACTGTTCTGCCTATCTTATTTGGTCCCTTTTGTTTAATTTTCTGGGGAATGTCTGCACTTTGAGTGCATTAGCTACAGGCCAATGCTTGCCTAGTGCAATGGGAACAAAGGTAGGACACATGAAAAGCTAGAAGAAGAAATGGGATGGGGGGGCAACTGAATATTCTGAAAGCTTCACTTATATATATCTGATAATTTTTGGAAGACTTACATAAATATAGAACTTAGGATGATAATGTGTTTATTTGGAAAATATATGAAATAAAAAGATTTCAAACTCACTTAGGTAAATTAGCTCCATCTTAACAACTCCATAAATATATCATATAATTTTATAGATATAAATCACTTATGAAATCTTGTTTATTGTTAATTTTTATTAACAGGAATGATATAAATTGGGCAAGAATATTATGTGAAGGAAATAAAAACACTAAATTTAAATATAATAATAATATTGTTGCCCAGTTGCTCAGTCCTGTCTGACTCTTTCTGACCCATGGACTGCAGCACGCCAGGCTTCCCTGTCCTTCACCATCTCTTGGAGCTTGTTCATACTCATGTCCATTGACTCTGTGATGCCATCCAATCAACTCATCCTTTGTCACCCCCCTTTCCTCCTGCTTTCTATCTTTCCTAGCATCACAGTCTTTTCCAATGAGTCAGCTCTTCTCACCATGTGGCTAAAGTATTAGAGCTTCAGCTTCAGCATCAGTCCTTCCAATGAAGACGCAGGATTGATTTCCTTTAGGATTAACTGGTTTGTTCTTCTTGCAGCCCAAGGGACTTTCAAGAGTATTCTCCAACACCACAGTTCAAAACCATCAATCCATATATACCTACTGGAAAAACCATAGGTCCACTATATGGACCTTTGTCAGCAAAGTAATGTCTGCTTTTTAGTATGCTATCTGCTGCTGCTAAGTCGCTTTAGTCGTGTCCGACTCTGTGTGACCCCATAGATGGAAGCCCACCAGGCTCCCCCGTCCCCGGGATTCTCCAGGCAAGAACACTGGAGTGGGTTGCCATTTCCTTCTCCAGTGCATGAAAGTGAAAAGTCAAAGTGAAGTCATTCAGTCATGTCCGACTCTTAGTGACCCCATGGACTGCGGCCTACCAGGCTCCACTGTTCAGGGGATTTTACAGGCAAGAGTACTGGAGTGGGCTGCCACTGCCTTATCCCATTGTATAGTTTGTGGGGTTGCAAAGAGTTGGACACACCTGAGCGACTTTTAGAGAAGGCAATGGCACCCCACTCAGCACTCCTGCCTGGAAAATCCCCTGGACGGTGGAGCCTAGTGGGCCACAGTCCATGGGGTCACTAAGAGTAGGACAGGACTGAGCGAATTCACTTTCACTTTTCACTTTCATGCACTGGAGAAGAAAATGGCAACCCACTCCAGTGTTCTTGCCTGGAGAATCCCAGGGACAGAGGAGCCTGGTGGGCTGCCATCTATGGGGTCGCACAGAGTCGGACATGACTGAAGCGACTTAGCAGCAGCAGCAGAGCGACTTTTACTTTCACTTTCCATGCATTAGTATTCAGAAGATGCATACCTTCTAAACGGGAAGGAAAGGAAATCTCTGGTGTTACAGATAGAGGGACCCAAGTCCCATCCACTGAACACACTTTTAGAAAACACCATGATTTCTGGGTACTAGTTGTTTACTCCCCAGTTAACCAGATCCATAGAAACTAAGAAATGACACACTCAGATCAGGATAATTCAAGGAAAGTTAATGTAAAAGTTATGACTTTAACAGTAGTAGGCAATGAAGGGAGTTATAAAGGGTAGTGCAAGAATGGGACCAGCTCTTCAGAGCTGGTATAAGTCTCAGGACCAACACAACTAACCCCAAGAAGTGGGAGATACAGAGCAAGGAGAGCTTTGTGGTGTCATCTTCCTTTAGAGCAGCAATAGCCCATCATTGAAGGACACAAACCAAACAGATCTCACAAAGAAGCATGCAGGAGAATAAATAGTCTGCTTATGTTTTCTCACTCTAATTTCCTGCCATGGCTTCCCAAAAGGACCACTGGATAAACCTATTCAAAACCCAGAAAGCAGAAGGGTCCACAGATAATTATTCAAATATGTCGGCCTTCTACCAAGTGGTTGGGCAAAGCCAGGATTCCCAAGGAAGTAGAGGAGCCTATGTCTTCAATGGACCATATACATTTGGACAGATAAGCATACCAGAGGTGGTGGTCTTGGGCCAGAAAATAATAGTCCTTACCCCAAACTGTAAGGACATTTACCAACATCTAGGGGTCCCAGGTGGCTCAGTGGTAAAGAATCTGCCCACCCATTAGAAGACATGGGTTCAGTTCCTGGGTCGGGAAGATCCTCTGGAGAAGGAAATGGTAACCCACTCCAGTATTTTTGCCTGAATACCCTGGATGGCTATAGTCCATGGGGTTGCCAAGAGTCGGACACAACCTAGCAAATAAACAACAATTAAGTTCTTGATTTGTCCAATGGATTGTACTAAACATTTAATTACCTGTATTCCTCCTTACAGTATTTTGAGGTAGGTCCTATTGTTCTCATTTTGTTGAGTATGAAACTGAGCACAGAGAGGTAATTATCTTATTAAAGAACACATGATGAAATTATAGCTCTTAGAGTCAACCTTTATGGGTCTAGTCTAGAGCCTGTTCACTTAACAACCACATATAATATTTTCCAATAGTTGACTTAAAATGCTGACAAAGTTCCAATTGTGGAAAGGAATTAAAAAAGCAAAGATATTTAAATTTACTAAATATAATATGAATTACAGGTTGTTATAATTAATAATATGTATTATCTGCAGCTATGAAATTAAAAGACGCTTACTCCTTGGAAGAAAAGTTATGACCAAACTAGACAGTATATTCAAAAGTAGAGACATTACTTTGTCGACTAAGGTCTGTTTAGTCAAGGCTACGGTTTTTCCAGTGGTCATGTATGGATGTGAGAGTTGGACTGTGAAGGCTGAGTGCCGAAGAATTGATGCTTTTGAACTGTGGTATTGGAGAAGACTTTTGAGAGTCCCTTGGACTGCAAGGAGATCCAACCAGTCCCTTCTGAAGGAGATCAGCCCTGAGATTTCTTTGGAAAGAATGATGCTAAAGCTGAAGCTCCAGTACTTTGGCCACCTCATGCGAAGAGTTGACTCACTGGAGAAGACTCTGACGCTGGGAGGGAGGGATTGGGGGCAGGAGGAGAAGGGGACGACCGAGGATGAGATGCCTGGATGGCATCACTGACTCGATGGACGTGAGTCTGAGTGAACTCCGGGAGTTGGTGATGGACAGGGAGGCCTGGCATGCTGCGATTCATGGGGTCTCAAAGAGTCAGACACGACTGAGCGACTGGACTGAACTGAACTGACTGATTATAGTTTTAAGTTTTACGGCAACTCTGTAGCATTAAGTTGGAGGGGAAGCAGAAGTGATGGGATTTACTACATACACAAAGTTACACTATTGCTTACAAAGTGAGATGAAGAGGAAGAAACCATTTGGGTAGATATACTCATTGGATAGATAAAATTGTCCACTTTGCTGAAATCTGACAGGAAAATTTTAAAAATAAACTAATTAATGAAATCACACACACATACATATATATAAAGTCTTCACTGAAAAGTAAACCTTGACTTAAGATTTTGAGAATCTGAAAGGAATTCCACTGAAATGTTAAAAACACAGTCCTAAAATTCAATAATTTACAGAAAGACCTTTTGGAGAACTACTCTGTTTTCTGCCACATTTCTACTTAATATCAAATGCTTGAGATATTTTGTTGATCATGAAAGCAAATGTTAATTAAAAGGTGACTATATCCATGGAGACATGAGTGAACATAGAGAGAGATAAAGGCTTGGTATGGTTGGGAGAAGGCAGCTATTCTTTTCATAGTACATAAGTTTATCTTGAATGCTATATGGTTCATGGCTTCAAAGAAAGTCATGAAGTTCTAGAATTTACTATTTAGTTTGGATTTAAATATTATTTTTTTCTTACAGTAATACTTGTGTCTAATACACTGGCATAGGATGTATTTTACTTAAGTAGGACCTGCATATGTAAAACACATGTAAAATGAAATATGATTAGTTACCAATTATTAAAATCTATACTATACAGACATCTAATCTTCAAGCAGAATAATTTTTTGACATAAACCTATGAACAAAGAAAAATTACTCAAAGTAAGAATCATTCTCTAAAGTCAGTAATGTCTCTTTGTGGATTATGTTTAATTTGCATGCTATTTTATATGCAAAGATGTCACTTTTATACCAACAATATAAGGAAATCAGAACATTTTCATTTTGTTATAAATAACAATCACTAATGCAGGAACTATGATTTTTAGTCATCAGAATTATAAGTGCCATGAAAACACAGGTGCTTAGTAAATAAAATTAGCACTTCATAGGTATTCTGTTATCTACATTTTTAAATCTCATCCCAAGACCTTGTTCATTCTGAGGCAGATAAGACAGATGGTTGCATCTTTTAGAATAAGACTGAAAAATGATAAATGGAGAGGGAATAGGTGACAAGGAACGGGAGGAAGCTGAAGAGAGAGAGAGGAGAGGGAGACAGCTAGAGACAGAATGACAAGGAAAGGAAAAAAGAGGGGCAGGGGACTTCCCTGGTGGTCCAGTGGCTAAGACTTCGAGGCCTGAGCTTCTAAGGCAAAGAACCCAGGTTCAATGTCTGGTCAGGGAATTGGATTCCACATGCCACAATTAAAGAACCCACATGCCATAAAGATATATATCCCATGTGCTAAAGACCAGGCACAGCTAAAGAAATAAATATATTTTTAAAAGAAGGACAGACAGAGATATTGAAATTGAGGTGCTGACCTTTAATGACCTTTTACTCCCGTCTTCACATCTGGTAATACCAGTGTAAATAATAAATCATGTGGTGTCCTACATTGCTTTTGCTTAATTAGAAGGAGCCATGGACTTACTCCTTGATTGACATCTCAAATCTTGATGATGTCATGTAAACTTATGGCTGTGGATCTATATAATAATGACTCCCTCTTTCACAGACCCTTTTCCAGAATTTCAGACATATATATATATAGCTGTCTACTCAACATTTCTATTTGGATGGAAGGTAGGTAACATAACACATCAATCAGGTCCAGGTGTTAGCCAGTCAGTCAAGTTTGACTGCTTTGTTACCCCATGGGCTGTAGCCCACTAGGCTCCTCCACCCATGGAATTCTCAAGGTCAAATCCTGTAAGATGGTGCTCTTAAAAGTGCTGCACTCAATATGCCAGCAAATTTGGAAAATTCAGCAATTTCCACAGGACTGGAAAAGGTCAGTTTTCATTCCAATACCAAAGAAAGGCAATGCCAAAGAATGTTCAAACTACAGCACAATAGCACTCAACTCACACGTTAACAAAGTAATGTTGAAAATTCTCCAAGCTAGGCTTCAACAGTGCATGAACTGAGAACTTCTGAATGTTCAAGATGGATTTAGAAAAGGCAGAGGATCAAGATATCAAGTTGCCAACATCCATTCTATCATAGAATAAGCAAGGGAATTCCCTAAAATCATCTACTTCTGCTTCATTGACTACACTAAAGTCTTTGACCATGTGGATCACAATGAACTGTGGAAAATTCTTTAAGATATGGGAACACGATACCACTTTATCTGCCTCCAGAGAAGTCTGTATGCAGGTCAAGAAGCAATAGACTTGGACATGGAACAACGGACTGGTACCAAATTGGGAAGGAGTATGCCAAGGTTGTATGTTGCAACCCTGCTTATTTAACTTATACGCAGAGTACATCATGTGAAATGCCAGGCAGGGTGAAGCACAAGCTGGAATAAGATTGCTGGGAGAAATATCAATAATCTCAAAAATATCAAGGGGGCAGATGATACCCCCCCTCATGGCAAAAAGAGAAGAGGAACTGAAGAACCTCTTGATGAAAGTGAAAGAAGACTGAAAAAGTGAGCTTAAAACTAAACATTCAAATAACTAAATCATGGTGTCTGGTCCCATCACTTCATGGCAAATGGATGGGGAAACGATGGAAACAGCAAGAAACTTTTTATTTTCTTAGGCTCCAAAATCACTGCAGATGGTGAGTGCAGCCATGGAATTAAAAAAACACTTGCTTCTTGGAAGAAAAGCTATGACAAACCTATACAGCCTATTAAAAAGCAGACACATTACCGTGCCAACAAAGGTCCATCTAGTCAAAGCTACGGTTTTCCCAGTAGTCATGTATCAACCTCTATGTGTATTAATAATATGATGTAATAAGTATCTTTCTTTTTCCAGAACAGTTAGCATAGGATGAGGAACAGAGATGCAAGTGATCGGTTTCTGAGGACTCCTGCGTAAGCAAGTAGATATTTCATTTATTTCACGTCTTTGGGTTTTCTTTCAACCATGTTCTAATGGATTTTCCTAAAAACTGCTAAACATTTTTTCTAGTTAATATTAATTATGAAATATTTTAAGAGCTTTAGATAATAGAAACATAATTTACTAATGATTCATTTTTATGTATATATATATTTATTTATTCATAATGGTTTATTCATTCAACACACACTTACAAAGTACTCATATTACACTACATCCTGTGCTTGCTAATTGTTGAAGATTTGTTTTTAAAAACACAAATCATCATCATTTATTTTCTAGGAGCTTAGAGTTGAAAGAAAATAATCAATAATATTTGTTCACTAGGCGTTTTGCCAGTTGCTTTTAATATAACATTTTACGAAAAACCAATAATAATGGTATTTTTCTTCCATATTTATAGGTGTGAAAATGGTGGGAAAAGGTTAGCAACTTGCCAAAATTTATAAAGCAAATGTTAAGTCTGGCTCCAAAACACATTTTTAATTCTCATTTGTAGTTGCTGTTCAATCACTCAGTCATGTCTGACTTTTTGCGACCCCATGGACTGAAGCACGCTAGGCTTCCCTGTGCTTCACCAATTCCTAAAGTTTGCTCAAACTTATGTCCATTGAGTTAATGTTGCCACACAACCATCTTGTCTTCTGTTATCCCCTTCTCTTCCTGCCTTTAATCTTCCCCAGCATCAGGGTCTTTTCTAATAAGTCAGTTCTTTGTATCAGGTGGCCAAAGTATTGGAGCTTCAGCTTCAACATCAGTCCTTCCAATGAATATTCAGGATTGATTTCCTTTAGGATTGACTGATGTGATCTCCTTGCTGTCCAAGGGACTCTCAAGAGTCTTCTTCATCATCACAGTTCAAAAGCATCAATTCTTTGATGTTCAGCCTTCTTTACGGTCCAACTCTCACATCCATATATGCCTACTGGAAAAACCACGGCTTTGACTATATGGACCTCTGTCGGCAAAATAATGTCGTCCCAACCCAGGGATCGAATCCAGGTCTCTCGCATTGCAGGCAGATTCTTTACCACCTGAGCCACCAGGGAAGTCCCAGAACACTGTACTGGGTAGCCTATTCCTTCTTTAGGGATCTTCCTAACCCAGGAATCTAACCAGGGTCTCCTGTATTGCAGGCAGATTCTTTTTCTCATTACAAATGCTGTATCACATCTGTCCTTATAGACATAAAAATATATTAAAATTTATCTGGTGAATATTGTATGAATTGTAAGAAAGAAAATAAGCAGTTACTTTAGGTTTGGTTTGCTCTACTTAGTCACTCAGTCGTGTCTGACTCTGCAACCCTATGGACTGTAGCCCACCAGGCTACTGTGTCTACGGGGATTCTCCAGGCAAGAATACTGAAGTGAGTAGCTTATGTCTTCTCCAGGGCAAGTGTCTGACCCAGGAATCAAACCGGGATCTACTGGCTTACAGACATAGATTCTTTACCAGCTGAGATGCCAGGGAAGCCCACAGTTGGTATCATAGACATAAAACTCTGGAGAGGCACAAAGTGGTACTCATGAAAAAACATGAAATATAGTCTAATTTTATACCTGGAATATTACTGAGGCAAAAGTTGCAAATAGGTTGATTATCTAGTGGACCAGAACGTAATATTGATGAAATATCAAGGTGGCTTCCTGATGGAGCAGGTATTTTAGATCAGTTTTAAAGAATAAATAAAAATAATTGGATAAAGAGAAGGAGAAGGCATTCCAAATACAGAGAACCACAGGAAAAATGCAAGAAATAGGAAGATGTGGGCAAAAGCTCACACACCATGAAGATGTCTTTAAGACAGAGAGAAAGGCAGACATTGGCTTGAGAATCAGGCCAATCAGGTTATAGGCAGCCTTGGGTGATGTATTAAGATATTTGAACATTATTCTGTAGTGTGAATAGCAGGGAAAACAAAGAATGTTTAGTGAGAAATATCATGAACGGTCAGAGAGGGCCAGAAAAATGAGTGTCTTTTACAAAATTACTTTTGATCAACTTTCCTGGATTTCCTAGTTAAATTTTCTATATGTTGTTCAGTCACTAAGTCATGTCTGACTCTATAGCCCATGGACTTCAGCATTTCAGACTCCTCTGTCCTCCACTATTTCCCTTGCTCCAGTTGATGTCCATTGAGTCAGTAACACTATCTAACCATCTCATCCTCTGCTAGAGAATATATATTAGTATGACTTAAAGTATATGAAATATAGAGATTAGAGGGTTTATTATCTCTTAGAGTCTTCTATGTATATTACAAAGGAAAGAAGAACACTAGTTATAACATATTTTAAAATTTAAAAGTTGTTACACAAACCACCATGTAAGTTTACTCCCAGGTTTAGCTAAGTTTATTACTTTGATTTGTGTTCCTCAAATTTGGAAGCTGATGAGAGTTATGAAAATGCCTGTGTCTCAGGGAGCTTGATTAAATTCAGGAGATGACCGTGTTTAGTAATCTTATATTTTCAAAATTTGTTTAAGAGTATTCTTGATGAATGAATATAAATAAGGACCACCAAGGATGGGCATTATTGCCTTTCTTCTGCTGTTTGCTCATTTTCTCTAGATCACCTTGTTGTTTACATATCTTACCTTGAGATTGTATGATTTGCTTTACAACCCATCTCTGGTTTTTATGTTGAACTATGATCTTTAGCCTTACTCTAATGCTTATATTTGTAACTTTTCATTTTCCTGACCTTCAACCCCTCTTGTCTCTGGTGTGTTCTGCCTACATCTCTTCTTCCCTTGCTCTCATTAATGATGAGACATGCAGATTGTCCATTTCAAGTATTAGTGTGTTAAAGTCTTTTTTGTTTGAGAAAGGTTGGCCATTCCAATTATACTGTGGCACTACTGCTTTAAGACTGACAGGCAAATATGGTGTGAGGGTTAATGTGTTAACCTTAACTTTTGCTCTTATTTGAACTGAATGCAGATAGAATCCACTTATACATCTTCTTCCTATATGTCAAAAAAGGCAAATAAAGTCTATAAAACTATGGAATTTCAAAGTTGAATGCAATGTAGAGAAAATGAGACCCAGAGAGAAGAAAGGAAGTCTCTGAGATGTGGACATAAGGTCATATGGTTACTTAGTGGTCATTTCTTTTATTCATTCTTTTTTCTCTTGAGAGCATTTTACTGCGTTTCTCCTGGAGTTGGAGTCGCCTGTCAGTGTAAGCTGACTGAGTCTTTTAATTGCTGTAATATATTTTCTTATCATCTTTGAAGGATGTCAGGTATGATTCCTTGGAGATGATGTGGCTTTCTAAATTTTCTTTTATTTGTTCAATGATGTTATATTTATTGCTTTCAATATATGATTTATAACTCATACAAAGTTTTAAATTTCTAAATGAGTTGACTCAGTTTATTTTTAAGATCTTAGTGATTGCTTTTTCTGAGGTTTTTAAAATTTACCATGGCCAAAGTAGCTGCCAATGTTGACTAGAAACCTTTTCTAGAGTTTATATGTACTAATTTATTTATCTATTTCGGGTCTTCTCTATAGTATATATAATGATTGACAAATTTTTATGGCTATCTTCTACTTGCTTTTCTGATTATAATTACAATGTTGTCTTGGGCCATGTATTGAATTTCTTATTCATTGTACAAGATTCTCAACAGTGATTCATTTCTAGGTCCTAANCTTTACAACCCATCTCTGGTTTTTATGTTGAACTATGATCTTTAGCCTTACTCTAATGCTTATATTTGTAACTTTTCATTTTCCTGACCTTCAACCCCTCTTGTCTCTGGTGTGTTCTGCCTACATCTCTTCTTCCCTTGCTCTCATTAATGATGAGACATGCAGATTGTCCATTTCAAGTATTAGTGTGTTAAAGTCTTTTTTGTTTGAGAAAGGTTGGCCATTCCAATTATACTGTGGCACTACTGCTTTAAGACTGACAGGCAAATATGGTGTGAGGGTTAATGTGTTAACCTTAACTTTTGCTCTTATTTGAACTGAATGCAGATAGAATCCACTTATACATCTTCTTCCTATATGTCAAAAAAGGCAAATAAAGTCTATAAAACTATGGAATTTCAAAGTTGAATGCAATGTAGAGAAAATGAGACCCAGAGAGAAGAAAGGAAGTCTCTGAGATGTGGACATAAGGTCATATGGTTACTTAGTGGTCATTTCTTTTATTCATTCTTTTTTCTCTTGAGAGCATTTTACTGCGTTTCTCCTGGAGTTGGAGTCGCCTGTCAGTGTAAGCTGACTGAGTCTTTTAATTGCTGTAATATATTTTCTTATCATCTTTGAAGGATGTCAGGTATGATTCCTTGGAGATGATGTGGCTTTCTAAATTTTCTTTTATTTGTTCAATGATGTTATATTTATTGCTTTCAATATATGATTTATAACTCATACAAAGTTTTAAATTTCTAAATGAGTTGACTCAGTTTATTTTTAAGATCTTAGTGATTGCTTTTTCTGAGGTTTTTAAAATTTACCATGGCCAAAGTAGCTGCCAATGTTGACTAGAAACCTTTTCTAGAGTTTATATGTACTAATTTATTTATCTATTTCGGGTCTTCTCTATAGTATATATAATGATTGACAAATTTTTATGGCTATCTTCTACTTGCTTTTCTGATTATAATTACAATGTTGTCTTGGGCCATGTATTGAATTTCTTATTCATTGTACAAGATTCTCAACAGTGATTCATTTCTAGGTCCTAACAGATGCTTACTCCTTGGAAGAAAAGTTATGACCAACCTAGAGAGCATATTCAAAAGCAGAGACATTACTTTGCTGACTAAGGTCCATCTAGTCAAGGCTATGGTTTTTCCTGTGGTCATGTATGGATGTGAGAGTTGGACTGTGAAGAAGGCTGAGCGCCAAAGAATTGATGCTTTTGAACTGTGGTGTTGGAGAACACTCTGGAGAGTCCCTTGGACTACAAGGAGATCCAACCAGTCCACTCTGAAGGAGATCAGCCGTGGGATTTCTTTGGAGGGAATGATGCTAAAGCTGAAACTCCAGTACTTTGGCCACCTCATGCGAAGAGTTGACTCACTGGAAAAGACTCTGATGCTGGGAGGGAGCGGGGGCAAGAGGAGAAGGGGACGACCGAGGATGAGATGGGTGGATGGCATTACTGACTCGATGGGTGTGAGTCTGAGTGAACTCTGGGAGTTGGTGATGGACAGGGAGGCCTGGCGTGCTGTGATTCATGAAGTTGCAAAGAGTCGGACACAACTGAGCGACTGAACTGAACTGAACATATCTGAAAATTTTCTGGAATATACATAAAAAGTATTTCTTTTATCTTTCTCATCAGTATATTTAAATATAGATATAAAAGTGTCAGGGCTTCCCAGGAGGCACTAGTGTGATAAAGAACCTACCTGCCAATGCAGAAGATATAAGAAATATGAGTCCAATTCCTGGTTCAGGGAGATCCCCTGGAGGAGAGCATGGCAACCCATTCCAGTATTCTTGCTTGGAGAATCCCTTGGACAGTGGAGCCTCATGCGCCAGGCCATAGGGTCACAGGAGTCAGACATGACTGAAGCAACTTAGCAGGCATGCACTCCCATGTTAAGTGTTAAGGCGATATAGCTAGTGAGTGAGTGAAGTTGTTCAATCGTGTCTGACTCTTTGTGACTCCATGGACTGTAGCTTACCACGCTCATTCATCCACGGGATTTTCCAGGCAAGAGTACTACAGTGGGTTAATGTAGCTAGTATTAAAGTGTAAATGTTAGGAGCTGAAACTTTAGATCAGCGAGGCATGGGAGCAAGTCTTAGCAAGTCTCTATAATTTTAAAACTATGTTTTCTTATCTAAATAATATTAACATCTGTTTCAGGGGCCAGAATGAGTAAATTAGGAAGTTTATGGTAATGCTTTGTCTAGATCCTGAACTTTAGTATACGATCAGTAAATGTTAGCTTTTAGCCTTAGCTTTGTGCATGTTTTTATTCCTGCAAGTATAAATTATAGTTATGTCCTTCATTCATTTATTACATTTTCCTTTAATAAAAGTGTTAATAAGAATTTATGTTAGTTTTCTAGGTTCAATGAGAGGGTTTTTTTTTTATATCACCAATTTAGAACTCCAGGGAAAGGTAACACTATGTGTTCAAAGGTAATATTATGTGAAAGCAACAAATTGCGCAATTTCCCTCCCTACATTAATGTTGCCCAGGATTACAAAAGTGTTTGGAGATTAGAGATCTGTGTAAGCAATGGAGCCAGGGGAACTTTCACCTGGAGACTAGGTCAAGATGAGCATCATCAACTTGTTCATAATCCTCTGGTCATAGCTTGATTTCAAATCCTTACTTTTAAGGTCTTAGCCTTTTTGAAAGGTTCTGTGAGACTTAGAAACAGCATTTTTTTTTCCTTACAAGAAATATTAATAAATAGCAAGTTATTCAAGTTACTTGATAAATATGCTTCTAGGTTAAAAAGAAAAAGTTTTAATTCAGCTTTACATTACAGAAATTCAGACTTTGTATTATTTTCTTTTCCTTTTAATTTTTTTTTTTTTTCAGCAAATGGATGGAAGTTGGAAAATCTTGAGGAGTAAAATTCATGGCATTTTACATTTTTATCTAATAGCATTCTTTACATATATTTTCTCAGTTTTAATGACAATGCTTTATATAATAGAAGCAGGTGAAACTTGGGGTTTAATTTCATATCATAGGAAGACTACAGAAAGAGTTTCTGCTGGCAAATAAAAGGAGAATGAGGCATGCTTTAATTCTTAAGACTAGTCATGCTACTGGCACAAGACAAAGATGTATAATTTCCTCTGAGAATTTGAAATTACTAAGGTGAATATGTTTTTGTGTATATGAATATGGGTGAGGTCTCTTGACTCCATTAATTCCAAGTTGTGGTAAAAAAAAGTGTGATTATTTTTTCCATACGTTTTCCTGCCACACACACTCCTAAGGTTCCTGAGAACCTGTGTCAGGAAAATTATGTTTTTTCCTGTAACCCCTCTGATAGATTTTGCAAATATATGATACAAGGAAAAAGAAGAATTCAGGCACTTTTTACCAATCCCCAGTATTCTGAAGTATGAAAAGAAATCTGTTGTTCCCATTAATATCACCTAGGTGCTTTAAGGACAAAATGTCATTTGATTGTGTCTCTGGCCTTCTAGCATCTCCCAAATTCAGAGTCTTGCTGGTTACATGAAATCACATTTGTATTCACATAGTCGTGAGATTTCAGAATTCATCATAACCACTGTGATTTAACTGCCAGCGATCCCTGGAACTCCAGAGGGCACAATTCGTATTGCATGACCATGAATCCATACCATGAAATTCCATTGCGGATTGCCTATTCTCTTGCTGACTGCTAAGGAGTAAAATGATTTTTGACATGCCTTTTTAAAGCATGTACAGGAACTGGAACATAAAACTACGTAATTGAGTCACCTTGCTTAATTTCACTTTGTGAATTATTGGTTTCCTGAGAAGTAGTTTAACAGCTGAACAGAGAAAAATAATTCTCAAATTTAAAGTGTCTCTTTGGGCATTCCTTTTTCATGTAACGATTCTGCTAGAGTATATGACAAAATCATCAGTAAACACAGTATTGATTTTAGAAGGCACATTGCCATCACACAGAATACATCACTCCAAAGTAAGAATATTTCAACATGTTTGATATGTTATCTTGAGTATCTGTGTCTTTCTATTGACTTACTGTAGAACAAAGGTATAATAAATTATATTTTCTAACTTTTCAATGTATGTGTGTGTTCTTCACTGCCATTGATTTGTATATATATCATGATTCTTCCAAGAAAACACTTCTGTCAAGTTCCTATTTTTTCCTAGATGAGTTCTTCTTGTTGAAAGCCTGATGCGTGAAGTGAATAAAGTCTGATCTTGTATTAAGAGGGGATACAGTTTTCAATTTTGTGTACATTTCCAGTTTTTTGATATTTTGTAGATATTTCTGTCTATAAAAACACAAGTAGTTGAACATGTTAACCCCTTCAGAAATAATATATAATTTCTAGCAAAAATGAGAACGGTTGCATTTGTTTCTCAAATTTAACAAAGAATATGCTGATCTTAAGAAAAAATAATCTATATCTAATAGGAAGGTGAAAGGAATGCTTTCTCTTATTTATATAGCTTCCAAATGAATTATCACACTGATAATATATGCAAACTGGAGCTTGAATAACAATATACATTATGAAAATTTCTCAGTAGAATTAAAGAAAGATTTTAGAAAATATTAATTATCCCATGAAAGCTACTCTATTGACAAGTGAAGTAATTTATCTAAAAGCAGTATAAGGTTTTTAAAATATTTTACTTTAAGAATACACAATATGTAACTCTTCATGCTATACTGGGAGAAGGCAATGGCACCCCACTCCAGTACTCTTACCTGGAAAACCCCATGGACTGAGTAGCCTGGTAGGCTGCAGTCCATGGGGTCGCTACTATTCAGACCAAACTGAGCGACTTCACTTTCACTTTTTTCTTTCATGCATTGGAGAAGGAAATGGCAACCCACTCCAGTGTTCTTGCCTGGAGAATCCCAGGGACGGGGGAGCCTGGTGGGCTGCCATCTATGGAGTTGCACAGAGTCAGACACAACTGAAGCGACTTAGCAGTAGCAGCAGCAGCATGCTATACTGTTGGATTCATATGTTATAAGAAACTTCTCTGCTGCATAATCAAGACTGTGTAACATGTGAGGACAGTGCTATATGGTTTGACTTTACAGATGATTTCAGGAGTTTGTGCCTGCCGTTGCCTTTCTCACTGACCATCTGAATAACTCAGAAAAGAGATGAGAAAAGTTAATTATATGAGTGACTCTTCAGTGAACAGACAAACTAAATCTAGGTCTCTTAGAGGTCATTCTTCTAAAAAAAGACATTGTCCTCTGCAATGTTTTTGGGTCATTAATGATGTAAAAGATGTTTCTTGAAAACAGAGCTTAATAATTTGCAATGGTAATTTAAAAATCTAATTGGATTCTTATCAACTAATTCTCAATAAGCTAATGTAATGGCTAATTACTGTTATTGGTGACATTTAGACACGTTGAAGTCTAATTTTGCCTTTAAATTAGACAATGTAAGGCTATATTTACAGAAGCTGAGTTATTTAACACTTAGCAGGGTACATCTCTGATAGGATTACATAGACAGCACCCACTAAATTATTAGAGTTAGCCTGTGATTTACAGTTGGATACAAAATTTGTACAGAAGCATACTCATGATACTTTTAATCACAATAGTAATATGATTACTTTTAATCATATTAAAAGTAGCTGAAAAGCAAATTGCAACCAGTAAGTAACTGAAAAGCAAATTGCAACCACTAATGCATTGCACAGAAACATAAAATTGTTAGTTCTTTTTTTAAGATTACACGTTGAGAGAAAGGGCATTTTAAATTATAGTCTGAAGTGGCTGTTAATTATAAAATTCTATTTATCTTTCTTAATAAGCATAAACATTCATATTCTATTATGACAACTGAGTCTTTGATCTCACCTCCTTTCAGGGAAGCCATCCCTCAGGGTGATATTACCTGAATTACAGAGAGGTCCTATTTTTCCTTGATCTTATACTCAAGTCAACAAATATTTCAGTCAGTAGAAAAGAGTCATGGGCAAAGCAGTTAGGGAAGAGTCCATATAGAAACAGACCCAGCACAGTCAAAAATAAAATAAATACAATTAAAAATAAATACATAAAAATCCTTAAAAACTCCTTCACAAAATTCTTGACCTGATAGAGTTACATTAAAACAGAACACTACATGGTAAGTATTACAAAGAATAATACATAAAGAGGGCAATGAATGTTGCAAAATTAAAATTGTAATTTTATGTAGGGTGTACGGGGGAAATCTACTGAAAAAGTAGCATTTGAGTAAAGATCAGAGGGAAGTAAAGAGGCGGATGGAAGAACAGTTAGGCTGACAGAACAGCAGTGCAAGGGGCCTCTGATGGCTCAATTGAAGGAAATAATAAGAACTACTATGTGTATGGGCACGAGCAGTAATCCAGGTGAGAGACTGTTGACATTGTTCACAGCAGCAGCAGTGAAGGTGGTAAAAGGGAGTGGGGTTCTGAATGCATTTTAAAGGTAGAGAGAACCAGGAAGATCACTGAGAAATAAGATGTGGAACTACAAAGAAAAAGAATGCAAAAATAAGTTGAAGAATTCTGATCTGATGATGTGGACGAATGTAGCTGCCACCAGCTAAGGTGAGATGATTATGAGAGAGAGGCTGTTGGAGTGAGAGCATGGACCAGGAGATAGAACCCAGTTCAATGTGTTATCTGCTGGAGAAGAGAATGGCTACCCACCGCAGTATTCTTGGGCTTCCCTGGGGGCTCAGACTGTAAAGGATCTGCCTGCAATGCAGGAGACCTGGGTTTGATGCCTGGGTTGGGAAGATACCCTGGAAAAGGGAATGGCTTCCCACTCCAGTATTCTTGCCTGGAAAATTCCATGGACAAAGGAACCAAGTGGGCTACAGCCCATGGGATCACCAAAGTGTCAGACATGTTCAGTTCAGTTGCCCAGTCTTGTCCAACTCTTTGTAACCTCATGGACTGCAGCATGCCAGGCCTCCCTGTCCATCACCAAATCCTGGAGTTTATTCAAACTCATGTCCATTGAGTTGGTGATGCCATCCAACCATCTCATCCTCTGTTGTTGCTTTCTCCTCCCAGCCTCAATCTTTCCCAGCATCGGGGTCTTTTCAAATGAGTCAGTTCCTTGCATCAGGTGGCCAGAGTATTGGAGTTTCAGCTTCAACGTCAGTCCTTCAAATGAATATTCAGGACTGACTTCCTTTAGGATGGACTGGTTGGATCTCCTTGCAGTCCAAGGGACTCTCAAGAGTCTTCTCCAGCACCACAGTTCAAAAGCATCAATTCTTTGGTGCTCAGCTTTCTTTAGAGTCCAACTCTCACATCCATACATGACCACTGGAAAATATATGCATGCATATGGCTAATTCACTTCATTGTACAGCAGAGACTAACACAAAATTGTAAAGCAATTATATTCCAATTAAAAAATGAGAGGAAAAGGGGAAAAACGACTACTCATTTGTCATGCTATAACTGTTTTGGTTATCCTTGCACATGTGTATTTTCAAGCACATTTAAACAACAAAAATTATGAAGAAAACACATAATGATTTTCTTACTGGACTCAATTGTTAAACTTTTCTGACAATAGCATATATTTGAAAGTAAACTATACAAACAGACGTTTGGAATTTTGTGTACTTAGGAACTTTACAAGTCATAGATGATTCTGTAAAAATGTTGAATAGTTACATGTACTGAATTCCTATTATATTTCAAGTGTTTTATATTGAATACCACCAACCCTCACCATGGTTCTGCAATATGGTAACACCCCTCTGTAATATATCACACGTGAAGTTCAATTATCTCCCTAAGTGAATACAAATAGATAAATACTGGACATGAAGAACAAAATCATTTACAGATGTTATGATTACCTATATAGAAAAATCCTAGAAATCAACTGAAAAAACATTAGAACTAATATAACTGTTCAGTATATTTGCCATAAGTAATATAAATGAACATCATCAGTAGGTTTCCATTTCCAAAGGAAGGGAAAATCATCTTCACAATAATGTAAAAAACCATAGACTTATCAGTAATAAACTTGATGAAAATATAAATCTATATTTATACATATAAATCTATAAATGTTACTGACTAAATAGAAGACCTGAATAAATGCAACATTAAACTTTTAAAGACAAAACTACAAGCACACCAGTTATTCTCCTATTCATTTATACATTTAATGTAATTGAAATCAAAATCATTGCTGGGGTGATGGTTTTGGGAGAGAAAAAAGAATCCAGAAACAGATTTATGTATATATGACAAACATCTGATAAATCACTGGAAAATGGTGGATTTTGCAATAAATTGTGTTAGAAAAGTTGGACATCTATTTGATATTTAGAGTAACTGACCCAGAGTCATATAGCTAGAAAGTAAATAGACACTAGATTTGAGCTCTAAAAGAACATACTTTCAAGACTGCTTCATTACTTCTCAGCCTGCTTTAGATATCTTAAACAATTCTTGCTGAGATAAAAGGCTCAATTTTATAGATAAGTAAAATGAAACTAGAAGAGTTATTAATAAATGACTGCCTCAAAAGTTACCATGCTAGTGGTGATGGTACTTTAACTATATCTTTAATTCCCAGCTTATCCTCATTCACCATTAAATATTTTGCCTCATGTCGAAGTTTGCCATAAAATGTGTTTCTAGCTCTAATTTCCAGATTCTTCCATCAATTCAACTGCTTTATTATTTTTGAGAATTTCTACTAATACATGTATCCAGTTATGATCATATAACGTGTCTCCCCCAAACCTAATATTTAAAAGGCATTTACAGATGGCTGAATTCACAGACTCTGAAATGTACTTTCCACCCTTTTGAAATATCTCCCCATTCAGATCACTGAGGCACTAAATTTTGCTTCTGTTATCTTCAATCCTTTGACTGAAAACTGTTCTTCACTGTTAACAAGCATTATTTCTGCAAGAATGCAAGTTTAATCAGGAAAAGCCTTCTTGAGGAAGTGACATCAGGGTTTATTTTAATGAAATCAGGAACCATTCCATGGTATGGTATGGTGTGGGTGCTCAGTCATGTCGAACTCTTTGTGATCCCATGGACTATAGCCCACCAGGCTCTTCTGTCCATGGAATATTCCAGGCAAGAATACTGGAGCAGACTGCCATTTCCTACTTCAGGGGATCTTCCTCCCAGGGATAAGAACCATTATCTTTTGTGTCTCCTACATTAGCAGGCAGATTCTTTACTACTGTGCCACTTGAACACATTCAGTCATTCCAAGACCCAGAGAAAGAGTGTTCAAGAATTTTTTAAATACAAGTATAAAACTCCTCTTTATAAAGAATAAGCTTATGTCATATTTGAAAGATCAAAAAGAGGGCTAGTGTAATAGCATGGTAGTCAGGTAATTTTGAGTAAAGAGATGTAACAGAATATGATGCTATCAGTAAAGTAGTCAAGGTCTGGATCATTTGGCACCTTGCTGGATATGATAATGAGTTTGCAACTCAAATAAAGTCCAAAGGGAAATCAAAGAGGATTCCTGTGAGCCATATTTAATGGACATAATGACAATGCCATCTCTAACTTCTCCAAAGAGAAGATGTCCTAAAGCAGACAGGGTATTTGAAAACCTACCTTAATCTTCATTTTCAAGAAAAAGAGAAGTTCAGCTGATTTAGGATATATGTTCTTTCTAATTTTTCTCTAAAATCTTATAATTTTACCACTAGAGTAATTCAAACTATGGTTAACCTGAAGTACAAATATTAAATGAAAGTAATAAATAATAAGTATAACCCAGATATCTCTAACATATTTGAAAAGATACACTAGAAGTTATTCATAATAAGTGGCAATGGCTTGGTCAATTATTTTATCAGAAAAGGAGTCAATATAAAAGAAAGAGAATTAATTGGCATCAAATTTTTCAAAAGATTGAAATAACACATTCCACCTAAAGTTTCCAAATAAGTCCACTAATTTGTCCTCCAAAGACCTACTGTTTCTGCTTTTAAAAAACTGTGACTTATTAAACTAATTAAGACTAATAATGACATTTCCACAGAAACATTTTCAACATGTTCCCCTTTTATCACTGACTATTCTTTGTACCACGGAAAACATTTTCCATAAACATCATCTTCGAATTTCCTTAAGTTATTGTCATTCTGAGCATTTTGTATTTCACCTGTATGCATTTAATCCAATTTTTAAACAAGGAATAAATGTAATAAGCACCATGGTAGAAGTTTAGGAATTATAAAATCGTAAAAACTCTAAGAATGTTTTGATAAACACTCTAGCAATGGGCCAAAATAAGTAAAAATTAATTTTCTGTCACTTACATAGCACATTAAAAACCTAACTCTTCCTGAAAGATGTGTATCTATATTCAACATGTGTGTATGCACTGTACAATGTTTATGCTAGTTGCAAACACCATCTTTCACACTTTCTTTTAAAATGCCAAAAATCTTATAGTATGTCTTAATTATTTTCATATGTTGATCTGAGATCTTTTACAGGAAAAAATTAAGTGCTTCAGAAATGTTTACTGAATTGTATGGACTTTGAATTTAGAATCACACTATCATTTGACATGAAGTAGAATCTAATATCACATAGAATCTGATGTTAAGCTGTCTGGTTTCAGACTCAAATCCAGTGGCTTCAGAGGTATCAGTAACTGAGTTATTCTAAGGATTTCATCATGAGAGGATTCAAACAAAATATGGCCCCCTTACCATGGTCTAAAAGATATTATCATGACATTCCAGTTTGCAGGCACACTTTCAAGGACTACTTGCACATACACACATAAGGAATACATTTCATCATTCAAGTCTAAATCTTTGTTCCTGTTGTTTTGTGTACTCAACGGAGTTAATTTCTAAGGGAAAAGACAGGAGGAGATGGTCATGTAAATTTAGTATTAGAATGAATTCCAAATAAACACCAACATAATTAAGAAAATAAAACCATTTTTAAATAACAAAATAATTTCTAGTTATTAAAAGATTCATTTTGACCTCGCATTTGCTAATCACACAAGATGTGATGATGTGACTCATCACACAAGATGAATGCCACCATTTGCTATCTACAAAGCAAAAGAACCAGTGAATAAACTGGACCCAGCCATGTGCATAATCCTCCCTCAGCTGATTCTCTCTGCATTGTACCAGAGTGGGAGTGTGGCTTTTTCTGCCTCTTCTCTGTAACACATAAAAGGTTTTAACTTTCACTTAGAAAAGAAATAATGAAAGAAAGAAAAAGCAGTTTCTGTTTGTACATAAACACCAGGCATGGAGATTCTATACTGCCTCCTAGGAGAAGCCAGGGAGCCAAAATAATGAGCTTAAAACCTCAGAAATCTGTGTCTATGATTCAATTATTTGAAAGCAGCTACTAAATAATCTCTTACATGATACCAGCATATTTTCCTTTGTAACATGTGCTACTTTGTTTATCCACCCCAGAATTTTGTCTTTATTTTAATTGCTACTAAGCTCTTTGCATAAGGTTTTATGGCTTCATCCTCTTATACTCCCAGATTTATAGCATGTGGCCACTGAAGTTACATTCACTTTTCCTCTTTCATGTTTAACATCATTGCCTCAAACTTTTCTGAATGCATATGAGGTCATTTATCTCTCTATGTTTCTATTCAGCCTGAATTTCTGTGTGTGTGTTTTCTTTTAAAAAGAAAGTGTGGCCTCTCCCGTTTTTCTCTAACTCATTAAAACTGTTTCCTTTTCCTACTGCTTATTTCTTTTTTATTACTGAATAGCACAGAACATCACCACTATGCATCACCTTGAAAGAGATTTACTCACCAGTTTACTGTAGCTCAGAAATGTATTTCCAGTTTTACTATGAAGTCAAATATACATTAATCACCTACGGTGTCATTGACAGAAGTATTTTGTTACCAATGATGAATATCAACTGATTTCTAAAATTCTAATGGTGGGAAGAGATACAAAATGCATCAGACACAAGCCACTCTTGATAATTTATGATAAAAAATACAATGTCTATAATAAATAAATTTATTGAAAGAAAAATGTAATTAAGACAAATGTGCATTTTTTGTTAGAAGAATTAGGCTATACTTAATCATATGCAACTTTCCCCAAAGATATGATACTGATAAAGATCATTTCAAGTTACACTTGCTAACATCTATTTTATAAACAAGTTTTAATATATTTCACACTACTGGTTTTATTATTGCTTTTAATTATCAAATTTGCATTATTATTATTATTTACCTACACTCTTTTGTAGTCTATATTCACAGTGCATTAACTTCTGCACTGTTTACAGTACATTAACTTTTGGCCCTCAAGAGCAAAAAAGTGTCAAATTCTGTCCATTGATCCATGACCAACGTGAAAAATAACATTCACAGGTATAAAAAACATTTAACATATTCACAGGTATAAAATATTATCCTACAGGTACAGGACTAGATAAGTACCTCCCACTGCCACAAATTTCATAATTACAATAATTTATAATTATAGATATTTATTTGTAGTACATCCACAGATACTTACTGAAGATTTGAAATATGTAGGGGTTTTTAAGGGTATTATAATACCTACCGCTTTCTTTCCCATTCAAGAAAGCTTTAGCAGAATTAGAATAAGTTATGGGAATAACCTTGCCTATACTGTAATTTGTTTATAAAGAAGCAAATCATTAAAAAAGTTAGACTTAGTTATTCCTGGTTACATATTACTTGGGACACACTTCCGAGGTGATCATGATATTAGACCAGGAACTGCTAAACTAGGGCTTCATTTCAAACTCAACAATGATCTAAACAGTAACAAATAGTGTTGATAGTCTGGCTATATCAAATAAACCCCTTGTGGTAGGCAAAATAATGACTCTCAAAGATGTTCAGGTCTGACTCTCTGGAATTTGTGAATATGTTAAAATTACAGGGAAAAATATATTTTGCAGATATGATAAAATTAGGGTCCTTGAGATGTGAGATTACATAATGGGTTATCTGGATGGGCCCAATGTGATCAAAAGGTACTTATAAAGACAGATAGAAGTTCAGAGTTAGAGGAGATATAAGAAAGGAAACAGAGACTGGAGTGATGAAATGAATGGCTGAGCACCATAAACCAATGAATGTAGACAACCAGAAGAAGTTGGAAAAAGCAAAAGATTCTTTCCTAGAGCCTAAGAAGTAACAACTCCAGTACTTTGGCCACCTCATGCAAAGAGTTGGCTCATTGGAAAAGACTCTGATGCTGGGAGGGATTGGGGGCAGCAGGAGAAGGGGACGACGGAGGATGAGATGGCTGGATGGCATCACTGACTTGATGGGTGTGAGTCTGAGTGAACTCCGGGAGTTGGTGATGGACAGGGAGGCCTGGTGTGCTGCGATTCATGGGGTCGCAGAGTCGGACACGACTGAGCGACTAAACTGCCCTGAAGAAGGAACAGTGCTGTTGACAACAGTGATTTTAGGCCAGTGAGACCAACTGTGAACTGCTGACTTCCAGAACGTTAAGATAATAAAACCTGTGGGTTTAAGCCACTGGGTTTACAGCAATTTCTTACGACAGCAATAACAAAAGGCTTTAAACAGCAAAAGCATGTTGTATGCCTGTTAGTTGCTCAGTCGTGTCCAACTTTGTGCAACCCCATGGACTATGGCCCACCAGGCTCCTCTGTCCATGGGATTCTCTAGACAAGAATACAGGAGTGGGCTGCCATTCCTTTCTATAGGGGATCTTCCTGACCCAGGGACTGAACCCAGGTCTCCCGCAGGCGGATTCTTTACCATCTGAGCCACCAGGGAAGCTGCAAAGGCATATTAGTATACATCAAATATGTCTCCTGAATCATCTGACTCATTGCCTAAAAATATTTAGTTAATAGTAATTCAAGTCCAACCCTAATTCAGGGAGAAAGGAAAAAGAAGCAAGACAAGATTAAAAATCTTGGGACAAATAATATATGAATATTTATTTACCATGTATAGATGGAGATTTAACTATTTTCTACACCAAATCAGAACCATCCATTTGTTTTTTTTTTCTTCCCATTTCCCCCTACCTGCTACATAAAAGGACTCAATGAATAAGTGAAAATTTAGGCAGTTAGAGGAGAAAATGGGTAAGCAAAGAATGTAAATAATTAATATCATTTATTTTAAGAATAGAGCTTATCACAGTCTTAGTTACTTTTTGTCTACATAGTCACTTTAACTTAACTATATTTCCATAGGGATTAGTACTTCTACAGAAAACCAGATCTATTAACATTTAATGAAAAAGGCCAATTCCAAGTTTTTAGATAAAAATCAGTCTCACAGTTCCATTCTTTCATTTTAAAAAAAAGATGGATCCAGGACTTCCCTGGTGGTCCAGTAGTTAAAAATTCATTTGCCAATGTGAAGGACATGGGTTCAATCCCTGGCCCGGAAAAGATACCTCACGCCACAGAATAACTAAGCTTGTGTATTACAAACACTGAGCCTGTGCACGGCAACTGTGAGCCCACGCACTCTATGGCTCATGCTCTGCAACAAGAGAAGCCATGGCAACGAGAAGTCTGTGTACCTCAGTGAAGGGGAGTCTCCTTCACCTCAACTAGAGAAAGTCTGTGCACAGCTATGAAGGCCCCATGTAGCCAAAACTAAATTAACTAAGTTAAAAGTATGGATCCTTCTACTTCAGTTCTAAATTATGAATTCTTCATCTTATGATCATTCAGCTGAAACATATGGCAAGAGCATAGAAAGTCTTTCTCACACAGTTAGTACTATATATAACATAATTTTACACTTACAAATTAATAGATTATATTCCTGTTATAATTCTCTCCAGGAATTCTTTAATTAAGTGACATACTTTAAAAAGAAAAACATTAAGCTGTTATGTATAATGTTGTATACAGGTTTCACAGCATTCATATAATAAAATACATGTCTTCATAAGCAAATCCATATGTTACATATTAAGGAAAACAACTGATATTAAATAGAATTAAGTGATTTAAAATAATTTCCAATTGAATTGACTGAACTGATAATAAACACGGCCTGGTCCTAGGTAAGGACCTCCTTTCCTGCATCTAATACCACACCATCACATTTTTTGATGCAGTACAAAACGAATTACAAAATGATCAGTATACTGGGCATTAAAATAGAGCAGCTCCTTTTTTCTTTCTTTTCATTAGTCCATTAGTTGTTGCTGCTGCCTGGTCCCCACTATACAAGGCTGACGGAGGTAAACAGTGATCCTTTCCATATAATATTAGATAAGTACTCAAAAGACATTATAAAATCCTAAAGAAATATTGCTAGACTGAGGCTCTAACCCTACAGATTGGCAGTAAATTAGATGAATCCAATATTTAATTTTACACCGTTTTCCTGTAGTTTTCATTATTCATATTTAAAATTTGAAAAAGAAATATAAATGCATGACAGTAGAATGCAGTTTCGTTGTTTAAATAAAACTATTGGGGAACTTCCCTGGTGGGTCAGTGGTTAAGAATCCACCTTGCAATGCAAAGGACACAGGTTCAATTCCTGGTTAGGGAACTAAGATCCCACATGCCATCAAACAACTGAGCCCATGTACTGCAACTATTGAAGCCTGTGCGCTCTGGAACCTGTGCGCTGTAACTACTGAGCTGATACACCCTGGGGCCCGTGTGCCACAACAAGAGCCCACGTGCCGCAACTAGTGAGCCTGGGCACCAAAAGTAGAGTCTGTGAACTGCAGTGAAAGATCCCACATGATGCACCGAAGATCCCATGTGCCACAACTAAGACCACTGCAGTCAAATATAAAATAAATATTAAAAATAAACAGATTAAACTATGAGGTCTTAGTACATTATGTTTGTGAATGAGGTGGTTACTATATCCTACACACTCTGATATGCAATAGAAAGTCAAGAATAAGGAATATTTGGAAAAAAGAGAATAGGAGATGGCTCTAGCCTTTCTATTTTATAGTCCAGATGTTGAGAAGACCATAAATAAAATATATCAATCTAATTGTTGGACGATGACACACATTCTGCATATGAGCAAAGTCACTAATTTTTGTTGAAGAATATTTCAAAGAAAAGTTGATATTTGAGCTGTGCTTTACAAACATATTAAAAAAGTGTTCTAGGTGTGTCTCATAATATTGCAAAAAATCAACTACTTGGTAAAACTTTAATGATATTAAATAGAAATAACTGATTTAAAATATCTCCCAACAGAATTGACTGAATTGATATAAACACGACCTGCTGCTACTAGCTATGTAAAGGCCTTCTTATCTTCAGCTAATATCACTCATTGTCACATCTTTTTTTAATTTTATTTTATTATTATTATTTTTTTTTTTTTTACTTTACAATATTGTATTGGATTTGCCATACATCAGCATGAATCTGCCATGGGTGTACACGTGTTCCCAATCCTGAACCCCCCTCCCACCTCCCTTCCCATACCATCCTTCTGGGTCATCCCAGTGCATCAGCCCCAAGCATCCTGTATCCTGCATCAAACCTAGACTGGAGATTCATTTCTTCTATGATATTATACGTTTCAATGCCATTCACATCTTTTAATGCAGTACAAAACAAATTACAGAGTGGTCAGTATGCTGGAGAATAAAATAGAGTGGCTCTTTTTTTCACTAATAAATAAATTTTAACAGTATTAAAATCAACATATTCAGTTTATCTCCAGTTGTTTTATTTTTAAAAGCTAAACTGTTTTACGTAAAAAAAAAGTTAAGCAAAATTGTTTTAAATTTAGCCATAAATAAACATATGTTTAACAAATGTCACCAACTTCACCCAAAATCATTAACTCCAGCATCTGAAGTAATATCCTGATATTTTCCAACATTAAGTTCAGCTGAACTTCAACTATGTAATAAAATACTATACTTCAGACTTAAGCATACATTCTTTTCATTTCTGTCTAGTTGCTACAGGGCACAGCTATTCATATCTGCAAAGCCTGTTGGATTTACATGTGAGGGGAGAATGGGTGAAATAAAGGTTGCAACACAAGAAAAAGCATGAAGTACAATAGAACAGAACAAGAGAACGATTGTCAGAGGCACCTCTCTCGTACACTGCGCGGATTGTGAGCGTCCAGTTCTTTTCCAGATATTTATCAAGGGCAGTTAACTATCATTCTTTTTGTTGTACAAAATAAATGGATAGGGGTGGGGAAAGATGTCATGAGTAGGGAAGAAAGTTATGTGAGGAATGAAGGGGGAGGACGACGGGAGGGAATAACTTACCAAGGTTCTTTAAAGCATGCAAGTTAATGACCTTGCACATTTTATTCACACTTATGCTTTCCAGCCTTCAGAGAGACAAGACCTGTGACAATGTCAGAATCTGAAAAGACTAAAGTAAGATGTCTTTTAAACTCAAAAGTTTGAAAAAGGTAAAAATAAAATGGAGCAATCTTTTGAATCTTTGTAGAGAAAAGGAGAAAATATATTTGTGTCTATAATTTGGGTATCAAAATTGCAAATGTTTTACAAAACCACTATACATATAGGCTACCCACTCTAGTATTCTTGGGCTTCCTTTGTGGCTCAGCTAGTAAAGAATCCATCTGCAATGCTGGAGACCTGGGTTCGATCCCTGGGTTGGGAATATCCCCTGGAGAAGGAAAAGGCTATCCACTCCAGTATTCTGGCCTGGAGAATTCCATGGACTGTATAGTCCATGGGATCACAAAGAGTCAGACACGACTGAAAAACTTTCACATCCAAATGTATAAGTGACTATAACCAAGAAATTGAGAATAAATTTAGCTTTTCTGGTCAATATATAAGTTAATAAAATTCAACAATAGCTTAGGATATCCTTATAGGAATTCATGGGAGGATTCTATCAGGAAAAACATACTTAACTGAAGAGATCAGTTAGAATCTTATAATTTTAACACATTCAAAAAACTTACATGTTCATATATATATATAATAATAATATGTGTATACATACTAATGTCTATGAATAAAATTTAGAATCAACATTTGACAGACATTTCATAACCTTACTCCAAATTTACAAATTTACAAATACTCAACCAATAAAATCCTTTCCATAAGACATGTAAATGTATTAGATATACTAAAACAGAGATAAAAATTTTTAATTATTTTTAACTAAGTATATGAGGACAACTTTTTATATTTAAGAAAATGTTAAAACTAGCTATACTAACTTGGTTCTCAAAACTACATAATTAATAGAAAAATTTAGTTCTCCACTATACTTGCTAACTTAGAACAAATTCAGATTCTAGAATGAGATAAGACTATACAAATTCTAGCTCTGACATTTTCTAGTTGTGTAACTTGGGGCAAATCACTTAACTCATCAGAATTAAGAGATTTTAGCTAAAAAACAAGAATGATATATACCCACCTACATGACTGTGTGAGGATTATCTAATTGTATAACAGCTATAATTCTATGGTGACTAGTTCCTACATCTTTCACTCACCTCTTCCCTCATATAGCTCTATCATGAAAATCTGTTTTGAAAAGAAAGAATCAAATTCATAATTTCCCAATTAAGGCCTGTGAGACAACAGAGATGTGCAAAGAATCTCAACAGAAGATAAAAGTTCAAATAAGTTCAAACTTTGCAAACTCCTTCCGCCTCCAACAGTTGATAAATATTTTTTAAAGGCCCACATGGCTATACCTACCAACTTTACTTACTGATAGAGCAAGCAAATCAATTTTCAAAAGCAGATAACATATGATTAATGTTCTACTTATTAGGTTCAGTTTTTTCAGTAAGATCATTATTTAAAGATGTTTATTTCATTAGAAGATTCCCAAGTGGCACAGTGGTAAAGAATCCGATTGATATCTACCAATTGTTATTAGCTTAATTTCTTTTGTTTCTGTGAGATTTGTGATAAGGAATTTGCCACTTCTTCATATAACAAACTTGGTATGATTTCAATATTTCCATATGATTACTGTTATCAGAGTTTTTTGTTGTTTTTGTTATTTCAAAATTTTTAAAATGCCTTTATCTATCAGATAAATGGATTCAAATATTACAGAAAGAGATCAGGAATGAGAATGAGGACTAACAGACTTTATTCATTTTTAGGATATGTAAACCTAATTTTTCAATATTCAGACATGTCTGAAACAGAGACAGAGTATTTGAGAAAATGTTTTCTGTCTTCTTTCCAAAATCATGAATTGCAAAGATTCTATATGTCACAGATATAACTTTATTTCTTAATTTCTATAACTTACTACAATAAGGCACTAGAAAGTTGACGATTTATTTTCTTTTCCACTGAGAAGACACAGATTAAGATGATTTCTCTTTCACACAACCCAAAACATGCTGTCAGACTGAAAGACTCACTGACTGCTTAGCATGAAAATGCCAACTTGAAAAGCCAGCTATTATCCAAGAGGGCTGCCCATACTGATATCTTGTAGAAAAGACTATTTATGCATAAACTATACACATTGTTAGAATCTGTATAATAGAAAAACTTTTGATGTGTGAGCTCCTTTAGGAAGGTGAAAATTGTTTTCACAATAAATAATATTTTATCTTTTTAAACAGCTTAATGATTCCCATGAATCTATTTTAAAAACTGTTCTTACACTCAAAACTTTTAAATTCTGGTAGATAGAATCAGAACCTATTAACTTTATATTTCTTCAAGCATCAGCTGCAGGATCAAAACATCAAACAGGAGCGATGTAATAAGTACTATGGAAGAGATCACTAACTATTCTGTAAAACTTAGTACATCATTTTTAATTCTGAGGTCTGTTTCCATGTCAACAAGTGAAGCAGCTGAACTTAGAATTGTAGAATCAAAACAGATCTTAACAAAAATTGAGTTTTGCTCTTTGTCCTTTATTTTTTAAATTGAAGGATAACTGCTTTACAGAATTTTGTTGTTTTCTGTCAAATATCAACGTGAAACAGCCATAGGTATACGTATGTCCCCTCCCTCTTGAACCTCCTCTCATTATATAACATCAGAAAAAAAAAAATGACCATCATCTCAGAATTTATTTTAGAGAGAATAACATGTGGTACACATTCTAAAACAAAATGGCTAGTGCCAATGTTAGGACACTAAGAAATAATCTTAATTTAGCAAGGCCTATTTTATCCAAGGCAGACGCTTTAACCTCTGCGCCACCAGGGAAGCCCCCTTTGGAGTTTAGCCACAACTTAATGTACCCTGCTGCCATATTTGACATTGAAGACTTAAATTTATTCATGAAAATGTAAGGAACTATTTTCACATGATGTTAATTCCTCATTTTTCTCCCACCTCTGACAATCTGATCACTTCCAAGGGCTTATTCTCCAACACCCTGTGTGTTTCCCTGGATGTGTAGCTTTAGTCACCCATTAGACATCCTTCCCTTCTCTCATTAGGTGATTTCATGTATTCTCTTGGTTTTAATTATCACCTATGTCCAAATCTTTATCATGGGCTCTGATCTTTCCCCTACATTATAGACTGATGTGCCTAGCTGCTTAACCACATGGATATCCCCAGGCATCTCCAACTCAAAATGTTAAATTTATATCATCTTCTTAACCCTGCACTACCTCCCACTCTGGTCATCTCTATAGAGGGTATCAGTCTCTAGCTCTGAGACATCCAAAGAACTTTCCGTAATGATGAAAATGTCTTGTATCTGCACTCTCAATGTCACAAGAGCTACTAGCCACATATCTTGCTGACCATATGAAGCAAAAGAGGAAATGAATGAGAAAGTGACTGTTTCATTCTGGCATTTTAAATTTCTTCCCCTGAAAGAAAAAAATGTACCAGTGTGTATAAAATCCCTGCTGGTTTCCATTACCAAAGTTACGAGAGAAGGAAAAAGACTGTGGGTAAAACATAAAACCATAGTAAAAAGAAAATTCTAAACCTCAAAGGCCATGTTTTTTAAAACTTCATTGGAGAGAGAAATGAATGAAAAAAGTGCAAATTTAAAAAATTTTAGTTACAAAGCAACAGAGAATACCAGTTTTATGTTGTAAGAATAAAAGAACCAACAAAGAATATATTGTTAAAAGTATAACACTTATTCATTTATTTATTTGACAGATATTTATTGAGTGCTTACTATATTTAAGGCACCACACTAGGTTCTGGGAGTATGTGCTTGTGTGGTCAGTCTCTATGTCATGTCTGACTCTTTGAGACCCCATGGGCCATAGCCCTCCAGGCTGCTCTGTCCATGGCATTTCCCAGACAAGAATAGTGGAATAGGTTGCCACTTCCTTCTCCAAGGGATCTTCCTGACCCAGGGATCAAACCCACATCTCCTGCATTGGTATATGAATTATTTTTAACCGACCGAGGATGAGATGGCTGGATGGCATCACTGACTTGATGGGCGTGAGTCTGAGTGAACTCTGGGAGTTGGTGATGGACAGGGAGGCCTGGCGTGCTGCGATTCATGGGGTCACAAAGAGTCGGACACAACTGAGGGACTGAACTGAACTGAACTGAGCCACCAGAAAAGCCTAGGTTCTAGATATTATGCAAGAAAGAAAAACAGACCTCATCCTTGCCCTCATGAATCTTCAATACAGTGGCTTTTCTCCCAAGTTGTTTTTCTTTTTGGGTAAAAATTCAAGCTTATTTTACCCTTGAAGGAGAACTGGAAAAATAGAATTAGGGAAAAATAAGCACAAATATTTTTCTTTTGAGAAAACAGGGCTTTTTAAAGTAAACTGTAGTATACACTTTCTTTAGAGCATATACTCTTTTTTAGAGCAAACACTAATCTTTAGTGTTTTGTCCTTATTAAATCTGATTCGTTTTCTAGCAACCTTTTGAAATGAAACAAAATGTAATTTCAAGAAACAGTTTCAAAACATTTCTACTAACATAAGATGAAATTGGTATAAAGAATAATAATGAAATATATATTCACAATAACCTCTATATATTTAGTTTTTAAATAACTACAATAAAACTGTATCACAGTTGTTAGAAAATATGGCATGCCTTAAATAAGTGTAAAGTATTTTTGAAGTACAAATACTGATGGGATAAATAGCGTATAAGATTAAGTGACAGGTAGAAGAAACAGAAATCTGTAAGAGCTGATTAATCACTACAGAATTATATTCGCAACTGATTGTTCTTAAGTATAAAAAGACTGTCTCTGCTGTTTATAAATACCGCAGTGCTTCTTTCATTAGTTATCTTCTTCTAGTAAAAAAAAAATAAAAAACAATACTGAGGTGATTAATTGTGAAGGTTAAGAAACAAATATTCTGTTAGGAGTTTTAAAATGCAGAACTAACTCAAAACTAAAATAACAATAAAAATATAGCTATTTATACCTAAAGAATACAATTTTTACAGGATTTTTAGGACAAAAAATGTATTTTTTTCACTTTATGTCACAGCATTGAAAAAATATACATAATCAAAAAATTAAAAGATAATCATTGGTAGTATATTCTACAGTGTTATCAGAAAGTAACTGTAAACTCTACTTTTCCTTTTAACTATAAAACAAAATCAATTATAATGGCATTTATTTTCTCGGAACTAAACGTTCCATATTTTACATGTTCTACTGTATATGCCTTAAGATTTTAGTATAACTGTGCCCCAAAGTCTATTTAGTTCAGTTCATCACAGTATTCAATTCTTACAGGCATGCCAATGAAATTTTCATAGAGATGTGTAATGATCTTCATTATACCAACTTCAAAGGGGAGGGTTACCTCAAAATAGCATAGTACACTATCCTTTAATGATCCTTCACAGAGGAAATATTTTTAAATGTGTATATAAATAATTCTTGAAACTATTAACTGTTTTAAATTAATAGAGACAGATGGTATCTTTACTTTTTGGCTCCAAATATATTTGAATTTATTTTAAAAGCATAAAACATGAATAATCCAAACAAAATTCTAAAATTAAAATTTTAGAGTCCTCCAATCAAATGACATTTCTGTACATGAATGTTCTGTGATTTCCTCTTTATTTACTCAGCCGTGTTCATTGTCCTTTAAATCACTTCAACTTTTCCTTTCTGGACCATTGCAAGATTTGTTAAATCTTCCTTGATATGTTACCACACAGAGTATTCTCTCAGAAATGGATACCCCAAGTTTTACACCAAGGTGATGATGAGTTTTATTTACTTTTAATATCTTTCTTCATAATTTTCCTTTGATATCTCTAGAATTAATACTGTTAAATCACTACCTATCAGCCTTTGGTATACTATGGCTTAATTATCTCCAAATCATTTAATACCACATTAAACATTTTTCAATTAGCTCAAACAGTTTTTCCCTTGAAACATTTTTTCTTTGGCCAGAAATATTTGAAATGATGAAGGTTTTGATCCTGAAGATGATTTTAAAAATAGAATATTGGCAAGATCAATTTTTCCATAGAGCACTCTAGGAATACCATGGAGTTTTTTTTTCAATCATTCAGGTGTAATAACATTATCATTTATTATATATAAAATATTCATTATATAATTATATTTTATTTTATACCATAAAGTAATGGGAACTAATCATCAATTGTTCTTATTATTTTGGCTCCCAAAGCCATTTATTTAATAATTTATTTCAACAAAAATTACTGTACACCTACTAGGTGTTGAGAATTGTGGTGCTGGAGAAGACTCTTGAGATTCCCTTAGACAGCAAGGAGATCAAACCAGTCAATCCTAAAGGAAATCAACCCTGAATATGCACTGGAAGGACTGATGCTGAAACTGAAGCTCCAGTACTTTGGCCACCTGATGAGAACTGACTCATTGGAAAAGACCCTGATGCTGGGAAAGATTGAGGGCAGGAGAAGGGGTCAACAGAGGATGAGATGGTTGGACGGCATCACAGACTCAATGGACATGAGTTTGAGCAAACTCTGGGACACAGTGAAGGACAGGGAAGCCTGGCACACTGCAGTTCATGGGCTGCAAAGAGTTGGACACGACTGAGCAACTGAAGAACAGCTACTATGTGCTCCATACGCTGTCGTGTTCTGAGCATATAAGATAAGGCAGAAACATTCAGAAGGCAAGTAAGTGTGAGCAAGAGAAAGGTTACAACAAATAAGTGTGATACTATAACAGCTTTTGAAAGTAGCATTCAACGGCTGCAAAATTCATTTACTTTTGGAAATGAGGAATCAGGAAAAGTGAATGATACACATGCACTGTATTTTTAGCTGGGTTTTGAGATGTATGCAAACATCTGAACAAAACACCTGGTGAAGAGAGAGAGCAAGTGGAAGAGCAATGAGGGCATACAATTGAGAAAGTATAATTTAGAAATTCTATGACAGATGAAATTTGTTGAAGAAAACCGAATAACCCAACAGACACATAATATAGGGATCAAGTATGGATAAAGAGGACAATGAAAAGCAAAAACACACAGAGGCTGTGAAGGACTTTCTAGGTTGTTCTTAGAAGTTTGTACTTGATTCCTATCCAGGCAGTGGAGGATTTTAGTGCAAGAGTCCACATTCAGGTCTTCACTGGGAAAGTCACTTAAACACAGTGCAAAATAGGCTTCAGAGCAGAGGCTGGGGGGACCCAGTTTGGAATCAAAGGACTATCACAATACTTCCAGATAGCAACTGCTGAGAAAATAAAAGGGAGGGAAGCAACTAAGCAGAGGAGAAAAAATACAGAAACAAAATTACTAAATTTGAAGACAAGAAGGAGACATGAAAAATCAAATATGATTCAAAGTGTCCCAGTTTAAGTAACAGATAATTGAAATAGGAAAAAAGGGGAAAAAATTCATGAGTGTCTTAAAGAGAGAACAAATGCTACTCATCTTTAGATCTGTTGTGTAACACAGGCATATTACAGATATTTAAGTGGCTGCAAACTAATAAGTCACGTTCATTTTTGCAGTTAGTCACTTACGACAATCTCCATATTTTCACCCATAAATCTGCTTTTCTAGATGACCAAAGTATAAAACTGTTTTAAGCATAATCAATAAGTCTGACTGGTAAGTTTGTACAGGATGAAGTTTGGTGTCATATATCGGAATGGGGTCATATATCAAAATGCCTTGATCTTCATATATAGGGACATCATTAGTTCATGTTCTTTGAGTTAACTTTTTCTTGAATGGTACTAGATTTGCACAAAATATTTCCATAGTGTCACTTTCAGGCAGTTTTTTCCAGATAATATACAACTTAAGTTAGCTAAGGGAAGTCACGGTGACAATCATTGGTATAAAACATATATATGTTTAAATATACATGTATATATAACTGGGTCATATACTAATCACATTATTAACTTTTTTTGTTACGAACAGTAAATTCATTTCATCTGTCATAGACTTTCTCAATTATTTATAGATATTAAACTTTATACATGAATTAAGTTTATTTGATAGGGAAAAAACAAAAGATTCAAATTATTATTCTGCATTAATATACTCATATGAGGTAAAATCATATGATATCCCAATACTGACAACATACAAAGCACAAACTAATTATTTTGTTTGTGTTCCCAGCCAGTCTCATTCAATCAGCTACAGGACTCAGTTCAAAAGGTGATTAATTGGTCCCTGTTTCATACTGCAGAATCACCAGCCCATCTATGATACATGCAAAGACACTGAGAAATTTTAAATTTGAGCTTAATCAACTTCTCTAGATATTAAACATAGAGAAATAAGGGGAAGGTTAATTGCCATCGAAACCTTCACTGAGGTAGAACAATTTCCTATTCATTCTTATCCAGTGATATACTCTGTACACAATACCTGTCGATCAGCAGTCAACACCTTTGGAGGTGGAATATAGAAACGGTCTCTGCTACTTAACTAGTTTGAGTGATTTGACAAGAATTAGGTATGCATGAGAGAGTATCAGTAACCCCAGAAGTCTCAAAATAATGACTCTCCTTCTTATCCTGCAATCCAATCATCTTAGCTAGGAATGATTGAAATGTTTAATTATTACATGGAAATCAAGGAGGCTATTTTGTTCTACTTTTTCCACAATTGTCTCACATTTTTAAGTAGATTTTTTTTTTACCAACTTCCAAAAACACTGATATATTTCTACAACTAGATAGATAAATTTATTATACTTATATTTCTCTTTCTGTTTTTAGGAGTAAGAGAATATTTTCAAACAGCGTTCCATTCCAGTAGAATCATTTTGCAGTCATTTTAGGGTTGTTGCTATTGTTCTACATATTGATAAACAGGTAACAACAGTTTTTTTCCCCCCATGGCATTTCTATTTCTGAGATTAATATTTTTATAATTCATCATGGTAGTTATCAGTTTAGCAGCCTGAGACTCTCTTGGGGAATTCATCTTTCTATAATCATTTTCACATTTTAAGGCGCAAACATACTTCAAGGAGTTCTACTTATAAAAACACCCATTCCTGTCAAGTAGTAATTCAAACTGACCTAGAAATACACTATACATTTTAGGCAACTATGTCAGTTTCCTAGAAGGACATTTTGAGTCCTTCTGGCCCAAATCATGTTTTAGTAACCTTTAGAATTTTAAATGTTTCTTTTCTCAAAACATGCAGTGGTCAATTAAAAAGTATTTTTACGAACAGCAATGATGTTTTACACATAGTAGGCAGTCAAAATGGGCTTCCCTGGTGGCTCAGAGGGCAAAGAATCCCTGAGTTGGAAAGATCTCCTGGGGGAGGACATGGCAATTCACTCCAGTATTCTTGCCTGGAGGATCCCCATGGACAGAGGACTCTTCTTGGCACGAAGAGTCAGACATGACTGAGCGACTAAGCACAGGGAGTCAAAATATTTGTTTAAATTAATTAGTAAAAGTTCACTGAAGTACTGAAAAAGGTCAATATGTGGCTAAGCAAAAATATTAGAAAGCAACATTTAAATTAATACAAATTGAGAACCAGCAGACTATTGGAAATATTAACAATTTTAAAATGTCCACCAAACCAGGTTCTCATCTAATTTTGCCACCACTTAGCTCTGTGATAAGTCACATGCTTAAATACAAAAGTGAAGCAAAGAGTATTATAATGTCAAAGAATGAAAACAGGGAGGCTAGGAAATAAGATGCCTTGGTTCACAGTCCAGCATTTATATTAACCTCTCTGGGCTTGTTTTCTCATTTTAAAGTGAGATAATTGAACTAAATGACCCTCTTACTTCCTTTTCATCTCTAGAACATTATAATTTCATGAAGGGAACCACAAGTAATGGCATGATCAAAATTGCTAAGGTTAATCCCTGAAAACTTCCTAAGATTGGTTTTAATTGAAATTTTCTGGAAAAGGCTAATATAAATAAGCTAACAAGGAAAATATACAGCAATAGTCACAGTCCACCTATTGGTTGAATGAATGAAGAAGTAGAAATAGAATATAATCAGTTCTATTTTATGTCTCTTTTTAATTTATATAGTGTTTCCCCACAAATTATGCATAAACATAAGCTTATAAAGAAAAGAAAACTTCACGTAGGTCCTTTCTTATAAATGCAACTTAAAAACAATCCTTTGAAAAACTTATCAGGATCTTTTTACCCAAGATCATGAAAACATTTAAAATATAAAGCCATATATCAAAGTTAATCACTTGAGGTCTAGCCCATATTCCAGTCTTACCCATAACTATCTGACTCAATCAGAGTCTTTTTATCACTTCCTATTTTCCTGCCACTCCAGGCTTCATTACTACAATATTAAATAGTTTTGTGCTTTCTACCACTTGTACTTCAATTAGTATCCTCTATGTGTGTCAAACACAGACTTTTTATCACTTTCTTTTTTCTACTATATTTTCTTTTCTAACCTAGCTTGCCACAATCATTTTTATCTTGTATTTTAAATTCCATATCTCATTTAAGAGTGATATAATAACATTAACATTAAATCTAAAATGGAGACTAGACTTGAGAATACACTGAGCAGAGAAAACCACTTAAGCCACGTAAGCAAAACTGAATTTAGCTTATTTCATGAACATAAGTGAAACTTTACCTAGGTTATTTCTTGTAAATGCAAATGTAAATTCTCAGACAATCGTAAAAGAAACAAGTCATCTTCCTAAAACTGATAATTATGTTTAACCAATCTCCTGATCTCTGGAAATCCCCCTCATAACAACCAATCACTGCAAAGGTTAACAACTTCCTCATTTCACTTTATAAGCTATTGTGTAAAACTTGACATCCCAATGATTTATATTAGTTTTTGTTTTTGAAAGCTTCCAATTTGCAAACTATTCTTAAATGTAGACTAAACTTTTACTATAAACTTACAATAAATACTATTTATTGATTTGGTGGTTTTAATTTTGTTACTTCTTGAGTTCCGACAAAAAAGTTCAGTTTAGTACTATTAATATATTCAACCAACCAAGGGCAAAGAAATGATAACTAAAAATTTTAAGTGCAATTAGATATAAGAACCAGACCTACCAATTTCTACAGATCCTAAAGGTACTTAAAACATCCAATTCCTGTCTCTATTACTGTTTAAATAAAACATTTTATAACAATATTAAAGAAACTACTGTAGAATTCTAGAAGTTTAAAAATATTACATTTTCAACAATAGTGATTTTGTTGTTCTTTGAAACTGCATATTATTTTATGAGCATTAGATAATAGATTGCTTTTTTTTGAAGGTAGGACTGAAAACTATCAGTTAAAAAGGGAGTTAAAAACATCTAACATAACTTAAAATTCAATGTAACCACTTAAATATTATAGAGTCCTTAAAATCTTACTTGCCATATTACCAATGTTTAAAAATTTGATCAATGGTTACGACTGATTCTTCTTAGGAAAACAATTATTTTCTCTCCGTTACATCAGTAGACCAATGCTGATTTGTAGATTACCAAAGGAATCACTTATTTTTCCAAAATATTAACTGTTTCAATAGCTAACTTAAAATAAAAAAAAAAAAAGATGGAATCTCCATACTCTTCCTCATAGTGGCTTTATCTATTTATATTCCCACCAACAGTTCAAGAGTTTCCTTTTCTCCACACTTCCTCTGGCTTTTACTGTTGTAAATTTTTTGATGAGGGCCATTCTGCCTGGTATGAGGAGATTGGTAGGGACATGTATAAAGCAGATAGCTGGTGAGAAGAGGGAGCTCAATTTGGATAGTACAGGGAGCTCAACTTGGTGCTCTATGGTGACCTAGACGGGTGGGAGGAAGGCCCCAGAGTACGGGGACATATGTATACATATAGCTTATTCACTTTGTTGTACAGCAGAAACCAATACAACAGTATAAAGCAAATATTCTTCAATTAAAAAAAAAGATGGATCAAAAAAACCAAATATCCAATAAATAATATTCTCCACATCATGTAATTGATTAAGGAATAACTTTTTAAAGTCTACATATGAACAACTAACACTTTCTCTTTTCAATTTTTCATATAATAATGGCATTTTTCAATTAATAACATCATAGTGTTCTAACTACTATAATTAGCATCATCTTACTATTTATAGATGCAGCATAAAATAATGCTTTGAATAATTAGGGTCAAAAGTACATCCGTTCCCAAAATGAAACCATTATGCATTTTTTGTATATGAATATCTTTCAAATAGTAAGATTTCAGAGAATTAGGCACTTGGAAACACTTGGGGACAATAATCAAATAGAGTTATATTCTTTTGGGTTTCCCTGATGGCTCAGATGGTAAAGAATCTGCCAGCAATGCAGAAGACCTAGGTTTAATCCCTGGGCTGGGAAGATCCTCTGGAGAAGGAAATGGCAACCCACTCCAATATTATTGCCTGGAGATCCCATGGACAGAGTCTTGTGGGCTACAACCCATGGGATCACAAAGAGTTAGACAGGACTGAGCAACTTTCACTTTCTTTATATGGTAAACTTTCATTTAATGTTTGCCCCTATGATTATACTACATATATATTACTGCCACTTTTTGACTGCAACTTCTACTTCAAAGCAAAATGACTATCACTTAGTTGCAGTTTTTTATTGTTGTTTAGACGCTAAGTCATGTCCAACACTTCTGTGATCCCACGGATTGTAGCCTGCCAGGCTACTCTGTCCATGGGACTTTCCAAGAAAGAATACTGAAGTGGATTGCCATTTCCTTCTCCATGGGATCTTCCCAACCGAGGGATCGAACCAAACCCGGGTCTCTTGTGTCTACTGTATTGGCAGGCAGATTCTTTACCACTGGACCACCAGGGAAGCCCAATGGCAGTTCTAAAGAGATGTTCATGTGTCTTGGTTTTCAACTATGCTTAGCACTACAAAAAGTTTTTCACATTCTCATTTGCAGGGTTACTGCTTTCCAAAGACAATCTTGCACAGATAGATACTTTGCATATCTGTTAATGGTATTAACGTTTTTAAGGTTTTGGGAAAATACTATCTCAAATTCGAGACCAATGTATTGATTTGCATATTCCTATTTTTAACAAATACACATGTATTCAGATTCTCAATACCTTCCATAACACAGTCTTACCATAGATACTCAACTGTTTTCTTTCAACCTTTCTAATCCTACAGTGAACTAGCTTTAAGGTTTGGGGCACATCCTACATTTATTCTTGTTTCTAATATATTCTCTATGTTCTTCTTTCTGGATGGAACACCAGCTTTCTTTAGCTCTACTCATTTCAATACGGTAACCTTAGGTTAAGCCAAACTGAACTTTAGAAGACTGTAGTTCATACCAATCGTGGCATTCTCTGAAATTCAACTGCACATATAGTCTGCAATACCATATATGTTTACAATAAATTGTTTTTTTGTATTAGGTATATTTGTTATACCTTTACAAGTAGATTATAAACTTCTTGTGAGTAGAGTTTAAGTCTATCACTGTAAGATTTGTTGTTACCTGCTCCAGACCAAGATATGTGTGTATGTCTGTTAGTCACTCAGTCGTGTCTGGCTCTTTGCTACCCCATGGACTGTAGCCTGCCAGGCTCCTCAGTCCAGTTCTAAATCCTTATACTGTTTCAATGAAAGCAAAAATTATTTTCTCACACATTCAGCCAGGATATAGGGCCAGATTCTCTGTGCTTCATCCAAGTCATAGGCTCATCACCACTGACTCCACTGTAGATGAATCTCTGTCTTATTTGGGGGGACTATTTTCTACTTACTCCAACTATGTGATTTAAGTAAGGGTTGCTTATCACAGTTCTAAATCCTCCTAACAACAGGTTTTAAAAATAACGAGACCTGAGCCAATCAAAGACATTCCCTGTAGATTTTCCAACTGCTATTAAGAAAAAGAAAGAAATATGAATGGCAAAGTTTAGAAGATACAGGACTGAAAGCTGGTGGAAATTATGATTCCACTCTATAGAGAAAAGTTAATCTGGGAGACTAACACTACCATGAATGAGAAGGACAGATAGATAAAAAAAATTAGAAGGATGGTTTGTAGCAATAATCTAGTTTTAGATTCATTTATCTCTGAGGCCCAAATATGCCCTTGCTTTTCCAGTAGATGAGTAACTGGAACCTTCTGTGGACATACATCCAAAGGTTAACAATCTAGGAGAAGAGAATATAGACTATTTTAATGTCTTTCTTTTTAGGAACTACATTGTCTAAAGTTAGGTCAAGCAACACGTATCACTTTGGTAAAAAGCAGCAGTTACAAATAAAAGCTCTCTTTTGGGTGTTTAATTTTTTTCTTCTTTAGCCACCCACGCCTTACTGCATGAGGAACTTCCAGTGGAAGCTCAGAGTCTTAATCACTGAATCACCAGGGAAACCCCACTCATTTCACATGTAAATGATGCTACTATTCATAAACAAAATTGTATAATAGATTAGATTATCAACTCTCTCCTATAAGTAATCTGAATATTTTATATAGAAAGATGAGAAATTCTACACTTGGCCTAGACCAAGAATAACTTCACTACTCATGCAAATGTCAGGTAAGATTAGAATAATAACATGAGAAAAAATGAGAGCCATTGTTTACCTTCAAGGCAACATTTTGACTGCAGATACAGTTCACAAACAAAGATAACTGAAATGGTGCCTCTACCTCTGACATTCATCTTTCTACTTTAATCAAATTTAGTATCTGACATTTATAATTTTAAGAAATTTTCCAAGCAGTTTTAAGAAATGTACTCTTATTTAAAAAACAGTATCATTTCAGTCTCTATTCTTTAATACAATTCTAACAAAGAGACTTTTACACAGTCATCAACTTTAGTCTTCAGGTATCAGGTTCCGTCAACTCACGAAATAGCTACCTATAAGTGACTATGTACATTTTAGATTCAGTTTCTTATTTCCAAACTATAGATAAAATAAAATCACATCCTATAATCACTCATTATTACAGATTTTTGTATATGGCACAGGTTATATTCAGTTCAGTGCAGTCGCTCAGCTGTATCTGACTCTTTGCAATCCCATGAACCGCAGCACGCCAGGCTTCCCTGTCCATCACCAACTCCCAGAGTCCAACCAAATCCATGTCCACTGAGTCGGTGATGCCATCCAACCATCTTACCCTCTGTCGTCCCTTTCTCCTCCTGCCATCAATCTTTCCCAGCATCAGGGTCTTTTCCAATGAGTCAGCTTTTGGCATCAGGTGGCCAAAGTATTGGAGTTTCAGCTACAATATCAGTCCTTCCAATGAATACCCAGGACTGATCTATTGTGCTACCTTAAATTTAAGTACCAAAGGTGAGAATATATTTTAAACCTGAAAATCTGTAAACAAAGATTGGTTCTGTACTCCATCAGTCCTTCCAATGAACACCCAGGACTGATCTATTGTGCTACCTTAAATTTAAGTACCAAAGGTGAGAATATATTTTAAACCTGAAAATCTGTAAACAAAGATTGGTTCTGTACTCCTCCAGTTAAAAAAGAACTTTTATTATGTACCAATACACTTAGTAAATACGTAGAATTGGGTATTAATATCTGATTATCTTGACTACAAACAGAAAAATAAGCTAATATTTAATTTTACCATAGGGTTAAAGCAGCTAAACTTGATATAGTCATATTAAATAGATGATTTTAAATAACTCACATTCCAGTTTCATATTGTTGACTAATATAAGATTGCATCTTATAGTTCTGAAGAAATTTCTGATTAATATAGAAATATAACAATTAATTACAATTACAAATTTGTCTGAAATAATCTTGCTATTATTACTACCACTAGTACAACATCAACATTTCTGCAACACTGAAACCAGTGTGAAATCATCCAATGCCAGAATTTTGCTTCCCAGAACAGTCTTTTCTCTCCTCTACAAAGAAATAACTGAGCTATTTCAGTGGAAAAGAACATTTTTTTTTCACTTTTTCGAGGCATAATTGACAAATATAATTATAAAGTATTTAAAGTATACATCATGGTTATTAGATACATGAATACACTATGAAAGGATTCACAATATCTAGTTAATTAACACTTTCATCACTTCATATGTATTTTTTAAAATTTGCTAAGAACATTTAAGTTCCATTCCCTTTGCAAATTTTAATTATTTAAATAGTGTTATCAACTATAGTTACCATGTTGGCATTAGACCCTCAGACTTTATTCATCTTGTAGCTGAAAGCTTGTGCCCTTTGACCAGCCTCTCCCCAGCTCTTGGCAACACAGTTTTCTAGTCTCTAATTCTTTGAATTTGACTTTTCTGCTTTTTCTTTCTACTTTTCTTTAAGAGTCTAAAGATAAGCAACATCAGACAGGATTTATCCTTCTCTGTCTGGCTTATTTCACTTAGCATAAAGTGATGGACTTTGATGGACCTCCCTCGAGGTCCATCAATGTTTTCACAAATGGCAGGATTTCCTTCATTCTCATAAGAGATTACTATTCCATTGTGCCTACTGGTGTATATTTGGGGGGTGTGTGTGTGTGTGTGTGTGTGTGTGTGTGTATACCGTGGTATGTTAAGTGTATAAAAGTGAAGTGAAAGTGTTAGCCATTCAGCCGTGTCCAATTCTTTGGGACCTCATGGACTGTGGCCCGCCAGGCTCCTCTGTCCATGGAATTCTCCAAGCAAGAATACTGGAGTGGGTTGCCATTTCCTTCCTGCAGGAGATCTTCCCTTATCTAGGGATGGAACCTGGATCTCTTGCATTGCAGGTAGATTCTTTACCATCTGAGCCATCATGGAAGCCCCGTGTGTGTGTGTGCGTGTGTGCAGATTTGGTATATACCTATATCTATATCTATCTATCATATATATATACACATAGCACAAGAATCCAAATATTTCTTTGCTGCTATTCTGTTTCATTTATTTTGAATATAAGGACTGGTTTGTTTTAAAAAAAAAAAAACTGTTACTGGGATATAAATGAAATATGTAGGACCTCCAAGGTGTTGCTAGGGGTAAATAACCCACCCAACAATGCTGAAGACGAAAGTGAGGCAGTTTGGTCCCTGGGTCAGAAAGATTCACCTGGAGTAGGAAATGGCAACCCACTCCAGTATTCTTGTAGGAGAATCCAATGGATAGAGGAGCCTGGCCAGCTTCTGTCCATAGGATCACAAAGAGTCAGACATGACTGAAGTGACTTAGCACATAGCACAGCACAGTCACTTCTAAAATGATCTGTTCCTTTTTCACTTATTACTCTTGTCACTGCTGTTTTATTGGAGCAAAAATCATAAAGAGATTTAGGTTATTTTACATGTTTTACATATATAAATTATTGTTAATTTATGAAAGGTAATACCACTGCTAGAGTATATTTAAAATTATATATACATATTCTAGCAGTATTAATATCATTAATAATTTACTAATTATATTTTTTTTCTTTTAGTGATAGTCAATAATAAATCTAAATCACATTCATCCAATTATCCAGACAGTTAACAAAGATAAAAGAGTGGTGCTAACACCTGTTGTCATCACCTCCTCTCATTTGAATTAGAAACAATGTTACTGGCATTTGAAAAACTTTACTACTTTAAGTGAGCAAGTCTACTTCTGTTATAAAAATCAGGAAATCCATTTGTATATCAAACATCTATTATTTAATAACTATATGTAATTTGCATAATATGTATTCATGCCAAAGCCAATATATGTCAATGAAATATACTCACAAAATAAATTACTATCAATTGTGAGTTTAATAAATAGGTATAATACATTAGAAAATGTATATCCATAAAAGTGTGTATTCATTATTCAACTTGCCTACTGAAGAGAAAGAGGGGGAGCTAAAATGCACTGCAAACCTTAAGTATATTGACACAACAACTTTTGATGTAGGCATTACTCCCTCCATTGTACACTTTAGGAAACAGAGGCTCCAGAAGTGCAAACAAATTGCACAGAATTTCACAACTAGAAAGCAGTATAGCTCACTTCAATCCAGATCTACTTGGCTCTAAAATCTTTCTTTTCTTTGCACTATTGCTTCCTAACCTCTCTTACTCCATATAAATAAATAAGCAGAAAATAAAGAAAAGTACTGAATGTGAGAATTTGAGACATCTGGAGTTCCATTGAAAAATCACCTACTTTAAGTAATTGTTTTTTTTTTTCCCCAAAGATTAACTTTATTTATTTTTTTAAATTTTTACTTTTACTTTATTTTGCTTTACAATACTGTATTGGTTTTGCCATACATTGACATGAATCAGTCACGAGTGTACATGAGTTCCCAATCCTGAGCCCCCCTCCCACCTCTCACCCCATATCATCTCTCTGGATCATCCCCGTGAACCAGCCCCAAGCATCCTGTATCCTGTATCGAACATAGACTGGCAATTCATTCTTACATGACAGTATACATGTTTCAATGCCACAGATCATCCCACCCTCTCCCTCTCCCACAGAGTCCAAAAGTCCATTCTATACATCTGTGTCTCTTTTGCTGTCTCACATACAGGGTTATCGTTACCATCTTTCTAAATTCCATATATATGCATTAGTATACTGTATTGGTGTTTTTCTTTCTGGCTTACTTCACTCTGTACAGTAGGTTCCAGTTTCATCCACCTCATTAGAACTGATTCAAATGTATTCTTTTTAATGGCTGAGTAATACTCCATTGTGTATATGTACCACAGGTTTCTTATCCATTCATCTGCTGATGGACATCTAGGTTGTTTCCATGTCCTGGCTATTATAAACAGTGCTGCGATGAACACTGGGGTACACGTGTCTCTTTCAATTCTGGTTTCCTCGGTGTGTAAGTAATTGTTAATGAAGGCAGGTGCTGAAAAGTAGAAAATATATAAATGAAGAGAGCAGTGTTTTTCTTACTACCTAGTCTAAAAAAATAAGTTGGTTGTTTTAATTTTAAACTGCCATTCTGCAATACTTTAAAAATATATAATTACTAGAAAAAATTAATTACCTGAAAAATGATCATTCACTTGGATGTCATAGCAATTTTAAATTGGTATAAAAATTCCTAAATGCTTACTCTCAATTTGTGTACTTATCTATAAGAAACCAGCACCAGCCTGTGTACCACACTTGAGTGGAACTGAACTAGAAGACAGGTAATAGAGGCAATAAANACCCAGGACTGATCTATTGTGCTACCTTAAATTTAAGTACCAAAGGTGAGAATATATTTTAAACCTGAAAATCTGTAAACAAAGATTGGTTCTGTACTCCTCCAGTTAAAAAAGAACTTTTATTATGTACCAATACACTTAGTAAATACGTAGAATTGGGTATTAATATCTGATTATCTTGACTACAAACAGAAAAATAAGCTAATATTTAATTTTACCATAGGGTTAAAGCAGCTAAACTTGATATAGTCATATTAAATAGATGATTTTAAATAACTCACATTCCAGTTTCATATTGTTGACTAATATAAGATTGCATCTTATAGTTCTGAAGAAATTTCTGATTAATATAGAAATATAACAATTAATTACAATTACAAATTTGTCTGAAATAATCTTGCTATTATTACTACCACTAGTACAACATCAACATTTCTGCAACACTGAAACCAGTGTGAAATCATCCAATGCCAGAATTTTGCTTCCCAGAACAGTCTTTTCTCTCCTCTACAAAGAAATAACTGAGCTATTTCAGTGGAAAAGAACATTTTTTTTTCACTTTTTCGAGGCATAATTGACAAATATAATTATAAAGTATTTAAAGTATACATCATGGTTATTAGATACATGAATACACTATGAAAGGATTCACAATATCTAGTTAATTAACACTTTCATCACTTCATATGTATTTTTTAAAATTTGCTAAGAACATTTAAGTTCCATTCCCTTTGCAAATTTTAATTATTTAAATAGTGTTATCAACTATAGTTACCATGTTGGCATTAGACCCTCAGACTTTATTCATCTTGTAGCTGAAAGCTTGTGCCCTTTGACCAGCCTCTCCCCAGCTCTTGGCAACACAGTTTTCTAGTCTCTAATTCTTTGAATTTGACTTTTCTGCTTTTTCTTTCTACTTTTCTTTAAGAGTCTAAAGATAAGCAACATCAGACAGGATTTATCCTTCTCTGTCTGGCTTATTTCACTTAGCATAAAGTGATGGACTTTGATGGACCTCCCTCGAGGTCCATCAATGTTTTCACAAATGGCAGGATTTCCTTCATTCTCATAAGAGATTACTATTCCATTGTGCCTACTGGTGTATATTTGGGGGGTGTGTGTGTGTGTGTGTGTGTGTGTGTGTGTATACCGTGGTATGTTAAGTGTATAAAAGTGAAGTGAAAGTGTTAGCCATTCAGCCGTGTCCAATTCTTTGGGACCTCATGGACTGTGGCCCGCCAGGCTCCTCTGTCCATGGAATTCTCCAAGCAAGAATACTGGAGTGGGTTGCCATTTCCTTCCTGCAGGAGATCTTCCCTTATCTAGGGATGGAACCTGGATCTCTTGCATTGCAGGTAGATTCTTTACCATCTGAGCCATCATGGAAGCCCCGTGTGTGTGTGTGCGTGTGTGCAGATTTGGTATATACCTATATCTATATCTATCTATCATATATATATACACATAGCACAAGAATCCAAATATTTCTTTGCTGCTATTCTGTTTCATTTATTTTGAATATAAGGACTGGTTTGTTTTAAAAAAAAAAAAACTGTTACTGGGATATAAATGAAATATGTAGGACCTCCAAGGTGTTGCTAGGGGTAAATAACCCACCCAACAATGCTGAAGACGAAAGTGAGGCAGTTTGGTCCCTGGGTCAGAAAGATTCACCTGGAGTAGGAAATGGCAACCCACTCCAGTATTCTTGTAGGAGAATCCAATGGATAGAGGAGCCTGGCCAGCTTCTGTCCATAGGATCACAAAGAGTCAGACATGACTGAAGTGACTTAGCACATAGCACAGCACAGTCACTTCTAAAATGATCTGTTCCTTTTTCACTTATTACTCTTGTCACTGCTGTTTTATTGGAGCAAAAATCATAAAGAGATTTAGGTTATTTTACATGTTTTACATATATAAATTATTGTTAATTTATGAAAGGTAATACCACTGCTAGAGTATATTTAAAATTATATATACATATTCTAGCAGTATTAATATCATTAATAATTTACTAATTATATTTTTTTTCTTTTAGTGATAGTCAATAATAAATCTAAATCACATTCATCCAATTATCCAGACAGTTAACAAAGATAAAAGAGTGGTGCTAACACCTGTTGTCATCACCTCCTCTCATTTGAATTAGAAACAATGTTACTGGCATTTGAAAAACTTTACTACTTTAAGTGAGCAAGTCTACTTCTGTTATAAAAATCAGGAAATCCATTTGTATATCAAACATCTATTATTTAATAACTATATGTAATTTGCATAATATGTATTCATGCCAAAGCCAATATATGTCAATGAAATATACTCACAAAATAAATTACTATCAATTGTGAGTTTAATAAATAGGTATAATACATTAGAAAATGTATATCCATAAAAGTGTGTATTCATTATTCAACTTGCCTACTGAAGAGAAAGAGGGGGAGCTAAAATGCACTGCAAACCTTAAGTATATTGACACAACAACTTTTGATGTAGGCATTACTCCCTCCATTGTACACTTTAGGAAACAGAGGCTCCAGAAGTGCAAACAAATTGCACAGAATTTCACAACTAGAAAGCAGTATAGCTCACTTCAATCCAGATCTACTTGGCTCTAAAATCTTTCTTTTCTTTGCACTATTGCTTCCTAACCTCTCTTACTCCATATAAATAAATAAGCAGAAAATAAAGAAAAGTACTGAATGTGAGAATTTGAGACATCTGGAGTTCCATTGAAAAATCACCTACTTTAAGTAATTGTTTTTTTTTTTCCCCAAAGATTAACTTTATTTATTTTTTTAAATTTTTACTTTTACTTTATTTTGCTTTACAATACTGTATTGGTTTTGCCATACATTGACATGAATCAGTCACGAGTGTACATGAGTTCCCAATCCTGAGCCCCCCTCCCACCTCTCACCCCATATCATCTCTCTGGATCATCCCCGTGAACCAGCCCCAAGCATCCTGTATCCTGTATCGAACATAGACTGGCAATTCATTCTTACATGACAGTATACATGTTTCAATGCCACAGATCATCCCACCCTCTCCCTCTCCCACAGAGTCCAAAAGTCCATTCTATACATCTGTGTCTCTTTTGCTGTCTCACATACAGGGTTATCGTTACCATCTTTCTAAATTCCATATATATGCATTAGTATACTGTATTGGTGTTTTTCTTTCTGGCTTACTTCACTCTGTACAGTAGGTTCCAGTTTCATCCACCTCATTAGAACTGATTCAAATGTATTCTTTTTAATGGCTGAGTAATACTCCATTGTGTATATGTACCACAGGTTTCTTATCCATTCATCTGCTGATGGACATCTAGGTTGTTTCCATGTCCTGGCTATTATAAACAGTGCTGCGATGAACACTGGGGTACACGTGTCTCTTTCAATTCTGGTTTCCTCGGTGTGTAAGTAATTGTTAATGAAGGCAGGTGCTGAAAAGTAGAAAATATATAAATGAAGAGAGCAGTGTTTTTCTTACTACCTAGTCTAAAAAAATAAGTTGGTTGTTTTAATTTTAAACTGCCATTCTGCAATACTTTAAAAATATATAATTACTAGAAAAAATTAATTACCTGAAAAATGATCATTCACTTGGATGTCATAGCAATTTTAAATTGGTATAAAAATTCCTAAATGCTTACTCTCAATTTGTGTACTTATCTATAAGAAACCAGCACCAGCCTGTGTACCACACTTGAGTGGAACTGAACTAGAAGACAGGTAATAGAGGCAATAAATTTGATAAATATTAGCTTATATATTTGGAGAAGGAAATGGCAACCCACTCCAGTGTTCTTGCCTGGAGAATCCCAGGGACGGGTGAGCCTGGTGGGCTGCCGTTTTTGGGGTCGCACAGAGTCCGACACGACCGAAGCAACTTAGCAGCAGCAGCAGCTTATATATTAGAAGATATTTTTATGCACCTAGGTTTTATCAGAATTTTAAAAATTCCTGTACTCCAAACAATTTCTTGCAAACACTTGTTACTTCATTAAGTTGCTTGTCATGGTAGTTAAGTATAAAAGAAAATAAAGGTATTCTTAAGGTTAAGAAAGTTGGTAACAGAATAAAATATATATTGTATTACTGAAACAGGTAGATAAAAAGGCATAGGCCTATCAACTTAGCATTCACTTTTGTTCTGTGTATATACAAAAATTTATTAAGCATCAACATGAAACATCACTAATTACTTGAGAATATGGTAATTATTATTCTTCAATTAAAATTATTCCATCTTCTTTCTGACAGGCTAAGGGGATATGATTTGTTCCTACTGAATATATTGAATAAAAACAGCAATGGAAAAACAAAATGACTAATGTTCTATTTATCCTTTCTGTCAAAGCAAGCACATAAAAACAGGTTTCTACACTTGCCATTTTCCAAAATATGGCTGAAGTTCATTATGGATCCCTAAATGCATTTTGACATAGTGAAAATTTGTTTTACATCATGAGATTTGGGCACTGATTCTAGAAAAATGTGTAATTAAATGTAGAAAACAAAAACATGAAATAGATTTTTCCCATAGCATAGTAACTAGCTCTGTGTAGCATATTATATAATGACATAGTTATTTAGCTTTTAATTTTCTTTTTCAATTGTTATTAACCATGGAGTATACTTAAGCATAATGAATAGAGTAATGAGATTACTATTTACTGATTACTCTAAATAATTACCGTTTTTTTGTAATTTGGGAATAAAACTATCTTATTACTTTTGATATATGGACAAAACCGTAGCTTACCAATAACAGAATTATCCTTTGTTTAATATTTCCTACTCTCAGAGTGCATAAAGAACATCTAATAAGATTTTATGATAAAGTCTTGGATTAGTTAAATAGTATCTATTAAAATATATGCAGAGCTCTTATTACTGTGAAAAAACAAATCTTTCATGATATCATCAAACTGAAGTATTTTTATTTTCATACTAATTCTGAACGGAATAAAAGAGATAGCTTTGATAATCAAACACTTTATAATAGCTTAAAAAAAAAACAGTTCTAGAAATTTCCTTAAATGACACTTTAACACTTAACATAAAACAATAGAAGAGTTTGAAAACAATGAAATGCAAAATAAACATGTTTTTCAATTATTTTAGTGATAGCAATATTTCCATTTAATTGCCCAAATAGAGAGGACAATAAATTAAAGACAGGTAATGGAAAAGTTGATTAATAGGACAATATGCCTCAGGCAAATACAGGCAAAAAAGTGATTTATTAGAGTGTTTGCTCAGTAATGTCATAAATATGGTACACCAGGAAATAGTTCATTGTTGGAGAGATCCACTGCAGAAGGAAATGGCAACCCTCTCCAGTATTCATGCCTAGGAAATCCCATGGACTGAAGAGCCTTACAAAAGAGTTGGACATGACTTAGCAACTAAACAACATCACAATGATCATTTAATTAAAACATATTAATATAACACGCAAACGAGAGTAATAAGTTTCAAAGTACTAATTTCCTGGTTACTGAAAGACTGTCTGTGCTTGTCTCACAATGGTGTTAACTTCATATTGTGCTGGCAGAGAACAGCTTTAATTGATGTCCATATTACTGGAATGGCCACCATGGTATGGTGTCCCAGCTGCTAAAGAAACAACTCGTGACATACCCTGAGCTTCAGGGTCAGTATCTGCCATCTACTCTCATGAGTTTAACATCCACAAAACTCTCCAGCCCGACCTCTCCCAAGAAATTTAAGTTCTTATGTTCACAGGTCTGCTGGTAAGGTGTTTCCAATAGAAAACTCCACAAATACCTTAAACTTGTCAAAAGGTAAACTAACCACCATTTCTTGACACCTAGCCAGACTGCTTCCAGATTCTATTTCTGTCAGTGGCATCAACATCTCTCACACAATCAAGCTAGAAGCCTTGAGAATCTTAATTCTTGTTTCTCCTCTATTACAAAAACTCAGGCTCTCCCCTAGCACCTCCCATCATGCCATCAGGGACACACAAGACAGCTTGTGTGGGAGTGTCCCATGCTTCTCCTGGTCTAGTGTCACCATCTTGAAATTGTAATTTTTTTAACAGAGCCCTGCATTTTTTTGCACTGGGACCTGCAAATTATGTAGCCAGTTCTGCCTCCCATGCTCTTTGTCTTCTGTAAAATCTGTGTGATAGCTTCTAAATGTACCATGAAATTTCTCACTTCTTGTCTTTGTTCTCATTTTTCCTCTGTTGAGAACGTCTCAAATCTTCAAATACTCATTCCTGGTGCCACCTCCCCAAGCAAGCCTTCGCGTCACAATTAATATAGGTTAAGCTCTCCCATAATCACTCAATTATTTCAATTACTAGACTGTATTATTACCTGTTCTTTTCTTCTCTGAGCTCATAGAAGGGAAGTAGGAATTAATCTGCAACTCACATAGTCAATAACACACAGAAAACACACAATCAAGTTTTATTGTATGAATGACTAGAAAATGAGAAGAGGCATAAGAAAACCCTGCTTTTTTTTGGTCTCATGAATTAGTGTTTTCAAAACAAGAAACTATCAAATGAAAATGGTGACTTGCATTATCAATTCTGAGTCTACCCACTTCTCCCTAGTTCCTTCTTCACTCCTACTCTGTCAGATATGGTTCATCTCTGGCCTGAACTATTTTAACAGGTTCTCTTGACTTCTTCCAATGCATTCTCTACACTGTAGCTGGAAGGATCTATAAAGATAAAAATCAGATTGCGGACCTATAACAATTATTCTTTTTCTGAATCCTCCAGATTTCAGCTCAGATACTACTTCGTTAATAAGGTTGGGAAAAATTACTTGGCCCCATACATTAAAATAAGGGGTTGCCCTCTACACACACATCACTATACTGTTTGTACTTTTCTTTTTTAGCACTGCTGCTGCTGCTGCTGCTAAGTCGCATCAGTCGTGTCCGACTCTGTGTGACCCCAGAGACGGCAGCCCAGCAGGCTCCCCCGTCCCTGGGATTCTCCAGGCAAGAACACTGGAGTGGGTTTGCCATTTCCTTCTCCAATGCATGAAAGTGAAAAGTGAACGTGAAGTCGCTCAGTCGTGTCTGACTCTCAGCTACCCCATGGACTGCAGCCCACCAGGCTCCTCTGTTTTTAGCTCTAGAAGTTTATAATTTACAACTTCAGGTGAAATTAATGAATAAAATTCATCTCCTTCCAAGACTGAACACTTTGAGTCAGGAATCATGTCTATTCTTTTTCACGTTCTATCACCAATATACTTGGCAGATGGTGAGCCCTCAAAACTAATTTGTCAAATTAATATTGGATAGTAATATTTTGTAGACACATGGCATGGAAACTTCAAAGACTCTAAAATATATGTACCCTGAGAATAAATATTATTTTCAATCTCTTCTGCCCTCTTTAAAACAATACTTTATGCTGGCTGGCCTGACTCATGGTTCTTCAAATTTCACTTCATTATACTGCAAGTATGATAGATATCTCTAAAGATTTCTAAGAAGCATTCTGCTATGTATTTGCGGCTTTGCACGTCTGAGTTCTTCCCTGAAGACCTTACTGAACATCTGAGAATTTGAAGAAAATACAGTACTTTCCTCACAAATGCATTAATGCAAATTAGCAAGTTTTAGAAATACACAACTAGAAACCATAAAAAATATTTTTCTACCTCAGACCCAGAGAGCTTTAAACATCATTTTAAGTGTATCCCTTGAAGACTGCCACGTATGCATAAGACTACTCTCCAAGAATAACCTCTTCATGAAACAAAGGCTAAAAATGACCCACTTGAGAAGTCTAGACTCAGTTGTAAGGGTCCTATTTAAGTAACTATTGTCTGCTTCTGCTTGCACTTTTAGGATGGCTTTGGGAACGTGAGTTTCTATGTTCTACACCTCTAATCCTCAGTTTCCTCACCTATAAATATGCTGTAGCAATGGTACCTGTTATAGTGTAATTATAAAGATGAAATGAGATGATCTATATACAAAAATATAATGTTTGTCAACTTACAAGTATCCAATAAACCTTAGCTAATGACGATAACTCCTCAAAACTCTGAGTCTAGAAATGACAGAGATATGGATAACACAGCATGACAGAGCATTATAGAGTTCTCACTGGAAGTCAAAAACCTGAGCTGAAAGACTCTCTCTCAGGCAATTTGACTGGTTCCCATTGGCTCCCCCACCACACTTTTCCTCCCTATACTTCTGCCACTTGGATAGGGATACAAAATTACACCCCCAATGTAATAAGGTAAAGAATCCAAAAGGAGCTGTTACAAGTAATTTGACTGAGAACTGGGCATGGGAGATGAACATGCAGCATGCCCTCGGGAACACAAACATCACATTTATCTGTTTATCCCCATGTCAATTAATGAACCAAGTGGCTATCGGTCTTTTAATAAGGAGTAGTCATTTCCAACTAAAGTTGCCATTTTCCTATAATTCAAATCCCTATTCTGTGGTGACTTTCAAATGAAAAGAAAAGATGTTTTTAAAAGCAACATTCTCTTCTTGAATATTTCCACTTTACTACATTTGAATTGCACAAGTTCAAATGAGACAATTTAGTGCTGTGTCTTTTTGTTGTTGTTGTTCCGAGCAGAGATGAAGGTAATTTGCTGCTTCATGCATCTGTTTCCTCATCAGCACAGCGAGGACTAGGCTAATTAGGGGATGAAAACAATATGGTCATATGGATAGGCCAGATTGCTTGTCACTCAGTTTTTCAATATAGGGGATCTGTTTTGAGGACAGGAAACATAATGATTCCTGGCGTCTCCCATGAAAAACATGAAAAGAAAGAGCTGCGAAGTGTTCAGATGCTCACCTGCTTATTTTTAGCATTCATCCTAGGAATAATCTTACTAGGGTGTGTCATTTGTTTCGTCTTTACAAGAGTGTTCCTTATTAGAAAGTGTCAACCAAGGAACTAACTTCCAGGGAGAAGGATGGAATGTAATCAACACACTTGAGTTTGATTCCCTATTCTGAAATAGTCCATAGGTCACAAAACTTCAGTCCAAAAACAGGTCAATGTACCCCATTTTCAGAATGTTTCACTGCAGTGATTCAGTCGGGGAAAATTAATGTCTTGAAAATATAAGGTTATTTCTAGAGTTTGTACCAGACACATTTTCTGACACCAGTCTGTTCTCAGTCGTTTTGCTCCAGGTTGAATTCAGATACAAGGATGTCTATTCACAGGCATGACTTGGAAATGAGTTAGTGGAATCAGATTCTCTCTTGAACCAGGATATTTCATCGGGATGAGTAGATAAAGAAGCTGAAAACATGAAGTGAGTTTCACAAGTAAGCACAATCAATAGTTATGAATAAATATAAAATGTAAATGAATAAGAGTAGTTAGATGGTAGCAATATAGGTAAAAACAAATACAGAGAAAAAAGGCAGACATATCAGGAGAGTTGGGAAAGGGGGAATAAGCAGAGGAACTGGCTTCTCTATTCCTGATAGCCCTAGGATCCTATTCCCCTGAAAGTTCCAGGTGCCTAGTGCCCTAAAGCCTAGAAGTACCAGTCAAGCCTGACCATTCTGCATGTACCATCCTTACATTTTCCCCACTACCATCTTCCATATTAATAATGTCACAAACTTAATGCCACCAAGAACTCCAACTGGACTGGGTTACCAGTTTTCTAAGAGTTAAGTAAAAGTTAACTAAATACACTTTCATCTTAAATATTAACAGAAATCCACATCGCTCCCTAAACTTTCAAAGATTAATTTGTCAGTAGGAATGGCGACCTACTGTCATCTCTTCATCCCTAGTTTGGGGTTCCCATTTTTGCCATATTTTCTATATCAACCCTAAATTTCACCTTTAGCACTGTTGTTCATTTTGTATCATGATTGCCTAGCTGAGCACCACCCCAATTCCCTTACTCCTCAAAGTGCCACACATTCAAGAGTGATCGAATGGCCAAGTTTATTCAAAGTGTGACCTTATAATAAGAGTGCAGCCGTACAATAAAAACTTAAATACCAGGCAATCCTATTTTTTAAAAAGCCCCTTAGCCATTCTTATCATAAAAATCAAAATTCTCCCATTATATTCTCAAGCCCCACCTTTCTGCCATGTTACTAGATTCTATTTTACTCCCCTGATTCTCTCCACAAAGCTCCCACATCCTTGTAAATCTCAGAGCTATTTCTTTCTCTTACCATGGCTTCATCTAGACAATGACCAGAGAATCACACCCCACCCTCCATTCCATTACACATGCCAATTAAACCATATTCCAAAAGATAGCTCCTTTTCTCCCCAGGAGGAATTCTGAGGTTGCAATTTAAGAAAAGCAACATTTTATGAAAACAAAAGTATCTGACATCGAGTATTTACTAACCAAGTACTTTACTTAGCAGTCATTAACTTATTTAATACTTAAGTTTCCCTTATGTTGAAGGTTCTATTAATACCTCTATTTCGGTGACAAGGAAACTTGCCTGAGAAAATCACACATGCTCAGTCATGTTCGACTCTTTGTGACCTCATGGACTGTAGCCCCCCAGGCTCCTCTGTCCATGGGATTTTCCAGGCAAGAATTCTGGAGCAGGTTGCCATTTCCTCCTCCAGGGAAAGTCCCAGGGATCAAACCCACATCTCTTGTGCCTCCTGCATTGACAGGTGCATTTTTTGCCACTGAGCCACCTGAGAAACCCCAAGCAAACCTGTCTAAAGTCTACAATATTAGGAAGTATAGGGTTGAGTCTAAGGTAGAGTCTGAACTAGAAAAGAAATCTCCATTTAAAACCACTACAATTCTGCCTCTGCCTGGTCACTTCAAATGGAAGCTTTCATAAAAGTGATACGGTGATAACAGAACACATATTTATAAATTTCTCCAGGATATGTTTGGTGGACACCATAAGCTCTAGAAACGGTAAAAGACTGTCCGCAGAACATACAGAGATTTTGATGAAAGTGAATGTGACTTTAACAGAGGACTTTTATGATGATTTCTGTCTAGTAGGTCACAGTCTGACACAGCAAATCTCCACAGAAACTTCATGTGTTACAAAAAGACATTTCCTACATTTCCAATAGTTTTATTTTTTCCTGCCATGTTTAGAACCAAAGAAAACTTATAAAGGTATTTATGCATTTGAGGCCTTCTCAATTAAATAAAAGAATAGTTCAATGCTTACTTTTTAAAAAAATTTTCTGGTGTTCCATTATTACTTAGGCCAAGACCTTATTTTCAACTCTGCCTTTAGGCAAGTGAACATCAAAGGAAGATAACACATTCAGAATACCTTCTAATGAATTAGGAAAAACAATGTGTTTCATCCATTCAATCAAATGTAACATGTTATTGAATATCTGTGTAAAGCAAAGCTTCCTAATGCTTGTAAAATTAGACTTTATTAATATAGGCATACTATCAAGTGCATTTTACTGAGAAGGCACCATATGTCAAAAATATAGCATAGTGGAGGGAGCACAATGTGGCCAGTGTGGCCAGAGTGTGGGGAAGAACAGCAAGCAAAAAGAAAGATAAGATGGCATTATTTCATGCATGGCTTTCTCAGACAAAGCAGAGAGTTTCAATTTTGTTTAAAGAGAAATGAGAAATCTTTAAAGATAACTGGATAATGTTCTATACGAAACTTGAAATAACTACTCTACTCTTATCTCAACCATTTAAAGACAGTGCCTTGTGGCATAGTATGTGTTTGTCATGGAGTATGTGTTTGTCATGGAGTATGTATGCAAATACCATGTCTGTAAATTATACTGTGGAGTGCTATTGCTCGTGCCAACAACAGGGAGACAGCACCGCAGAGAAGCAGGCAAGCAAGCCATATGTGCTGTTGGCATCAATGACGTACTGTACAGTCATGGCATATGCCTTGAGTATCTTAAAATTATGTTGTTGCTAGTTTTACTGCTGGATTTGATTATACATTTAAGTTTATTTGGGAGCTTTAAAAAGAAATGACTTCACACTACTAATCCTATGATTATGCAGTTAGCAACTAATAACAATGTACTATTTACTCAAAAAAAACCAAAAATACACGTGTAGCCAAGGTTCCAGAAGTAGCTTTTGAATTTACCTAAGTGTAAACTGCCTTCTCAATTTTTGAGGTTTTAAGGGAAGTATATTTTGAGCAAAATTTAATATCCTGATGTGAAATCACTTTAAATATCTATTCTGAAACCTTGTCTAATTTTAGATTAACTGTATACATGCATATATGTAAGTTATGTGTGCTGTATCATAACTTCTATATTTATATTACATTACATACAAATTAGACCTATAAATTATATATAAGATAACTTATGTAAGTTACTTATATCTCAAATTATAGATATCACACAAGCACTTGTATGTATACAAACAAATGTATAAATTATTTCTGAAAGCATACTTTGATAATTAACATAAAGCATCATGCAAAGTTACAAATCGTTCATTATTTGATAAAGAAAACTATTACATGCAAATTTTATACAATACAAATTATGAACTCTAACACAGAAAACACAAGGGAAGAAGGATACCATTTAACCCCAGTATAGAGGTTCTAGATAGAAAAATCTTGTCCTAAAAAGGACAAAAGAGAAACTCTAACAGGGTACACTGGCCTTTTAATCAAATTCTAGTTCCTCCAACATCAAGCATGTGATCAAAGGGAAACTTACCCTTTTGAGCCCCAATGTTTTCAGTTCTAAAATGGCAATATACTGTGCAAAGCTGTTGCAAGATCAAAGGAGATAATATGTGATATCTAGAAGAAACTCAATACTCATTTTCTCCCCATCTCTTTTGGAAAATTACTCCAGCAGTATGCCATGAAAGAAAGTATTCACAACAATGTTTTCCAAACATGAGGCACGCACACACAATCACTGTACACTGCTGCAGAGCTATGAAGTATGTAAGGAAAGCTAGAAAAATAACATTTTCTTCAAACATTTTCTAGACCCAGATATGCGTAAAAGCGCTAAGCACTGGCAAATTACATTTAGATATTTAGCTATTGGCTTGGAAGTCTTCTCTACACAAGTCTGGGCATGGTAAACATCAATTAAGCCTTGTGTACCCAAAATGCAAACTTAATAAGGAAATAGTACACATCATACTTCTCAATAAACCATCTGGAGATTTACTCTCTTTAAGTTTAGGCACAGTTCTCTGAACATTCAGAGTTCATTTTAAACTGTTGACACTGACTACTGCAGGATTTCAATTCATAAACATGTTGGTGACTATGATGTGTTTTGCTTGGAAATGGTTGTATGTTGCCTGAGCAAAGTTTAAACATAAAAACCAAAAACAAGCAAACTGAAAATCCCACCAAGCCTTCTTACTGAATGTGTTAAGGTCCGCAGAAATAAATCCATAGCTGGATCTTCTTAGGAAAAGGAATACTTCTTCAGCGAGTGAGAGAAGGGTTTAGAGTAAGGTGAAATGTAGCCTAACAGTCAATGATAACTTCCATCAATTTGGGTAGCATTTAAGAATTAGATTACTTAAAAATCCTTAAGCTCTTTGAATTCTTACCAACATCCTGAGATAAATTTTATTAAAGATGAAAAAATGCAAAGGATTTATAATGTTTTGGGGAATCACACAAGGCAAATAAACCTTAGAGGTTCAGCAATATATCTGTAGCTAGAGGGAAGTAAAGCTTTTAACTGAACTTCCTTGATGTTTTTCGAGAACTTAAAGACTTCATTAAGATCAGATAGTTAGAATCAGACAGGTACTGAAACGAACATTTACTACTATTCCCTCGTCTACTATTCATGCCATTATACCACTCTGCCTTACAATGAGAGAAGTAGGACAGGGTGAGTGGCCAGGGACTAATCATCCCATTGCTCTCTGTGAGTTTAAAACAAAAAGACAGGAACCCACAGAGTGACTACTTAACCCACACTACTCTCAGAGCAAAGGTTGTACCATCTGCTGAGTTTCTATCCCCATCTTCCTGTGAAATTAACTGGAACAGATGACTGACATGATGTTCTCAGCGCTCATAATTTTTACAGGAAGAAAATTAAAAAGGTAATTAAGAAATGAACATTCAGGATTTGTAAAGACTCTTGATTATATTTTAGAGGTAAATCTACATCTATCAGATTAACCTCACAAATTTTTCGTATTAGAAATTCTGTTTTACCTTGAGAAAGATTCTTCTGAGTGTGTTTTCCTAATGCTAGGACTTGTTTCATACCCTAAGTTTTTTAAAAAGTTAGGAGTGCTAAAGACACGATATCCTAAATTCATGTACTTGCATCTAGAAGAGCAAGCTATTAACCAAAATGCTTTCAGGTCCAATAGCCAATTTTCACATTTCTCCATAGAAAATTATCTATGTTCAGGGACTAAATGTGGGCTTCCCAGGTAGTGGTAAAGAATCTGCCTGCCAGTGAAGGAGACATAGGAGACGTGGGTTCAATCCCTGATCCAGGAAGATTCCCTGGAGAAGAAAATGGCAATCCACTCCAGTATTCTTGCCTGGAGAATCTCATGGAGAGGGGGGTCTGCAGGCTACAGTCCACAGAGTCACAAAGAGTTGGATACGACTGACGCTACTTAGCATGCACACACGCACACACAGAGAGCAAATGCTTCCTCTCCTCTTTGCCTAAAGATACTGTTCTAATTTGAAGCTGAAGCTCCAAAACTTTGGTCACCTGATGCGAAGAGCCAAATCACTGGAAAATATCCTTATGTTGGGAAAGACAGAAAGCAAAAGGAGATGGGGGCAGCAAAGGATGTGATGGCTAGATGGCATCACCAACCAATGGACATGACTTTGAGCAAACTCAGGAAGACAGTGAAGGACAGGATGCCTGGCGTGTGCTACGGTACATGGAGTCACAAAGAGTCGGACACAACTTAGTGACTGAACAACGACGACTCTCCTAATCTAGACTCTAGTTTAGAAAGACCTTCTCCTCTCCCCGGAATCCTGAAAAACTCTCTAGTCTCTATTTCGGCTATTGATTTCCAAAGCACAGGATCTAATCTTGCCATCTTGCTTCTTAAACATTTTAGTTGCTTCTAGAGTAGTAATGTGTCTATCCGCACACTAACTATTTGTGTATTTTTCTGTATTTGTGCTACAATTCAATTTTAAAAAACTGAAACACAAAACTCAGTGTCCTAAATCTCAGTAGTGGCTTGCCACTTGAAATCTTCTGCAATATATTTGTTTCATTCAAATAAGGGTACAAGAGTAGAATCATCTTGAAATGTTAGCATGTCTTAAACTCAAAAGCTTGATTTGCTTGTGAATGTTAGGTACACACACACAAAAAAAGTTAGGTACATTTTCTTCTTGCATGATCCTAGTTTCTAGCATTTTCTCTCATCTTTGTATGAGTTATATATCCATACGCATAATAGTCTATAAAAGATATACTATTCATTGTAAGATAAATATGTGATTGTCAAAAAGCATTGATGTTTTGAAGTTACAAAGTGTTTAATGAGGGGAGTTTATTTTTTGTTGCTATTTTTAATTTTTTTCAGCTTCTCATCTGTTCTTTCCTGAATTTTCAGGGAAGATCATTTTAATAGTATAGCACATATAGTAAAAATTATTTGAATTAAAAAACCTTCAGTGTCTCCACCTAGAGGACAAAAGAAAATTGTGCTGGTATTGCTTCAACAGCTCTTCAAGATTTAAGCTGCTTTACCATTCCCATCATCTCTGTTTATTTCTTACTCACACATTCTATTATATACACTTTATGCACTTTGGTCATGCTAAACCCTATCCTGTCTCTAAAACTCCACTTTAACTCTTTCCAGTTTCTGTTTCTTTCACTTGCTGCCTCTGCTGCCCAGAATGGTATGGTAGCCTCTAGCTTTCCCCATCCACAACTTCCAAAATGTAACTAAGCTGGACCAAGTAATCACAGGTGTCCCCTCTCTCTGGTCACAGTGACTATCCCAGAGATGAACATGTCACCTAAGTGCAGCCATTGAAAGTCATTCTCTAGTATTTTTCTCCTGGAGCAAACAGGAAGGCTATAAAGTTGGTATTTCATAATGGAAAAGCCTGAGAGAAGGAAGATGAGCCAGAAAGTAGCAGAAACAGGAGGAAGAGGACATTTTGGTAGTGTCAGGCACTGAAGTTCTAAAATCTCTTCTATTTTGATAGCTTTCTTCAATTCTATCTGTTCCAATGCTACCCCTCCTTGTCTGAGAGCTTCCATCTCCCGTTACTTGCAGAGCTAAAGTGAGTCTCTGCCTGTTCTGCAGCACCATACCCTGGTAGGATAAATAAAATATACCTAAAACTGTTTGTTTTACTTGTTCGCATTCCTAACCAGAAGTGTAAACTCTAGGAAGGCATAGATTTATATCAAAACTAATGTCTCCTTTGTGCTTAGCACACAAGGAACAACTGAATACCTATTGAATGAATTATAAAAATGAAATATTCAGAAAAAGAATATAAGAACTGGATGGGAGAGGAGTAAGTAAAGACAACACAGGGACTTCAAGAACTCCAATATGAATATGTCAGGAATATCATGGTGTTATTTAAAAATAAATAAATGTTACAAAAAAATAAAATGGGTTTTCTTTTAAAATCACACACGGTGCCATAACAGGCCAGTTATCATACTACTCAAACAACACTGCCACTTAAAAATGCAGTTTAGTAGTGTGGAAACATAATGGAATGGTGGGAAAGCAGAAGAGAAAAAATGCTAATAAAACAAGGGAGGAGCAAAAGTGAAAATAAGTTCTTAAGAACATTAAAGTAACTAAGTGGTAATTAGTCAGTCATAGCCCATCAGGCTCCTCTCTTTCCCTTCTTTAGGCATCTTCCCAACCAAGGGATTGAACTCAGGTCTCCTGCATTGGCAGGCAGATTCTTTTCTGTCTGAGCCACCAGGGAAGCCCAAATGTTAGTTGCTCAGTTGAGTCCAACTCTTTGTGACTCCTTAGACAGTAACCCACCAGACTCCTCTGTCCATGGAACTCTCCAGGCAAGAAAACTGGTGTGGATAGCCATTCAGTAAAAATGAAGATAAATTTTAAGATTTTTATTAAAACTAAAATAGCCTTATGATCACCATGGATATTACACAGGTTACCCAATGTATTATAAAATCAGGATTCCTCCAACAAGAGGCTCAATGGGTTTTCATCAAGATTCATTTCTGGAGTTTTACTTAGTTTTCAAGATAACTGAATGATAAATAAGAACATCATAATGACAACTTTGAGAAGTTAAGACCCGAATGACTCATCTTGTCTCACAATTCAGGGACTGAATTTGCAGTCCCCATCGCCACCATGTAGAACTTGATTTACTGTACTGGACTAATGAGAAAAGAAAACTGGGGGATTTAAGACATGGATGAATTAACACCAAGTGAAAGTGCAATGACGAAGGTGAGCATTATGAAATACATGTAGCATTTTGGATGGAGAAGGCAGGAGGAGAACTGAGTCTTCCTTGGGAAGACTGAAAGACAAATACCATGAACTGCCAACACTCTGTGCCTATGAGAGTTTGGATCACAGTCACACTGTGAGCACTGATTTGGTTTCAGAAAAATTATACTGCTGCTTTAAGGTAATGTTAATCTAAAATTTTATTGGTTTTATTATTCTGTATTGATTCATTTTAGTTTTTAGTTTTACAGTTGGAAATAAAGATATAACAAAATGAACTTACTTTAGTTCATTTACTTACTTCATTTAGTTCATAATGAACTAGCTTTTAGTTATACTATATTAAAAATAACTTTTAAAACCATTAGAATTTAAAGCAGCAATCTAGAAAGGTAGGATGGGGTGGGCGGTGGGAGGGAGGTTCAAGACGGAGGGGATATATGTACACCTATGGCTGATTCATGTTGATGCATGGAAGAAACCAACACAATATTGTAAACCAATTATCCCTCTATTAAAAATAAATACATTAAAAAATAATAGTAAAACAGCATCAGAATGAGGAGACAAGCCCCATTTTGGCTTCTTACAATTTTTTACTTTTAAACTGTTCACTATTATCCATATTTACAAAATCTCATTTTTTAAAAACAGTATGAGACTGGAGGCAATTACTAAATTAGATGATCTCCTGATAAGTCTTATAATTTTTTCATTCTATAATGATAAAGTGTTATGACAGAAATACTTGATTTGCTTTGAGGAGAGGAAAGCAAAAGTATCACAGCATTAAACATTCTGTTTAAGGCTATAATTCAATCACATAAAGCATGTCCTAATTATATATTGTCATATGTCTATACAACATGTATCTTCTTCCACTCTTGTTTGCCTTAAAGTTATAACGAACAAAAAATAACTTTCAAGTTTTATCTCAAGGAAAAAGACTTTAAAATCCTTATCAGAATCTATAATTAACTTTAGAAAACTTTTTTTCCTACAGAAAGAAAATTTTAAATGCAGAAGTGAGGCGATAAAAACTAATGCTTTAAATGGAGTCAGTGTGTAAGTTGCCAAAACACTTTAGAGAAGAAGAAATTAAAATTTACTACACTTCCTCTGGCTTAGGAATTTATTTACCTTATTCAACAAAGGTAGAGACTTCCCTGCTGGTCCAATAGTTAAGACTTTGTCTTCCAATGCAAGGAGTGTAAGTTCGATCCCTGGTTGGGGAGCTAAGATCCCACAGGTCTTGTGGCCAAAAAGCCAAAGCATAAAACAGAAACAACACGGTAACAAATTCAATAAAGACTTTTTAAAAACAGTAACATTCTCAAAATAGAAACAAAATAAAATTGAACAAGGATATGTTGAGAATCTATATGCAGGAGAAACATTTCAAAAGCTGGGAATGCAGCCTTGAATATAATCCATACTACACAGCATCAAAGAGATAACAGTTTAGAAAAGGAACTAGAGAAACAATACAGGTCCATTACCATGGCAACATAGGAGACTGGCATCAAAAAAGTACAATCCAAAATATCAAGCCCTGAGCTTAGCCTACAAGATCTCTGTCTCCAAGATCCCACGTGATATACTGTAATTCCAGTTTCACTAACAAGGAAACAATACGCATGATACAAAAAATAATTTGTCTCAAAGCATGACTTTGTTCCAACTTACTTTCTAACTTCCTAAAAAGTAAGTGACCCTTCCTTGGGTTTTCTAAGTGTGTTTCTAAGTGATGACTTTATTAATTGCACTGCTCCCTTTCTACTCTCTTGGTCAAGCTCATCAGAAAAGTAACAACACAAAACCTGCACTTGTCAAGTTGCTTACCTCCACATCAATCTTCGGTAATGTGGCTCCAACTCTACCGTCTCACCTGCACTGCTCTCAGTTCACTGATAACCTCCAACCTGCAAAATCCTATGGTTAACTTCTAATTGTAATTCTCTTCGACATCTCTGTTATTTGACACTTTGAATTTTCTGTTTTTCATAAAACTCTCTCCTCTCTTGGCTTGTAAGATATCACTCTGCCTTGCTTTTCCTTCTACTTGTTTTCACTTTTTACTCAGCCTCCTCCCTGGGATCTCTTTTTTGTTTTTTTGTTTGTTTGTTTGCCTTTATGTTAAAAGCCATCCAAATAGGACACCTCAAATGTGTCTTTCTACCTTCTCACTCCTTACTATTGAAATAATCCCTAAAGGTTGTGAATTCCTATTTCACAGTGTCATTTGTGAGTTCAGGTCTTTATTCTCTCCCACTTGAAAAATAACAATAGCCTTTTAATTAGACTCATCTCTCCAGCTTTGACACCTACAGTCCACCATCCCCATTGTTGTCCAAGTGATCTTCTAAATCACAAATCTGGTCTGGCCACCTCTTTACTCTGCTCAGGAACAGTTTATGGTTTATAGAAATAAATTATAGATACTATATTTCAAAGCATCCTATCAAACTCACAATCAGAATTTGGTTTAAAAGGACAGAATTTTGTCAACTAAAGTTGATGTTAGTTAACTTGGACAAACAAGAATTTATTGGAATTTTACCAGATAACTCACTGAATCAATGGTAATTTTGGAGAACCAAGCTCTAACAAGAACCACAGAAGGTACATCCTAGATAAAATTTCTACCACAGAGATACTCTGCTTATAATTCCCCCATGGTCACAGTGGCCACTGGACAGTAACTTGTGAACATTGATTACTTCATTCTGAACTCTGAAATGATTACAAATATCTTGAAAATCTCTACTGAACCTTCCATTTGTATCAGTAGTATCTTACTGGTCATCCAGAGGTCAAGGACAGAAAAGAAAGAAATCTCCACTTCAGAAATAAACCATAATGGATGGCCAGATATTATCATCCATCTTTCTTCAGATGATCCCCAAAGAAAAACTGAATTTATATGCTAGTCAACTGATGAATGTCAACTCACACCCCGTATGGTTCAATCAAATTAAGTTCTCTAAAGCTAAAGAAAAAAGGCATTAGCAAGTTTAAAGGAATCATTATTAGCTATAATGGGCAGAATGAATAGAACAGGCAGCAGTGATCTTTCCCCCTTCTATCCCAAATGTATATCTGAGACTCATGATTAAAGCTGTTTTTCTGAGAGTAGATGCAGCTAGTGGTATACAGCATATTAACAACCCAACATGACTTGCCTTTCTCTGGGAGCTCACTTTCAGTTCTTTTCGTGCTCTCATACAAGGAATGAGGTTGAACTGAGGCTCAAAAATGATTAAATCAGCTGGATACTCACCAAAACAACCCCAATGACCAAGACTCAAACTTCTTCTAGTTCTCCCATATAGTTCCCTCGCCTGAATTCTCAGCCATAAAGTAAGATTAACAGAAAATGGAATACATTTCCTCAAGTCTACTAAGTCAGATGTGAGACAGAAGATGTGTATCCCTTCTTTGGCTCATCAATTTTATCTCACGGGGAAGACTTACCAATATCAGAAATCAAAGTATTTATCTTGCCAGGTCATGATGGACAATAAAAATCAACTCTTATTGTACAGTTAAATAAAAACATAATTATTATCTAAGCCTCAAATACCAGTATAGATAGGACTCTTTCAGAATAAAGGAAAAACATTATTATATAGAGTAATAAATCTACATAGTTCTTATCTGCTGTATATATTTTTAAACATTATCTTACTGAAGGTAGCTAATCATAAACAGTTTGGCTCTATAACTAAATCAGAAGGATTGATCATGAGCAGAAGAAAAGTTGTAAATCTCTGTACTGTTTTAGTCCTAAAACATGTTAGGTTTGTAAATCAGTTTATTTCCAAATGTATCTAGAACCTGTTCTATATGAACAGAAAATCTATTATGTATATTTTTTTTTAAAAAAGTAGTAAGAACTTTTATTCCTAGAGTCATTGTATTTTATTAATATTTAACTTTACAGAATCAAAGTTAGGACAGCACAGAGGTCAGGCCTTTATAACTCAAGATCCACATCATTTTAAAAATAATAGGTTCTCCTTCTTACAGATATAGTAACATGTTGTTTAATCTCTATTTTTCTCTCTGACATCAAAAGACAGCAATTTATTTCACAGAGGTTCAAGATGGAACTTACGGCTTTAAAAGGGGTGAACTTGGAAAACATTAGGTCTGGAACAGGACTATCTTAGAAGATAATACATAATTTCATTGGAATTTTAAAATTTCTTAAAGAAATTTTAAATATATGGAAAAGCAGATTACTGCCTTTCGTTGATTAATCATCTAGAATTTTCTTTTGAAATTATAGTTTAGAAAACTATTTTGATTCCTAGTATTTAGGATCTATCGTTTTTGGAAAACTCATCCTTCAGTTTCTATGATACCTTCTAATTTACAAACTTAGATGCAACATTTTATTTCTTCTGTTACCCTAGCAATATGAACATTCAAAACTATTGACATTCCAAGGAACACATTAAATCTGGATTGTATAAATTTCCTGACCCTGGTCTTCATTTCACAGCATTCCTGAATACTCTCACTGTCATAAGAACAAACAGTCTTTGTTGCACATAAATGTTGCATACAAAGACATTTTCAAACAAATTCTTGAAGTGCCACTTTCAAAAAAATAACAATTTTTTGGCATGTTCTTATAAGCAGAGACAAAAGAGACCTATTGGAGATTCAGTACCAAGAAGCAAAAATAATGTAAAGCTTATTAAAACAAATATGAAGCTCTGCAAAAAATAAAACAAGGGAAAACAATAAATTGATTAGGAGGTTGAAAGCAATGCACCTATACAAGATTATATGTATCTTCACTGAAATGTGGCTAAACAAGAGCACTGTTTTGGATTTTAAACAGTGGATTTATAAAGAAACAGACTTTGGGAACTCATGTACACCTGAGACAAAAAAAAAAAAAAAAAATATATATATATATATATATATAATAAAAAAAAAAGAAACAGACTGAACTATAACAGTGTTTGATAACAATCAAAAGATACATCTATTTGAATTTCTAAAGATTATTATAACACTAATTGTAGTGTGGTCACTAAATTAAGTAGAAATTTAAAATAACAGTTTAAAACTCTGTAAGAAATATAAATCCACATACCATAATAGCAATTGCTCGGGAGGAAAGAAAGAAAATTCACTGCCTAATTTTAATATTAGAATTGATTTTATAAGTTCATGTGATTTAAATGTAACTGAAAAAAAGTATTGCTATGCTTTACAGTGAAAAAAATGCTAAATTGTAAATAAAATGAAAAAAGTACCCTAAAGTAACTAACATACATTTAAAATGACCATATGATCAGACATATTGGGTTAGACAACACATTCATTCTGGTTTTTCTGTAAGCTATCATGGGAAAACTCAAATGAACTTCTTGGCCAACCCAATATTATATTGCTCCATCTGTGCTGGAAGCTTAGATATAAGGTAAGGTGTCATATCTAGAGAAAGAAATCCTATGTTTCAGGCTTACTGCTCATTACTTTAAGAACTTTCAGTTCAGTTCAGTTCAGTTCTGTCGTTTAGTCGTATCCAACTCTTTGCTAAGTCATTTAATTTTCTTGGTATTCATCAGCCATTTACTAAAACAGAATAATTGTTTCTTAGCATGAAGGAATATAGAAAACATTTTATACATTGTACAACACAGAATAAATATTGGGAAAAATACTATTATTGTAGTATAAGGCAGATAAGGTTAGTTTTATTTCATAGAGTAACCGTTTGTTATAACAAATAACACAAAAAACCTAGTCCAATTACAACTATTGAATATTTTTAATGTTAGGAAGTCTGTTAGAATGTTTTCTATTTTAATTTCAATATTAAATTTTTTTTAACAGATGTGCTCAATCAATCAATCATGTCTGACTGCAACCACATGGACTATAGCCTGCCAGGCTCCTCTGTTCATGGGCTTTCCCAGGCAAGAATACTGGACTGGGTTGCCATTTCCTTCTCCAGGGAATCTTCCTGTCCCAGGGATCGAACTTGAGTGTCCCACGCCTTTACCACTGAGGCAAATTATTTACCAGTGGTAAAGCCCTTTTTAACAGATATGTTGTTAACATATCCTGATTATTTGATTCATGTTTTTTTGAAATTTAGGTCTACCTACACTTGTGAAAATTAACAAAAGTAATTATTTAAATAAGTCAACAACAGGGTTTCCCTGGTGGTACCGTGGTAAAGAAACTGCTTACCAATTCAGGGGGCAAGGGTCTGATCCCTGGTCTAGGAAGATCTCACACGCTATGGAGCAACTAAAGCCTGCCCGCCACAACTACTGAGCCCATACCCTAGAGCCCAGGACCCACAACTTCTGAACTCGCCTGATGTGACTACTGAATCCTGTGTGCCTAGATCCCATGCTCCTCAATAAGAGAAGCCATCATAATGAGAAACCAGTGCACCATAACCAACAGCAGCCCCTGCTTACCACAACTAGAGAAAGCCCACAATGAAAGAGCAATGAAGATTCAGTACAACCGAAAGTAAATAAATAAATAATTTAAGAAAATAAATAAGTCAACAACAAAGGAGCCACAGTTTATACACAAAATGACTACTTTCTTATGGGAAGCTGTTTTTATGAGTCCATCTAATGTATACACACACACTCTGTTTTCCATAGTGCCTCTCCCCAAGAAAGCATCTTATGATACATAGTCAAATTTTACTTATTATTAACAATTAATGCAGAGAAATAGACAAACATAAAAGAATATATTATTTGGGGATAATGTCCATTTTTCAAATATTTTTATTAAAAATATACCCAAGACTTCCAAAAATATTATTACGACATGGTACAGCTCAGACAGTAAAGAGTCTTCCTACAATGCAGGAGACCTGGGTTCAATCTATGGGTCAGGAAGATCTCCTGGAGAAGGAAATGGCAACCCACTCCAGTATTCTTGTCTAGAAAATCCCATGGAAGAGGATCCTGGTGGGCTACACCCAATGGGGTTGCAAAGAGTTGGACACAACTCGATGGACATGAATCTGAGTGAACTCCAGGAGTTGGTGATGGACTGGGAGGCCTGGCGTGCTGCGATTCATGGGGTTGCAAAGAGTCGGACATGACTGAGCGACTGAACTGAACTGAACTGAGCAACTAACACACAAACTTTGCTAACACTGTATGAATCCTAATAAATTCACATATATATTAAGTTATATCACTTCAATAAACAGCCTCTATATCAATCATATTTAGGGTATTAGCAAGTACCTTCCAGATACATAGTTCAAAATTTATAACAATTTTAATACTAGCATTTTTTAAATTTATGTTATTTGAAGTCAGTCAAGAATTAGTGTTAGAATTTACTGAAATCTAATCAATATAATTCTATCATAATACTACCAAATTTTGTACTGATACTCATTAAAGTTACTTTCTATAACTCGGTAATGGTGGTGGTTTAGCTGCTAAGTCATGTCTTACTCTTACTCATGAACTGTAGCCTACCTGGCTCCTCTATCTATGGGATTTTTCAGGCAAGAATTTTGGAGGGGGCTGCCATTTCCTTCTCCAGGAGATCTTCCTAAATCAGCAACCAAATCTGCATCTCCTGTTTCGGAGGCAGATTCTTTACTGACTGATTTACCAAGGGAAACTTTGTAACTCTGTGACCTTTAGTTTCTTTTATTACCTTCAGTACAAAATGGGATTTTAGGTGGTAATCTTAGCATTTTGTTATTTATCCTCTTCAGTCTAAATAAGCCCATTTAATTTTTTACTTTTCAAGTGAAGCAGAAATTAGTAACATGACAATAAATCAAAAGATTTCGTTTTATTGTTAGAACATTAAGAGAAACACAAGGAAAAATCATATTAAGAATATATACACTACAAAAAACAATGCCCAATAGAATTAATACATATGTATTAGATAAAAATATTATTCACAGATGACAGATTGATAACAAAGGCAATCTTTCTCCAGGTTTAACCAGGGTAAGAAACAGATTATCTCAATAAGGAAAAGAATCAACAAGTTCATGAAAAAAGGCTATTCTAAGTATGTAAGTATGTTCTCTACCCACGCTTAATATTAAAAAAGAGGTAACTTTGAAATGAGCATACCAAACGACTCCACAGATCCTTAATATTATTGGATACATCTCAAGAAAACAAAAATGCAACAGTATATTAAAATAATTGAATATATTTTTCTTCTTATACAGAAATAAAAATGACCCCAGTTAAAATAAACTCCTAGATATTAGTGACCAACTGAGGTTAATGGCCTGAAGCTATACTTTAAGCAATTAACTCCACCCAGCCATTCATTAATCCTCAGGAAATACCCAGGTCTACAATTGTTATTGCTTAATTATAACCCAAATGTAACCATGAGAGATGAGAACAGCAATGTGATTGACTAATGTACAAAAATTAAGTTCTCCATGAATGCCTTGTACATATTAATTAAAACTGCATCACCCTTAAAAAAATCCATATGCCTATATTTCTTTTCCATTTTCAGTTCATCATAGCAATAATGACTTTGATGCTGGGTATTTTCTGGAAATTAATAGCCAGTGGATGTTAATGGTCCTTGGATGTACCTTGGGCCATCCAGTCATCCACTCCTCGTTAATCATTAATCCCTATGAAATGCCCAGCTATTGCTTAATTAACTTTATAATGTAGTTAATACAGATATGACATGATAGAAAGATTTTTATTAAGCTTCCGAAAACAACTTTCAACTCAAAATAGCCTTTCAAAAATCCAATTTCAGATTTCTGAAACATACATGAAAAGTAAGAATTAAGAGGTGATGTCAGCAAGATGGAGAGCTTGTTGTTCAGTTGGTAAGTCATGTCTGATTCTTTGAGACCTCATGGACAGCAGCACGAGTCTCCTCTATCCTCCACTATTTCCTGGAGTTTGCTCAAATTCATGTACATTGAGTTGGTGACACTATCTAACCATCCCATCCTTTGCCATCCCCTCCTTCAATCTTTCCCAGCATCAGTATCTTTGCCAATGAGTCAGCATTTTGCAACATGTGGCCAAAGTACTGGAGCTTCAGCTTCAGCAACAGTCCTTCCAATGAATATTCAGAGTTGATTTCCTTTATGATTGACTGGTCTGATTTCCCTGCAGTCCAAGAATATTGGATTGGGTTCCCATTTCCTCCTCCTGTGGACCACATTTTGTCAGGTCACTTTATTATGACTTGTCCGTCTTGAGTGGCCCTGCATGGCATGGCTCATAGCTTCATTGAGTTACACAAATCCCTTCACTATGACAAGGATGTGATCCATGAATGGAGATAGAGGGCAAGGAAATCCCAACACTCATCTTCCAAAGAAAAATCCCCAAAGTAATAAATAAACAATCACATCTAGAGAAAATAACTCAGGGAAAGGTCTGGACTACAACAAAACAACATCAAAAAACCCTCTAAGGTTCAAAAGGCAAGGATGAGATCACAGAAAATCACAGGAAGCCTATTACCTATGTCACCCCATCCGTCCGGTACAGGGAAGTTTGGAGCCAGAAAGGACAGCCTCAGAGGAAATTTCACTTCATGGGGCAAGGAGAACAGGAGAACCCAAGATTCACAACTGTGGACTTTTGCAGCCTTTGCTCCGGGGGTCTCCCACAGGCTTCACCAATGCTGATTACACTGACAGACCTGCCTAAAGTTGCCACAGCACCTACTCTCTGTGACTGGAGCTGTTGCTGGAGTGGGACCAGCCCTCAGAAGCCCCAGTCCCTTTTGTGTCCTTCTATCTGGGATGTGAACACCACAGCACCTCACCACATACAGGACGGGGACCAGAGCTGACACTGCTCTGGACTCCACACCATCAGGGCTCTGACCTGTCATGGCAGGGAAGTCCTGCTGATGCTCTAAGCCCAGCTCTACTGTGAACAATTATATGCCAACAAACTGGATAACCTAGAGAAATGGATACATTCCTAGAAACACACAGCCTTTATTCACCTTTCACAATATTTAGGGAGGACTGGACAAAGGCAAAGCAAGGCAGAAGTGCTGGAGTCCAAAGGCACAGGCACCCCAGGCATATCCATCAGCCTCAAGAGCCTGAATTGGCAGCACTGCTGGACCCCTGTGGTGGGAGGTTTGTAGCAGTGGTTTCTTGAGCTCCTCCAGCTACATACCTGGTGGGTCACCCGGCCTGGGCACAGAGCAGACGCAGAGGGGACGGCAGCCCATGCAGGGCATCAGGTGCCTCAGGGAAGGGAGGCAGCGGAGCTTGCATGTGGGGGCAAAGCTTCTGGCATGCACCTGTGTCACCCCCTAAAACATAATGACTGGATCATGAAGAAACAGACAATCTGAACAGAATAATAATGAGCAAGGAGACTGAATCAGGAATCAAAAATCTCCTACCACAGAAAGGTTCAAAACCTGACGTTTTCACTGGTGAATGCCACCAAATATTTAAAGAAGAATGAATACCGATACTTCTCAAACTCTTCCAAAAAACTGAATAGAAACTCAGTTTAGGAGGACAACATCACGCTGATAACAAAGCCAGGGGACACCATAAGAAAACTGCAGACCAATATCTCTGATGAATACTGATTTAAGATATTATCAACCAAATATGACCAAACTGAACTCAACACTACATTAAAAGACTCATCCACCATGATCAAGTGAGAGTTACCCCTGGGATGGAAGGATCATTCTATATATGCAATCCAAAGATTTGATATGCCATATTAATAGAAGTAAAGAAAAAAAATCACTGAAATATCTCAATAGATGCAGAAAAAGCATTTTACAAATCACAATATTTTTAATAATTAAAAAACCTCTAAACCTGGCTTTAAAGCAAAATACTTCAATACAATAAATGGAATATATGGCAGATGCAAAGCTAATATCACGTTCAGTGGTGAGAGGCTGAAAACTTTTCCTTTGAAATTGGGCACAAGACAAGGGTGCCTACTCTGACAACTGTCACTCAACATTGTACTGGAAGCCTCAGCTAGAGAGAGTAATCAGGCAAAAAAAGTGATAACAGGTATCCAAATTGGGAAAAAAGAAGTAGATTTTTCATTATTTACAAGTGATATATCATATCTAGAAAACCCTAATGATTTCAAAAAAAACTGTTAGAACTAATAAAAAATAAAGTTGTAAGATATAAAATCAATATACAAAAACAATGTGTGTTTCCATATACTAGTAACAAACTATCTGAGAGAGAAATTAAGAAAGCGATCCCTTTTGCAGTAGCATATAAAATAATTCTTAGGAATAAATTTAACCAAGAAGGTTTAAGACCTGTACACTGAAAAATATAAGGCACTGATGAGAGACTGAAGAAAACATGAACAAATGGAAAGATATGTCATGTTCTTGGACTGGAAGAATTCATACTGTGAAGATGTCCATACTACCTAAAGTGACCTACAGATTCAATGTAATCCCAATCAAATATCTAACTGCATTTTTCACAAGTTTTGTAAATTATCCCAAATTTTGTATGAAACCAAAAAATACCCCATATAGCAAAAGCAATCTTGAGAAATAAGAACAAAGCTGAAGGTATCACACTACCTAACTTCAAACTATATTACAAAGCTATAGTGATCATGGAAGTATGGTACTGACATAAAAACAGGCATACAGACCAGTGGACAGAACAGAGGCCCCAGATATAAACTCCTGTAAGTGAAAGTGAAGTTGCTCAGTCGTGTCCGACTCTTGGTGACCCCACGGACTGTAGCCTACCAGGCTCCTCTGTCCATGGAATTTTCCAGGCAAGAGTACCCAAGTGGGTTGCCATTTCCTTCTCCAGGGGATCTTCCTGACCCGGGGATCGAACCCGGGTCTTCTGCATTGCAGGCAGACGCTTTACCATCTGAACCACCAGGGAAACCAAACTCCTGTATATGTGGTCAATTAATTTTTGACAAGGGTGCCAAGTACACACATGGGAAAAGAACAGTCTCTTCAGTAAACGGTACTAGGAAAACTGGACATCCATGTGCAAAAGAATAAAACTGAAACTATGTGTTACACAACTCACAAAAATTAACTCAAAATGGATTAAGAGATTAAGAACTTAAATATAAAACACATAGGGAAAATGAATATAAAAAACATAGGGGAAAAGTCCAAAAAATCGGTATTGGAAGTGAGACTCCTTGAACTACATAAATTCTGCACAGCAAAGGAAACAATGGATAAATTGAAAAGACAATCCACAGAATATGAGAAAATATTTACAACCATAAATCTACTAAGGGGTTAATATCTGAAATATACAAATAATTCAGACAACTCAAAAGCAAAAAAGTGAATAATTCAATTGAAAATAGGCAAAGGAACCAAATAGACACGCTTCCAGAGAAGACATAAAAATGCCAACAGGTATATGAGAAAGTGCTCGACATCACTAATCAACAGAGAAATGCAAATCAAAACACAATGAAATCTCACTTCCCACCTGTTAGGATGGCTGTCATCAAAAAGCCAAGAGATGACAAATGCAGGTGACGCTGTGAAAAAAGGGAAGCCTTATAAATGGTTGAGGTGAAAATGTAAAATGTTACAGCCATTAAAGAAAATAGTAAGGCAGTTCCTCAAAAAAATTTAAAACTGAACATATTACCCAGTAAGACCACCCCTGAGTGTATATCCAAGGGAATTGAAATCAATATCTCAAAGAGACATGTGCAAGCCGATGCCCACTACAGCATCTTTTACAGTAGCCAAGATGTGAAGACAATCTAAATGTTGTTCAATGGGTGAGCAGATGGGGGAAATTTACACACACACACACACACACACACACACACACAGAGATATACACCCAATGGAAAATTATTCACCCATAAAAAAAAAAAGAAGAAAATCTTGCCATTCACAACACCATAGGAAATGTGGAAGGAATTATGCTAACTGAAATTAGCCAGATAAAGAAAGACAAATATTGTATTATATCACTTATATATGGAATCAGAATGGAAAAAAAAAAGAATGGTAGTTGATAAGGGTTTGGTAGTTGGGGAAATAGGGTGTTATCAGTCAAAGGGTTCAAAATTTCAGGTGTCATAAAGGTAGGTTCTAAGGCTCCAATGTTCAGCATAGTAACAACAGTCAGTACTGTATGCTTGAAATTTACTGAGAATAGAACTTAAGCACAGTCACCACACACACACACACATGCACACACACTGTCTGTATTAGCTATGTGGGGTATGGATGTGCTAATTAACTTGATTTCTGTAATCATTATACAATGTATATGTATATCAAATAACTACACTGTATAATTTAAATATATACAATTATATATTTATATATATTTGTCAATAATTCCTCAATAAAGTTAAAAAATTATTAAAAAAGACAAATCTTCTAGTCATGAGACTAGAAAAAAGGTATAGTTTAATAAAGCTAATTTTTAATAAAGGATGGTACTCAAACAGTGAAATAATTATGATAAAATGATCATATTGTTGGAGTAGGAAATGGCAACCCCGATCCCTGGGTTGGGAAGATCCCCTGGAGAAGGAAACGGTAACCCACTCCAGTATTCTTGCCTGGAGAATCCCATGGATGGACAAGCCCGGTAGGCTACAGTTCACGGGGGTGCAGAGTTGGACAGGACTGAGCGACTTCACTTTCACTTTCACTTTCCAGTATTCTTGCTTGGAAAATCTCCTGGACAGAGAAGTCAGGCGGGCTACAGTCCATGAGGTTTCAAAGAGTTAGACATGACTGAATGACTAAGCATGTATACACAATCATATTTTTCAATATGATTTACCTATTTTACTTTTTCAAAATTTAATATGTAATAGAAAAAAAATTGGCTAAAATGTAGTTCTATTTGCAGCTTTCATAGATTATAAAAATACGATTTTTTTCAATTTTATACACATGTGGAGAGAATATTAAGAATGAGAGCTTTAAAAGTTTTGATCTGGAGAGAATATAGACATCACTTAATTAATGCCTCTCACAGAAGAGGAAAAAAGAAATTCCGAGAAGTAACATAACTTGCTTGAGTCATGTTGCCTGTGTAGAACAAAAGGGATGAAGTCTTCTTTGTGTCTACTCTCTCACAACTTAGAGCCCTTACAACCTCCTGTGACACTTGAATGAATGGGTTGCATCTCTACCCGTTTGCAGCTTATGTCAGAAGCTATACTTCTTCTAAACTTGTCAAATGACCAACCAGATTTCTTGCAACTAGAAGGTAACAAGTAAGTAAGTAAGTGTTAGCCATTCAGTCATGTCCAACTCTCTGAGACTCCATGGACTGTAGCCTGACAGGCTCCTCTGTCCATGGGATTCTCCAGGCAAGAATACTGGAGTGGGTTGCCATGCCCTCCTCCAGGGATCTTTCTCAGTCAGAGATCAAACCCACTTCTCTCACGTTTCCTGCACTGGTAGGCAGAAACTAGCACCACCTGGGTAAAGTGTAATCAAATTTTGCTCTTTCAGAGAGATTATTTTCAGCAAAGTTAGAAAAAATTTGGCTTTAAAAATTATTAATTTCAGTTAACAAAGAATTTCAATAGTTGAACAGTCCTTTTAGTTTTTCTTTTATATTTATTTTATGCTTTCCTGTAGTAAAGACATTTTAGGAGAGCCCAGGGTGTGAATGTGCTCAAGTTATTAAGTTATAACAATATGTGTTTTTCTCTTAATATTATTCAAGCAGGATATATATTTAAAATATTCAAAATTGACCCAAACTGTAACAAAATCCAAGCAGTGATTAATAAAAGTATTACTATTTTTTCTCCTTGCAAATCTTAGTTTTGTTCTTGTTTTATTGGAGGCTGAATGTTGAAATTAATGAAATAAAAAATTAATTACATCTGTGTCTCTTTTGCTGTCTCGTATACAGGGTTATCATCACCATGTTTCTAGATTCCATATATNGCTTGGGACTGGTGCACGGGGATGATCCAGAGAGTTGATGTGGAGTGGGAGGTGGGGGGGGCGGTGGTTCAAGATTGGGAACTCATGTACACCTGAGATGAAAAAAAAAAAATTAAAATCAAAAAATTAATTAATTAAAATATAAAATTCCCATGACAAAGAAATTAAAAAAACTAATTATAATTAACTTTAGATTAATTTTTAAAAATAATTAAAAATGGAAAGGACTGTGGGAAATAATGTATTTCAGACTGTACTTTAGATATAATCTCAACCATGGTAAATGACTAACCTAATTTCTTCAGTTACTTATTCTGATGCTTATTTACATTATTATGTTGGTGAGGCCTACTTTTTCCACATTAAAACCACACTGAAATAGAAAAGGAACAGTGTTGTTTTTATGCGAAAACTGTTAAGAAAATCCCCATCTCCTCATCAATGTGCCTTTCCTCTGTGTAGCATTAATCAGGGCTTGGAAAAAGGTTCCATGAGTGGTAACCACTTAGTTGTGTCAGAGTACTTTAAATCTGGTAAGTTTTAGCACCCATTGTTCCTCAAGGGGAAAAAAGAAACTGCCTTAAATTGTGTTAGTTGCTCAGTCGTGTTCAACTCTTTGTGACCCCATGGACTGTAGCCCACCAGGCCGCTTTGTCCATGGAATCGAACCACCGTCTCCTGCATTTCAGATTCTTTACCATCTGAGCCACCAGGGAAGCCCTAAACAAAAGAAATTATCTTACACTGTAAACCTATTATTTTATTAGCCTATAATATAGGCATTTTTCAATCCTACTAGCAGCTTATTAAAGGCACATAGTATCTGTCTCAAACTATCTGGTCTACTAGATCTTCTTGACAAATGTACTGTTTTCATGCTGGATATAGTTAAACTTTTAAGTTAATCAATGCTTATGATAGAAAGCTACCTGCCCGATCATGTGCTATGGCTCACCTGACAGCACTTGAGAGAGGCCCACTGATGCCTAAAATTAACCCTGGCACATAATTATAGCCTTCAGGAAAGACCAGCTCCAGAATACATTATCTTGCGTACAAAATCAAGATCCCTTAAATTACATAGATGAGTGTCACATATGTGCCTAATTGGAAAGTTAGGATTGTGCTTTTACCTGTTAAGTATATGACTTGCAAATGTAACCGTGTAATATGTATTACTATTTATTTTGTTTATTAACCTTCACAGGACTTTGTTTTCTTATTTTGCTGATTCCCCTCATAAAAATAATCACCAGAGATTTAAGTTATGTTTTGACAATTATATGACTTAAAATTACACTTTAAAAAGTGAATATAGTAAAAAAAAAAAAAAAAGAAGAAGGTTAATGTTTCTATGAATACAGAAACATGTCTCTTGGAATATGAGATTCTAATGCCTGTGATAGGGATATGGAAAGTATTAAATACACATGCACAAAACTGATGAACATGTTATTTCACTTTAAGCATTTTAGGATGGGTGAAAAATTTTTTAACAGAACCAGAAATGGAGGCCAATTCTAAAAATTGGAAAGAATCAATATACTTAGTCGCCAGTACACCTGATCAAAAAACAGGTACACCAGGTATATTATACTCTGCATGTAAGCACGTATGTGTACACAGACATACAAACTCAATCAACTGAAGAGTTATTTTTGGATTTTGAAGGGACCATGCCACTACTTGCAAATATTTTCTTTGCTAATTGGTAAAAATATCAGAAAACCATTCCTTGATAAATGTTCACTTGCATATAGATAACAGAGGTACCTGTCAACCCCCAATTTTTATGAACTGTAGTTCACAATGGGCTTCCCTTGTCGCTCAAAGGGTAAAGAATATGCCTGCAATGTGGGAGACACAGGTTGGGAAGATCCCCTGGAGGAGGGCATGCCAACCCACTCCAGTATTCTTACCTGGAGAATCCCCATGGACAGAGGAGCCTGGTAGGCGATAGTCCATGGGATTGTAAAGAATCAGACACGACTGAACAATTATCACTTTTCATAGCTCACAATAATTATTTTTTCAAGTCTTTCCAATGCATATACTATAATAAGAGACTACTAGATAAAATTTTGTTCTCATCTAACCTTGATTTTATATATATATATTTAAATGCAGGTAAAGAAGTACTTTATATTTTAATATGTAGGTTTCATTTTCACAACGCTTACACAATTTACATATCTCAAGTGATCAGCATCTCCATGCTGACTTTATATTTAATTTGAAAAAATAATATGGCTTAAACCATCTACTAAGATGGTTTTCCTAATTTGCTTAAATTCTATACTCAGCATTTTCACTTTTTTCAGATCACAATTAATACTTTCATTTCTTTTTAAAATTAAATATATTAGGAACATCTGTTTGAATACTGCCTTTTATTTTAAGTATCTTTTTTAAAAAAATAAAATAAGAGTGAATCTAAATGGAGAATTCTTGGACTCCAACTCAAATTTTAATCCATTCATTAACTTAAATCAGTCCCTTTCAGTAATTTGGTATCACCAAACTGGTCCTTCGGAGAAGGCAATGGCACCCCACTCCAGTACTCTTGCCTGGAAAATCCCACGGATGGAGGAGCCTGGTAGGCTGCAGTCCATGGGGTCGCTGAGGGTCGGACACAACTGAGGGACTTCACTTTCACCTTTCACTTTCACGCATTGGAGAAGGAAATGGCAACCCACTCCAGTGTTCCTGCCTGGAGAATCCCAGGGATGAGGGAGCCTGGTGGGCTGCCGTCTCTGGGGTCGCACAGAGTCAGACACGACTGAAGTGACTTAGCAGCAGTAGCAGCAGCAAACTGGTCCTTCCTTTTCCATCAGTTATGTAGTAACAAATTATTGAAGGCTTTGAAACTGAAGCAGAAAAATATATCTATTCTTTACTTGATTAAATAGTCAATGAAATATTTTTAAGTAAAGTAATTGTATAAAAACCCAATGTTTACTACTCAAAGGATTATTTAGAGAAATGAGAATATTTTCTCAGTATAGGCTACTGTGGTTCTTTAGCTGTGNAAACTGGTCCTTCCTTTTCCATCAGTTATGTAGTAACAAATTATTGAAGGCTTTGAAACTGAAGCAGAAAAATATATCTATTCTTTACTTGATTAAATAGTCAATGAAATATTTTTAAGTAAAGTAATTGTATAAAAACCCAATGTTTACTACTCAAAGGATTATTTAGAGAAATGAGAATATTTTCTCAGTATAGGCTACTGTGGTTCTTTAGCTGTGAGCCTATGAAAGTCTGGATAGGAATGATGGTCCAAAAAGAGATAAAGATACTGGCCTAAGAAACTTTTCAAATAATGATGGACAAAAAAGGAAGATGATAGCATAAAATCAATTACTATAATCATTCCTGTCTGAAGGAATGCTAAAGTAGTAGTTTCTTTGGCAGACACAAGAACACAGAAGCCTGAGAACAAACCCTGTTTAGTATTGGTTTGAATGTTTGTTGAAGTTAACATGAATGGGGAACACTTAACTAGAAATATTTAAGGATGGCTGGAGATTTAGAAAAAGAACTTGAGTAAAAAATCTGAAGTTATAGACAAGACCAGAAAATCAGGTATGTCTTCATGCTATCTTTCTGTCTCAAGTATCAGGCATACTTCAGGGGGCAAAGATCACTCTATAAGTGACTTCTCTGAAAGACAGAAATACCATATCAAAACATGTTAAACATAAAACACTGAACACTGATTGCTAACAGATAATACCTTTCCTCTGACTTTATTTTTCCTTAGAGAAAAGCAATGTCTAGTTCACAGACAGCTAGTTTAGCATTTTAAACTCACTTTTTAGTGATCAAATGGGTAAAAGAATATGGACACCCTCAGATAAATTATCTACCATTTCATTGAAAGTTTCTTTGCATAGCTTTTATTTATTTTATGGGTTTGCAAAATAAAGATTCACACACAGAGTTCAGTTCTCCTTCCTCTGGGCTGGTTACCTGGCTATCTTAATCACCCAGTAATTAAAATAAAAACCACTCCGGATAATTGGCAGTCTTCTCTAATTGAAAACTGGGTAGCTAATCATTGGCCCAAGGAAATGCCCCACTCTCATACTGTAATATGAACTATCATCTGTCTATTAAATTAGTCACTGTAAAATATTAACATATAAATGACTACTACAGAGGTATTATGAAAGTGGTCCTAGAATTTAATTAAATATTTGTTTTCATTTTGTTGACTCCCCAGTTTCTTTCTAGGGAACAATAAGAAAATATATTCCTTGGTGGATGAGGGAGGGGGCAATCACTCTCGTCACGCAACACAGACACATCCAGGAGCTTTGTAATGTCTGCCCTTGCTCTACGAAGTATTTGCTTGTCAATGAATAGCAAACCATGAACCAAGAAGTCAGAAAAAAGTTACAAAAAAATATTCAATCCCTCTATAGAGCTAGGAGAGTTCTTTCATTCTTCATGTAATGCTATGTATTTGCTTTCAGGGGAAGTGGAAGTAAAAGAGTAAGTTTAAGAAAGCAAGTTTGAATCTTAGAAACTGTCCAGTAGGCTAAAAGATCCTGGGAATATACCTGATATATATTGAAGAATTACTCTAATTGTGTCCTTCCTGAAAGGCTAATTCTATCTGAATGAGAAAAGGGGGAGGAAATTCATAAATATAAATAGACCTTGAAAATAACATCGCCAGACATTATGAAGAGGGTAACTTTATTCAGTGCTCTGTGAGGACCATTTGGTACAATACCGTCTTTGTAGACACACTTTTACACAGCACATAATACCAACTGCAGTATCTTCAACTACAGAAGACAGAGATGCACAGTCACACATTTAATAATTCAAAGTAGACAAAAGAAGCATGAATAGATTCTCCTTTACCGGTCAAAGTCAATTCTAGCACTAAAAAATCCTTCCCCCTAAATCCTCTATGTTGACTTAGCTTGACATCCTCAGGATGTGTGATTTGTCTATTTGCTGGCATGAAGTTAAGACATGCAAAATGTATAACTGAACTTGAATGTGGACTGCTGATGCTCTAGACAAGGTCATACCCAAACTAAATAAATACTCATCAACTGATTAGGCAGAAACTACTTAAGATACTGCATAAGTCAAACTAGTTTGATAGCTATCTAACAAATTCAGGGGAAAAAACAGAACTTCAATGAAAGTGAAGAAAAATTCACAATCACATACTTCTTTGACAATCACAGAAAATAAGATATATTGGGGATTTGGGATTTAGTATGCAAGTAACAAGGATAATTTACACTGGAAACCATATTTGTCTTGAAATATTTGCTCTGGTCTACAGATGACAAAATCACTCTCCTCAAACCCTGTCATTCACTGCCCAGTGCAATGAAAAGATTAAGTTCAGTCCTGTTTGTTCTTCACAGAAGACTTAGTGATGACAAGATGTCATTACGTTTCAATGCTTAGAGAAACTTAAGAAGTCATTTTATGAATCAAGATAAATAAACTATAACTGAATAACCTAAAATTATATGTGGTCAAGAGTCTGGGTCTCTGAAAGTTGAACAGAAATATGAATTTTGATTCTGTTTTTGAAAGCATAATTTTATACTTTCATGTTTAGTTTTAATATGATTTTTTCTCCTCTAGATTCTTTTATGGATAAGAAAAAGTAGCTTGTTAATCATGTTATTTCTGTTAAAGAAAAGCTTTACTCTTTGTAAAAGTGGATTCTCATGGATTATTTACACTGTAAGTCCTATAACATTAAAGTATGTAGTACATTTTATCCTTTATGAATGCACAATAATAATTATATCAGATTTTTATTTTAAGTGATTTGAATAACCAAGATATAAAAATATTAAAATTACGAGATACATTATCATAGGATAGACAAATGATATCTTTTTAGACAGATGAACAGAGATACAAATAGATATGAATGTAGATACAGATACACTCATATATACACACTTACGTATAGACTGTATGTTTGTGTTGCGTAGATAGAAATCTAACTCCCAGTGTTATGATAGGTCCTCAGAGAAGTGATGATTTTGTCATGAGGGTGAAATCCGCATGTAGGATTAACGCCCTTATGAAAGAGACTCCAGAGAGCATCCAACCCCCCGCCTCTTCTGCCATGTAAAGACACAATGGGAAGATGGCCATCTATGAACAAGTAAGTGGGCTCTCAGCAGACACAAAATCTGTTGGCACCTTGCTCCTGGACTCTCTAGCCTCTAGACTAAGAGAAATAAACATCTGCTGTTTAAGCCATTCAGCCTGTGATATTCTGTTATAGCAGCCCAAGTGGACTAAGACCATGGATAATTTTACTCTTCTAACCATCCTGGTGTATGTGTGTGTGTGCTTAGTCACTCAGTTATGTCTGACTCTTTGCTACCCCATGGACTATAGCCCACCAGGCTCCTCTGTCCATGGACTTCTCCAGGCAAGAATTCTGGAGTGGCTTGCCATTCCCTTCTCCAGGGGATCTTCCCAACCCAGGGATTGAACCTGGGTCTCATGCATTGCAACCCAACTGCAATGTGGGAGAGCTGGGTTCTATCCCTGGGTTAGGAAGATCCCCTGGAGAAGGGAATGACTATCAACTCTGGTATTCTGGCCTGGAGAATTCCATGGGATCTACAGTCCTTGGGGTCACAAAGAGTTGGACACTACTGAGCAACTATCACACTCACACTCCTGCCCTGTAAGCAGATTCTTTACAAGCTGAACCACCAGGGGCTTCCCCTCTGACTGCCCTAAAGGTTTATAATTTCTTTCCTTAATAAATTCAACCAAGAAGCAAACTTCAAAATCAGCATCTAAAGAGAAGCAAAGTACATGTTAAGTTTGTATCCTATCTGCCCCGAAAATTAGGCCTACTGAATAAATATTTAGGTATCCATTTGCTTTGGACAGTTGCTTAAAAAGCACAATTTTCTGAACTGCTATGGCTTATACATAAAGTCCCCCTCAAGAATCACTTTGGTATTGAACCAAGCTAATGTTCAATGAAATCAGATTTATTATAGATCATCAGAGAATAAATTGTATAAATTAATAAAAATTAAGACAATCATTTCCAAGTGTTTCTAATATTCCTCGCATTGTGCTAGGCACTTTACACACAGTACATCATTTAATCTTTTAACAGTCCTGTGGAGTAGGTGTCATTTTCCTATTCTATGATTCTGTGTATTCTGGAAAATGGAAGACTAGTAATTTTCCCAGGGTTATATAACTTATAACTGACTGAGCTACATTTTATCTTAAGGCTGACCAACCTCAAATCTACATCTCTCTCCACCATAACAGAGAATCTCCCTAATTAAGTTTCCTAGAGCAGAGACCACTGGCTGTTTACCAAAGCCACTTCCAAGCACACAGCATGAACATATTTCCCTTGGAGTTGGGTATGTCAATGAACTAAATTCTAGCCAAGAGAATATGGACAAAAATAGTGTATGCCACCTTCAGTTTTTGCTCACAGAAACTTCCCACATGCAACCTTCCATTCTATTTGCCCCCATTTGGCTGCAGAAATCCACCAAGCTAAATGGAGAAACATAAGACGATGGCAAGACCCTATGCAGAAGTTTAACCAGAAGCATCTTCACTGAATTGTTAAGCAACGGGAAATAAAACCTACTGAATTAAGCTGCTATTACATAAAGGTTTTGTGTTCTGTCAGCTGGTATTATCCTAACTAATGCAAGGTATGTCATCTTATAGTTATGGAATCAAAATACAATTTTGACTCAAGTTTTTCATAAAAATCATTCAATTGAATATTAACATTTATTTCCCTGACAGTCTAAACTTTGTCCTGATAACCTCCAGTGATAGTCTGACTTCTTCTCCTACTGCAAAACACAGATGTTAAGCAAAAATGGTAACCGAAAGACAAAGTCCAAATGAACTGCCTTTTTATGACTTCAAAGGTAAGTAGCATCCAAATGCAGTTTTGAAATGATGTCTCAATACTTTTTTCTTTAGCAAATTCAGGTGTCAGGGATAATAAATGAATCATTTATTTGATGCAGATAATACTTTAAAGAAATCAGTGTAAGCCCCCAAAGGAAAAAAGCAACAGCGTACTCAGAAGCATTTCATCATTTGAAGTTGATATAACAATGCTGACAAGTACAAAAGATAACTACTTTGTTCTGTCATGCCGTGTCATGCTGAAGAAAACACAAAGCATTATGTGACCTTTAGAGAAACAGCCAAAAAGTAGCTTGCTTTGTGATGATTAACGCGGGTATTTTTGAATTTTTGAAGGTTTTGATTTTTGCCAATTTTGGCCAAAGTTACGTCCTGGAGAATCTCAGGCATGAAGACAAAAGAATACTGATGCATGAAGCAAGTGTAAGGGGAAAAATTGAGAGAAAAATTTACAGCTTATGGAAAACAAAACTGTTAGGTATCTATGTGTACACTGGTTCCTTGACATGCCCCATCTAATAAACATTAGTTTCAGAATTGGCCTATATATATGTATACAGGACACGGGAGGCATTGGACAGAGATATTCTTCTAACCCATTTTTATACTCCTTTTCCAAGTGTTGACTACTTTTCATTCACCTACCTGACTGATTAGACACTACTACTGCAATGCCCCAAATTTCAGAGTTTGGAAGACGGTATATGTAAGTGATAGGCAGCTCTGAGTCTTATTTATAGATATCCATCACTACTTTCAAAACTCAAAGCCATATTTTACTAGGCACTTCTTCTAAGGATCAACTTCTTACCTCAAAGGAATAACTAATAGGGGCAATTTCAGTCCTGTAGGTTAGTATCTCTTAAAATAAATTTACAGATAATACGCACTGAATTACCTGAAGATATTCAGCAGTGGCCACAGGACTGGAAAAGTTCAGTTTTCATTCCAATACCAAAGAAAGGCAATGCCAAAGANGTTCATTGGCTGGACTGATGTTGAAGCTGAAACTCCAATACTTTGGCCACCTGATGTGAAGAGCTGACTCATCTGAAAAGACTCTGATGCTGGGAAAGATTGAGGGCAGGAGGAGAAGGGGACGACAGAGGATGAGATGGTTGGATGACATCACTGACTCAATGGACATAAGTTTTGGTGAACTCCAGGATTTGATGATGGACAGGGAGGTCTGGCGTGCTGCGGTTCATGGGGTCACAAAGAGTTGGACACGATTGAGCGACTGAACTGAACTGATATCCTTAAGTTGAGTAGGCATTAAAAATAATACAAAAAGGTATACTGAAAAAGCCTATAGAGGAGATAGAATAATAATGTGACACAAGCAATTAAGTCTTTTATTTCTGACCCAAGAGTCTCATTTCTTTGACACCATGTATGACAGAGTAGCAGGCTACTTATTAGCATGTAAGCAGAGTAAAATCAAATCCCAGACCAAACATATATTACTAAAGAGAAATCAAGTTTGGCTAATTTTAATGTCATCAAACTGACCAGTTAATATATAAGGACAAACTATTAAATATAATTTACTTATGGGTTTATGGACTGTGTCATAATTTTGCAGTCACATTTTATGGATCAATGATTCTTCAGAAAAAAAATTAAAATTTTGTTTTCTTATTTCCTTGTCAAATACAAAGCTGTCTAAAATAGAGCTAATTTCACAATACAAATGTGTATCAAATCATCATGTTGAACACCTTAAACTTACAGAATGTTACATGCCAACTATATCTCAATAAAGGTGGGGGAAAAGGCTATTGTTTATATAAAAGGCATAAGGTTCTTTATATACTTAATCAAACAATCATAGTGTCATTATAGACAGCTAGAATGCTCCCAGAGAACTCAAGGCCACCACAAACTTAGCGTTTTAAATAATATGTGGAGTTTAGGAGTATCTATGTATACATTTTCTCAATATAAATACATGGCTATCATAGTGGATGATGACCCTAATATCAACATTATCTTTTTCAAATTAATTTTTATTGGTATATAGTTGCATTACAATGTTGTTAATTTCTGCTGTACTCCAAAGTGAATCAGACATTTATGTACACACACACACACACACACATATATATCCCCTCTTATTCAGATTTTCTTCTCAGTTAGGTCACAACAGAGCACTGAGTAGAGTTTCCTATAGTTTATAGTAGGTTATGATTAGTTATTTATTTTATACATAGTAGTGTATATATGTCAATCCCAATCTCCCAATTCACCCGCCCTCACAAATTTTAGCATTCTTGAACATTTTCTTTGGCAGTCTTTCTAAAATGGCTCTTAAAATTTACAATGAAAATCATGCAGTCTTCCCTCAAGTACTTTAAGAATTAAAAAAGTGAATATAATTCTGAACTTTTTTCAGTATTGCTTTCATTACATCTCAAAGTATTTTCTTCTTTGTCATTCGCCATTCCAATAATCATTGGCTTCTTGACTTTCAGGTCTACCAAAACCTCTGAGAAAACTTTCTCTTTTAATTAATGTGACAATTATTTATTTTCTAATATCCTTAGGCCTTGCATCATTTCTTGGTATTCCTTTTTCATATATGCTGAAATTCAAGTTCCTTCTTCCTGAAGTTTCTGTTTTCAGAATATTTCTCTATAAGGATAAGCTGGAAACAGCTTACATAAAACTCTGTGCATAGTATTTTGCTAATCTCTTTGGAAATGATGATAAATAAGTAATTATCTTAAAACCCTATTATCCAAGTATAATGAGTCCAAAGCAAATAATGGCAAAATTTTACAAACCTCAGAGTGAAAGCACTTAGAAATAAGTGATAATGGGAAGTTTACTATAGCAATTTATACTATGTTGTTACAATTACTCCTTTATTGTGACTGTTGTATAATTTGTCATGTGCTCTTCATAAAGTTGCTTTCTTACATAAATAATACTAATGTCTTAACTAATAGTAATGGCATCAAATTCTATTGATGTTATTATTGGTCAACATTCAAATATCTTCTTCAGTCTGATATCAAGGATGTCTGCCAAATCGCTTCTGTCATGTCTTACTCTTTGGTGGACTGTAGCCCACCAGGCTCCTCTGTCCATGGGAGTCTCCAGGCAAGAGTACTGGAGTGGGTTGTATGCCCTCCTCCAAGGGATCTTCCCATCCCAGGGATCAAACCCACATTTCTTATGTCTCCTGCATTGGCAGGCAGGTTCTTTACCACTACTGCAACCTGAGAAGCCCGTCTGGTATCATAAGAAACTAGTAATCTTAACATGTTTATTTGTTTTATAAAATAATTGCATAATGTTCTGTGATCCATAATCATGAATCAACACTACGAGAATTACTTTTAATTTTTGTTTCATAATCCTAATATGTATTAGTACAATGTGAAGAACTATATATAGCTTTGAAGTCAGACAAATGTGACTTTAAACACTGCCTTCACTATTGACTGTGTAAGCTTAGGTTAATTATTGTCCTCTAAACATCCTCATTTATTCACTGGTGGCATGTGGATTAAAACTCCTATTCTGAAGAATATTAAGATTCTATGAAATATTTTATGTATAGCATCTATCAGAAAGCCTGGCACATACTATATATTCCAAAAATAGTGAAAAATTGTTTTTACTGGTACTACAAACTTATTATTAGGTAAGCTAAAGTTGTTGATATATACATATGACTTCTATTTTCATTTGGGATTATCTGTTCCTAATTAAGTAACTTACTAAATTTGAGATCTTTTGACTTCTCTCACGGAGAAAGCAATGGCACTCCACTCCAGTACTCTTGCCTGGAAAGTCCCATGGACGGAGGANAATTGCATAATGTTCTGTGATCCATAATCATGAATCAACACTACGAGAATTACTTTTAATTTTTGTTTCATAATCCTAATATGTATTAGTACAATGTGAAGAACTATATATAGCTTTGAAGTCAGACAAATGTGACTTTAAACACTGCCTTCACTATTGACTGTGTAAGCTTAGGTTAATTATTGTCCTCTAAACATCCTCATTTATTCACTGGTGGCATGTGGATTAAAACTCCTATTCTGAAGAATATTAAGATTCTATGAAATATTTTATGTATAGCATCTATCAGAAAGCCTGGCACATACTATATATTCCAAAAATAGTGAAAAATTGTTTTTACTGGTACTACAAACTTATTATTAGGTAAGCTAAAGTTGTTGATATATACATATGACTTCTATTTTCATTTGGGATTATCTGTTCCTAATTAAGTAACTTACTAAATTTGAGATCTTTTGACTTCTCTCACGGAGAAAGCAATGGCACTCCACTCCAGTACTCTTGCCTGGAAAGTCCCATGGACGGAGGACCTGGTAGGCTGCAGTCCATGGGGTCGCTAAGAGTCAGACACGACTGAGCGACTTCACATTCACTTTTCAATTTCATGCACTGGAGAAGGAAATGGCAACCCACTCCAGTATTCTTGCCTAGAGAATTCTGTGGACAGAAGAGGCTGGTGGCCTGCTGTCTATGGGGTTACACAGAGTCGGAAATGACTGAAGCAATTTAGCATGCATGCATGCATTGGAGAAGGAAATGGCAACCCACTCCAGTGTTCTTGCCTGGAGAATCCCAGGGACCGAGGAGCCTGGTGGGCTGCCATCTATGAGGCCACACAGAGTCGGACACAACTGAAGCGAGGACAGCAGCAGCAGCAAATGCTTGATTAACTAGTTAACAATGCAATATCCCCAAAATTTGCTACGAAATGTCAGCATGTAGCCTGTGGTTATAAAAACATTTAAAATGTAACATTATGACATGTGGAATTTAGAAAGGTAGTACAAATGAAGTATCTACAAAATAGAAATAGAGTTACAAATGTAAAAAACAAATTTATGGTTATCAGGAGGTAAGAGAGGAGAAGGGATAAATGGGGAGATTGGGATTGACATATACACAGTACTATATATAAAATAGATAACAATATTCTTTAATGGCCTGTATGTGAAAAGAATATAAAAAAGAATGGGTATATGTATATCTCACTTTTCTGTATACCTGAAACACAACATTGTAAATCAATTATATTTCAATAATTAAAAAAAAACATTAAACTTTCAACATTTCTATGATTAAAAATATGTTAAGTCTGAAAAAACATGCAACTATCAGTTCACTTTACTCTTGGTATATTTATTTATATACACAGTTACTTATATAACAACCACTACATGTGACACAAAGGTATAATCATTTAGCTATAGGTTAGACAATTTTATAACTACAAAGATCCATCTAGTAAAGGCTATGGTTTTTCCAGTAGTCATGTATGGATGTGAGAACTGGACTATTACGAAAGCTGAGCACCAAAGAATTGATGCTTTTGAATTGTGGTGTTGGAGAAGACTCTTGAGAGTCCCTTGGACAGCAAGGAGATCCAACCAGTCCATCCCAAAGGAAATCAATCCTGAATATTCATTGGAAGGACTGATGTTGAAGCTGAAACTCCAATACTTTGGCCACCTGATGTGAAGAGCTGACTCATTTGAAAAGACCCTGTTGCTGGAAAAGACTGGGGGCAAGAGGAGAAGGGGAAAACAGAGGATGAGATGGTTGGATGGCATCACCAACTCAATGGACATGGGTCTGGGTAAATTCCAGCAGTTGATGATGGACAGGGAGGCCTGGAGTGCTGCGGTTCATGGGGTCACAAAGAGTCAGACACAACTGAGCGACTGAACTGAACTAATCATCTAATATATTAATTCCGTAATAAATGTGGGTTATTTTAATGACTACTGTGTAAGATAAATAAAACTGAAGCATACAGAAGTTGACATGTTTATATAAACCACAGAAGCAATAAACTGGTTTGGCAAGGTAGAGAAGACAGGAAAAAGTCTTTAAAGGTAGGTCAAGCATTTTACAGATTAAGATCTTAATGACCTTGTCACTTCACATCTCAAGAATCTTAAGTTGTAAATAGAATTTGGTTAAAGAGTTCGTCATAATCAGTGACGTTATTTGCTAAGACATTTAAAAGTTACAGAAAAAAACAAATTGTAATGCAAGATTATGGTATGGTAGGAATGAAATGAGTTACCAGGTTATGAAATGCCTTAACTAGTAGGAGATCATATAATTACCAGAAGGTAGAATAGCAGGGTAATCCATATTTTGAATGTTAGATTTCTGTGATTGAAAAGTCTAAAATCATGTGCCTTTCTTCAAATTTTAAGTGAGACATTTGTTAGCATGGCATACAACCTCATTTCATATTCCACCAGTAAAATGCTTATACAAAAAAATAATATATAGACGTCAATAGTCACTAATCACAGTCATTAAAATGTTCATTAAGTAGAGAATTGAAGAAAAATTACTTCCAAGTATATGTGAAATTACTAAGTATCAAGTGACTTTATTACTTTCATAATTATTTGATTTATAGCCAATGAAATCATAATAACAAAATACTAAGAAGAAAAATATTATTCCAAAAGTGTAATGCAATAACTTATGTGTCAATAATCAGTCCAGTTTCTTGTAGCAGGGCAGGGCTCAATAAACAAATATTTTTAGAAGAAAAAAAAGCAATATTTCTCTAAATTACATATTTCTACCTGCCAATATATTAAAAAGCTTGACAATATAGATGAATAAAGCGAAAGATGCCACTTTTGTTTTAATTTCCTTTTTTGTCTCTTCTCAAACCATTTTAGCTTTCTAGAAATAGAATGTCTTTTTGATGAAAGCTTATAAACATTCTCTGTGAGGCTTTCCGAAGGCAAAACTGTGTGGGAAGTAAACTACCTCTAGCTAAAACACAGAGTTTCATAAGAATACCTAAAATTCAAGTATAGTGTTCAAGGAATAATGGATACTGGCTTCCCTGGTGGCTTAGATGGTAAAGAATCTGCCTGCAATGCAGGAGACCCCAGGTTCAATCCTTGGGTCTGGAGCATCCCCTGGAGAAGGAAATGGCTTCAAGGGGTTGCAAAGAGTCAGACACGACTGAGTGACTTACACTTTCACTCATCCAAATATTCTTGCCTGGAGAATTCCATGGACAGAAGACCCTGGCAGGCTACATTCTATGGGGTCGCAAAGAGTCAGACATGACTGAGCGGCTAACACACAAAGATATCCAGAAAAAAGCCAGATAGTTTTATTATTTCTCTTGTAACTACTATAAAATTTAGGACAGATATAAAACATAATAAAATTACGCTGTTATCTGTTCAGAGACTTGGAGTTTATATCTGTGCTCCCTGTAACTCACAGCAACCTACATTTTAGTATTGAGTGTCCGTTCTCATGACTCCTTCAGACCTGGATTCTCTAACAGTAATAGATCCCTAATGTTTCCTTTAGACTTACCTATTTTTTCCTAACAGCCACAGAGGAGACAATTTAAAAGTGAGGAGGAAGACATTTGAAAGAATCTGCCACTTACACAGCTGCACAAGTCAGTCAGGATATTGCATTTGAACATTTAGGATTTGTATCAGTTAAAATAGTTTGGCTCTAAATGGCTTAAAAAATAAGGGATTTAATTTCTTGCATATATGGGGTCCATAAGACAGGTATTCCAGGATGGGTTCAGGGGCTCGACATTGTCATTGAGAAGCTAGGCGTTTTCTGTCTTTCACTTTGCCTTTGAGCATATTGATGACTGCACCTGAACCACAGAATGAACTGCCATAATTCCAGGCATCACGTGGTGACATCTAACCAAAAAAAAAAAAAGTGTGGGGGGGGATGTTTCCCCTGTGTACCTCTTTTCATCAGTAGAGAATCTTTTTCTTAAAGACTGTCAAAACTTCCCCTTTCAGTGACCAGAATTCAATCCCATTTTCATAAATGAAACAGTCAGATGGGAAACAAAATGCTAACTGGTTTATACTAATTGTGATTTTCCTCCAGGGATGTCAGACAACTCAACCAAATTTTTCTTGAAATACCCAGTATTCATTCTTACCCCCATGTCTTTGGAGTCATGCAAAACATGACTTAAATCCACACTTTATATATTTTGAACTCTCAACTTGATGCAATTACTTAGAGCATCAGCTTTCTTTCTGAGAGATATATATGTATTGATAGACTATAGATAATCATACACATATGATGTGTTTTTAAAGAGGTCTCTATTGTCAGGTGTATAAAGGTGAAACAGAACAAGCAGGCAAGTCCCCAGGTGGATATAAAAGGTTCCTTGTGAACTGTGTCTATACATTTTCCAGCTCAACCTTTGCCCACCGTGACATGTTCTGTTCATGCTTTAATTACACAGAATGAATTGTCCACTGTACTTTCCAAGGTAATTTCCAGCTACTTTGAATCTATTATTACAGTTTCCTCTACGAGGAAGATCCTTCTCATCATTGTTCATCTCACTCATTCTTATTCATCTTCATGACTCATTTCAGAAAACATCTCCCCTCAAAAAATCTTTCCAACTTCCACGATGGGTTAAATGTGTTTTTTTTTATTCTAGAGCACCTTTTGCTTACAAATTATCATAAAATACTGAAAGTCGTTATTTTTGCATCTGATTTATTTACTAGATTCTTTGACATGTTCATGATACAATGCTGGGGACACAATTAACCACTCAATACATATATAATGAATAATATTAAATAAACCTGTTTTCTAGATTCAGTACTCTGAAATGGAATACAAAAGACAAAGCTTTTTACATAAATCAGTGTGATCATTTTTAAAAGAGCATTAAAAAGTATCATATAGAAGGATTTTGGAATAAAAAATACAGTACCATTTCTTAAGTACTTACCATGAATCAAAGGTCAAGCTAAGGCTTTATACACATTTTCCTATATAATCAAAACACTCTTGGGAAGCAGTATTTTTTTCACCATTTAAAAAATGTAGATTCTAAGGCACAGAGATCTCATAGCTAGCAAATCCAAAAAAAGGGGAACTGAAAATGGGACTCAGGTTTGATGACCTAAAGCTCATGTTTTAGTTACTTTACCCTAGAACAGAGACCATTCTCCATGTTACCTTATTTGTCAACCATTCTTAATTGAAAATGGTCTCAGAAAGCACCAAAACAAACTTTAAAGCAAAACAAAAATAACAGTAATCACTTCTATAGAGAAGAGAAAATTTTACTCCAACTAACTTTTTCTCCCTTTATTGAAATTCATGATTGCTAAAACCTAACAACAACCTCACATGCTAGTAAAGTAATGCTCAAAATTCTCCAAGCCAGGCTTCAGCAATACGTGANTAAAGGAGATCAGTCTTGGGTTTTCTTTGGAAGGACTGATGCTAAAGCTTAAACTTCAATACTTTGGCCACCTCATGCAAAGAGTTGACTCATTGGAAAAGACTCTGATGCTGGGAGGGATTGGGGGCAGGAGAAGAGGATGACAGAGGATGAGATGGCTGGATGGCATTACTGACTTGATGGACGTGAATCTGAGTGAACTCTGGAAGTTGATGATGGACAGGGAGGCCTGGCGTGCTGTGATTCATGGGATCGCAAAGAATTGGACACAACTGAGCGACTGAACTGAACTGAACAACAACCTTGTAGATTTAGTGAACTAAAGCTGTTAAAACCTGCTTTGCTGCACTAAATGAATTACTGACAATGGTACTCCCCTCCTTCTTCTTTAAATAGACTATTACTGAATACACTTACTACAAAGAAAATTAGAACTGTGCTCAAAACCAAAGACACACATTTGTTAAATGTTCACTTTATTGTTTAAGGGCACAGATAGTAAAGAATCCGCCTGCAATGCAGGAGATCTGGATTTGATCCCTGGGTAGGGAAGATCCTCTGGAGGAGGTCATGGCAACCCACTCCAGTATTCTTCCCTAGAGAATCTCCACGGACAGAGGAGCCTGCTACTGCTAAGTCACTTCAGTCATGTCCGACTCTGTGTGACCCCAAAGACAGCAGCCCACCAGGCTCCCCCGTCCCTGGGATTCTCCAGGCAAGAACACTGGAGTGGGTTACCATTTCTTTCTCCAATGCATAAAAATGAAAAGTCAAAGTGAAGTCGCTCAGTCGTGTTCGACCCTCAGCGACTCCATGGACTACAGCCTACCAGGCTCCTCTGTCCATCGGATTTTCCAGGCAAGAGTACTGGAGTGGGGTGCCATCGCCTTCTCCTACAGAGGAGCCTATACAAAGAAAAATAAGTGCTTTTGAACATGTGTGTGATTAAGGCAAATAACATCTCTGAGCCTTAAATTTATTTTCTGTAAAATAAAGTACCTGAGAAAAATATCATTTTAAGAATCCTTCCCCCAGCAAAAATTCCAAGACTCATAATATTAGAAATGGAGTGAGCATTAAAAACATTTAGTGTGTAATCTACAACCTCAATAGAGTGTGCTGAATTTACCTGTGTTTGTTTAAGGCCACCCAGAGATTCCGAGTATCTGAAGTGTTGCTGTTACTGATATGTTTTTGTGGATGGCAAGTCTATTAGATCCTATAGCTCTGACTTTCCACATTGATTAAAATGAACTGATTGTGGGACCAGGACCAGATATCCTTGGTCTTTGTGCATCAGGCTATCTGTCGCCATTGCTGTGCAATGTCTGTTAGGTGCTGGATAAAGGAATGGCGAGGCAGAATGTGTAAGTACCATGGACCCAATCTCATTGAAGTACTTTTGTACGATGTCCATAAATTTCAATGCGACATAAGTCTGAGCAGAGGCTTTCATTTCAGGCCCACAGTCACTGCAATCCTTTCTGTATCCTTTATATAATATATGCGGAAAGTCTTAGAATAACTGAGAATCACAGCTGAAAATTCAAAGTGCCCAAATCATTTAAATTTTTCATTGAGAATTTATTTAAAGGTCTTAGTTTTAGTTTGTTCTAGAGTACATGACTTAAATTTTTTCTTTATTAAATATTTCAACATTTACAATTCACGACTTTTTTTAAGGAAAAACGGAGGACAATGTGAAGAAAGTTATATCTCATGTCTTAAATTAGAACAGATTAACACATTGTCTTTCTTATCAAAAAAACAATATTTATTCTCACTGCACCATTATGTTCAATTAATAAGATGTTTTCAATATAGTATTTTTCTAACTGATGAAAAGTTAACAGAAAAATTGTGTAGAATTTGGGAAAATGGCAATACACTCTTTACGATATATGTACTACACCATTATTATCAATGACTATCTGAATGTTTAGCGTACAAAGCACTTACTTGCATCGTGCTGAGTGGTAAATTCAACACAGTAAAAAGAGACAGTGTAAACCTCCCTTTGTTAGCATGTGAGTGACTACAACCCAAGGCCGGTTCTTTTCTTCCATTTGCTTCTTTCTTCTTCTCTCTCCAGCCATGGAAATAGAGCTCAGTTATTTCTGCATGGATGCAAGGTGAATGAGGCTGTCGTTTCTCCTTGCAGTGCTATTTATTACAGGTCACTGACATAACACGGCTATTTTTTAAATGAAAAAAAAAGTTATATTGCATTATCTCACTTACTCGGGTATTTGAGAGGAATGCACAGAGTGTTATTTATTTATACAGAAACCTGTCAACCAAGAGACGTCATCTTGCTTTGAGGGACCTCCTGCTGGCAAACTGAGCAACCTTGTTATTATAAGAATTAAAACGCACAGTGTATGAAAGAAAACATAACATAATCTTACAGTGTGAAGCTGTTTGGATTTTCAACCTGTAAAAATATATTATTCCAATAAGGACAAAACTTAGAAAACTTCAAAGTGTATTGCAAACAGGGACTTATCTATGTGGTTTCATTGTTCTCAGCTATGAGATATAAGTTACATATATATTCAATACATAATAGCATTATGCATAATATGATATCAGACTGAATTTGACCATAAACCAATCTAATGCAGTAATGAATTGATTGATAAGGAATTTATTTTCTAGAGGAGTACATCTCAGTTTGCAGTTTGAGTCTGTGTCTAGAAAAATAATCTTAGAAAACATAATTCTAATCATTGTCTCTGATTGATACGACAGCAATTAATTTTTCCTCCATAATGCCCTCAGTGCAAATTATGCTCAAGAATGAATGCTATTTCTCAATTACACATTACATAATTTCATCTCAGAATTTCCCAAGACCCACCTAAAAGTCTTGGGAAATAACTGAACATTTAATAGCATCAGGGCTAATAAAGATACTTCAACAATTGCATGCCTGTAAAAACTACAGAGCATACCACAATGTGTTAAGAGAATTGCAGTCATGCGTGGAACCACTAAGAATCAAAATATTTGTGTAAAAATAGACCATTTGGGGCACTACAAGGCTCCAGTAGGTATAATTTTGACCCTTGTTGTGAAGGACAACTTTAGCTCTTCACTTATACAAATAGCTGAGTAAACAGAGAACTCAAGCTGTTACCTGGACTCTTTCCTAGTTGAAATATAGGAATAGGAAGAAGAGCTGGCAAAAAGGAGTTAACTATTGTGCTGAGGTAACATCTGCTTGCCTAGCCTCTAATTCCACATCTAACTTCTGCTGGAGAAACAGTGATTGGGGAGGTGGTGGGGGGGAAAGCGAGGTCTTAGGACACAAATAGTTGCATGTCAGGCATTAATCCCAGAGAAGCTTTCCTTCACAAGTCCTGAGACTATTCCAAATAGGGATCACAGTCGAAAGGGACAGCTGTTTATAACCTCTTCTAAAAAGAGTTATTTGGGGCTACAACTACTGATCTTCTTGTATGTTCCCCAAATCATGTGCACTGATGTTCCTAGTCAAGATTTGTAATGGAGAAGAATGAAAAACCTATAACACCTTTTTTCCTAAATTAACTCCTTTTTGCCAACTCTCCTTCCTATTTTTCAAAGTGCAAATAAAATCAGAGAAGTTTGCTTTCTTTCTAGCAATACAATGTAGTATAGATCATTTATCCCTGAATTTTTTTTTAAGTACAGTAAATACTACTGAGTTGGAATATTTTAGCATTTTATTACTATTGGAAACATGAGAAAAGGACTCACGATGAGGTACAAGAAACTTTATGAATCCAGGCACACCAACATCTAATCAAACAATGCAAACAACTTCCCAATTCTCTTTTTGGAAAAACTGCAAACCATCATGTTCTTTTTCAGGAATATATTGATGGTGACAGTAGCTTTGGTGATATTAAAGCTACTGCATGAAATGATAAAGGGTAAATAAAATGGCTATTGGAAACTGGCCTTGCTAAGAGGAAAATAATTCACTTTAAAAATCAATAATTTTCTGCTTTTTTAAGCTATATTCATTTCAGGCAGATATGTCCACAGACAACCCACTTTAGCATATTTGCAAAAACTAAAGGAACAAAATGGTTTGAAATAAAACAAAATAAAATTTAAAAATCCAAAGTGCTACATACAGATAAATACTATACGTTAAATGAGCACTGGAGAAATAATGACACAATTAGAAGCATGTGTACATTAAATCCCTCCTAATGTACAAGTGGTAAAGAGGAAAAACTTCTTCCATATTTGGTGGTAGGGACTGAGACAGGGGTTAATTTATAAACATGTGGAACTCTAACAAATGTTATAGTGTTTAAACCTTATAAAGATACATTTTAAATAAAAAAGGCAAAATTAATAGCAATACTGATAGAAACTGACTACCATTTCTGAAATGGGACAGGCACTCTAGCCTGGTTTTTAAGTAGGATATTGACTGGCAGTGAAAGATGAAGACTGTTTTGGAAGAGCAGAATGAGTTGGTTCCTGATTCATGGCTGCAATTAGAACCACTCAGGGATGGAGGACAACAGGATCTAAAACAAAACCCAGCAAGCGTGGAGTGAGATAAAGGGAGGAGAGACTGGCTAAATGTTATGTGGTGGTCATTTCATTTCTAGCATTCTCATTTACCCGTTCAATATCCCTGCTTCTCTCATAAACTAGCATATTGTCTTTCTTTAAACTCAAACCTTAAATGTTAATTACTCTCATTTTCATTACCTCACCACTGAATAGGACTAATCCAAATTAAACTGCCAAATACCTGGTTAAAGGTTACCATAGTAACCACTATTGTCATTTACAGAATATATTCATGAGGTTTGATCTGCTCATGGTATCTCTGAATACCATTTGAAATATATAAGGACATCTTAATTGGATAAATATCCTCCAAAAATGTCTTTGATTTAAACATGCAGATAACACTGTTTTTCTCTAAATTTGTGATCAACCATAAGTTACAGAGAATGTCATATTAATGATAAATAACAACAAAATCAATGGAGGAAAATCTGTGGTAATAACTTGGATTATAGTTTAAAATGCCAATTTCAGGCTGCATTTACATAAAAATCACCATTGTATCTAAATGAAATCTCAATCCCAAATTCAACACTTGCATCTAAAAAACATAAAATTTAAGAAGCTACTGGCATGTGACAATTATTTTGTGTTACGATCCTCGCATCTGAATTTTTAGTTATTTAACTGCTAAACTGAAAAGTGTTAGTCACTCAGGAGTATCTGACTTTGAGATCCCATGGACTGTAGCCCACCAGGTTCCTCTGTCCATGCGATTTACCCAGCCAAGAACTCCCACTGGACGGGGTTAGCATTTCCTTCTCCAGGGGATCTTTCCAACCCAGGGATTGAACCCAGGTCTCCTACATTAAAGGCAGATTCTTTACCATCTGAGCCACCAAGGGAATTCCCAACTGCTATATTAAAAGGTCTTAACTACAAGAGTAAAACTCATAGTGTGTCCCAGAAAGTCTGATAGAAACTTAATCACACATCACGATTGACCAATTATTCTGAAGCATCATCTGTCAGCTGAGTAACATAATGGAGTGTAATGGAGCTTGTGAGCCAAATTTCTGTCTCTCAGGCTAAAGACAATAGCCTAAATAAAAATACGTTTTATTGCTTATGCTGCAATTCACAGCATCTTTGAAAGTCTCCTGATTGGTAAATAAGTAGAAGTAACTATTCTCTTCCTCTAACTCATGCTGCATCCATGGGGTTGCAGGGTTGGACACGAGTTAGCAACTTAACAACAAGCTCACCGGTATGTAGGGAGGTTGAGATTGTTGCCAGAAAACAAGCAGTCAGCTTTAGAAGAGCAAAGATCAACCTTCCCATTAGTAAAACTGCTTCTAAGCCTGAAAGTTTTGAGGTGTTTCAGTGTTAATCAGGGGGCTTCCCAGGTGCCTCAGTAGTAAAGAACCCACCTGCCAATGCGAGAGACCCAAGAGAGGTGGGTTTGATCCCTGGGTTGGGAAGATCCCCCAGAGAAGCAATGACAATCCACGCCAGTATTCTTGCCTGGATAGTCCTATGGACCAAGGAGCCTGGCAGGCTACAGTCCATGCTGTCATAAGAAGTCAGACACGACTGAGCGGCCGAGCATGCACACAATTTTAATCAAGAGAGCACAACTGGCAAAGATCTGTGAATTAAAAACTTTATGATGATATGCATAGCCTTTATTTGATTCTTTGGTTATTAAAATAAGTGTATGAAACCATGATACAGGGAAAGAACTTAATCCCAACAATGTACAGACTGTCTTCTATATAGAAAATTCTGTTCCGTGTTTGTAGATAGATCTTGAAGGTTCTGCTCCAGCGTGCAGAAATTTTTCCAAAAATACATTCAGTCATACATTATATTAGTTGTGCCCTATCTTGAAAAGTTTAAATGCCTATAAAATGTAACATAAAAAGTTATCTCATGAATTTGATTAAAAACCATTTTCTCTTGAAGGCGCTTTAAAAAACAATAAGGATGAAAGGACAGAGGATTTGAGTTTGCCAGGTAAACATAAATCTTTGGAACAAAACTGTCTCTCTAAGGTCTTTTTTTTTTAATCCCCAAACTATAAAAAAAAGAATATGAAGGAAAAATGATTTGCGAGAACTGCCTCTCGCAGGGAGCCAAATTCTTTCCCACATAGTCTACTCACAATACCCAGGCCTATCCATATATACAATGATTCTGCAAACCAGTACTGCATCATTTGTTTATAAACACAGGACACATAACTGATGCTAAAATTATGAGAAAGCAGAAATCCATGGTCTTTTCACATTTAACATTTTGCATCTTTAACTGCATATTTCTTTTTTTGCCTTTAACTGCTTTAGTTACTACTAACACTGTAGCACGTGTATGTGTGTTAGTCACTCAGTCATGTCCAATTCTTTGCAACTCCATGGACCGTAGCTCACCAGGCTCCTCTGTCCATGGGATTCTCCAGACAAAAACACCTGCAGTTGGTAGCCATTTCCTTCTCCAGGGATCTTCCTAACCCAGGGATCAAACCTGAGTCTCCCATATTGCAGGCAGATTCTTTACGGTCTGAGCCACCAGGGAAGCACATACAACAGTGTACAAAATGTAACTGAGCATCTATTTGATAAGACACTGTTTTACATGTGTTATTTCATTTAATCCTCACAACTATGAGACTGATCCTAATATCAGATCAGATCCTATTTTTAGATGAGAAAATTGAGGCTCAAAAAGATGAAGAAATTAACCCATCTTTACATGGTTAGTATTCAAACCTGGACTATTTGATTCTTAAGTTCCTCTATTTAACCTCTACATCAGCTCTTTGCAATACTTTAGTTTGCTTTATTATTGATTTTAAAAAGTGACTAAACTGGTTACTCTATTTGAAGTATTATAAATGTACTGAAATTACAATGTGATAATAGAAAAGTAGTATTATTATTAATAAGCTTGATTTTGTTTTCCAAGTTTTGCATATTCAAAAATAAACCTGTCTATTAATAATTATCACAGGTACCAAATGAAATAACTGTGAATGGCATAAAATAGGCAACAAATGAATCTATACTGTCAATATCCTCCTTAGAGGTTTTAGTTTATTTATATATATATAAAATATTGCAACTTAGACCATGAAAAATTGTTAGGACCTTAAGCATTGCTGACTTGCCACCTGCATAGATGTTTGCCATTTGGTAAATTAAATCTCTCCAAATTTCTGTTTCCTTGACTGTAAAATCAGGATAGTACTGGCCATGTAGTGAAGATTAGCTGAGGTATTCTATGAGAAGTGCTTTAGCACATTTCCTGACCCTAGGCCTTTAATAAGTATTAAATATTAATTAAGACTTGGGTTTTTATCAATGAAGAATTAGTTGTGTCTCTAAAAATCTATAAAAAATAAGATTTTAAAAGCATACTAAACTGTGAAAAGAGAAAAGTAAAATGTTGGAACTGCTTGAGTCAGAGATACCAGTATATTCATACAGAGATACTCAGCAGGCAGTAGCAGAAATAACAGGATGGCCTGACACTCTGGAGAGAGGTAAGAGCTCAGAATGACTCATACAGAGGAGAGACAGAGAAAGGGATCCAGGAACTGAGACAAAATAGTAATGAAGGAAGAGGACAAAGGCCAGATAGAAGTGTGGGTAAAAAAATCACTTTTGTTGGGTGATTTCATTGCCTCTTTAAAAATGGATAACCAAAACTGGAAGCCTAATGTATACCCAGTCATAATCAAGTAGATTGCTAGAATATTGTCTCTGTTGTGACTCTGATCTTGGCCAGTTATGTCATTCCGAGTCTCAGTTTCCTTACCTTTAAAATGGAGTTAATACCGCCTACCATGGCAGATTTTAGCGAACATGAGAACTAGCGCACAAAAATACCACCACAGTCACAGTGCTTGGTGTAGAGAAAGCACTGAAATGGATACAGACCAAGACAGCAAGGAGACATGTAGTCAGAAAGACTTGAAAGCAGAAGGAAGCTCATGACAGGAATGCAGTTTTCATACCAGAGGAGAACTCAAAAGAATGTTAAGAGAATGGCAACTGAAGAAAAAAGCAGGAACATAAGTATACTTACAGCTGATTCGCTTTGCTCTCCAGTAGAAACTAACAACACTGCAAAGCAACTATACTCCAATAAAAATTAAAAAGAAAAAGAAAAACATTTCATTTAGCATAGGTCTTACAGTATGGATCCAAAAGAGGCAGTAAAAGAGATGGAAATGTCAAAGGCCTTGAAGTAAATATTTCCCAAGCGGACTGAGAAAGGTTGACTTTATTTGCAGCCAACTGGAGCATGCATATGTGCCTTCATCTTTTTACTTCCTTTTGATTTTCAGTCTCTTTAGAAGAGTGCTTGTCTTTGGCTCTGACTCCTCGACACTTTACGCTCCACTCACAACTAGAGGCCCAGTTTTCTAACCTCCTGCCCTGCCGATGGCCTCATCTTCTTATATATGTTTCTCCTTCTGGTTTAGTTAAACCCAGTCTTATAATTACCTGCTGGCATAGAACCGGAAACACAATAAAATATTTGTATACTCTTATTCTGTGGCTTTTAAAACTGATTTATTTCTGATAATACATTGCTTCAGAGGTATAAGTGTCTAATACAAAGACTACTGAGAAAAAACAAAACAGTTTATATTTAAGGAAACCAACCTTTAAAATACCTATCACATATCTTATAAGTCTGTTAAGGACAGTTAGATAGTGAAAAGCATTTGGGCAGAAATCCTAGTCAGAGAGACAGTGTTGCTTTCACTGCCTTAGTTTTCCAGAGATCAGGGCATGATATTTGGGCACGATGTGCTCATGATGGACACACAGGGTGGGAAAGGCCCTCAAAGGCCACAGAACCCACTTCCTATCCCCAACATCGCTGACCAGTTGCTCTTCAGCTGCCTCATCCAGTCCTTGTCTTCACAGAAGAGGTGAAATCAGAGTTGACCACCCTATATGAATATGAAGGCACTCACCACCTCCCAGGACAGACCATTTCAACTTTGGGAAGCTATAACTGTGAGAAACTCCTTGATGGTGTTCAACTGAAATCTGATGCCTTACAATTTCAAACAGCTGTTAATGTTTCTTTTCTCCAAGGCTACCCAGAACCCTGCTAATCCCGCTTATATGTAACAGCCCTCCAACTTTTGAAGATAGTTATTATGCCCCTTCCCAAGCCTTCTCTTCCCCATGCCTGGCATCTCCTTCTTTCTCTAATCATTCTTCAAATGAAACATAACTTCATTGTTTTGTTGTAAAGAGTTTTCTTTGCAAAATAATACATCACAGGCCCAAACGTAAGCCATCAAGAGAATCACAAGGTAAAATTCACAACTTCTTTCACAATATTACAGTTTATTTATGTAAAGAAATTTTAATTGCATGTTTTCTTATCCACCACAAATGAAGAGAGTATATGTGGTGCCCTCAAGGAACAGACTCCTGTCTTAAGTGACTTGATACACAATTGCAGAGCAGTTGACACCTTGCCAGATAAGCTGTTGATTCTGACTAATAACGTAAGCATGTAGTATGTTTATTCCCACAGTTATGGCAACTGCAAATTTAAATTGTTGTGATTCTTCTGCAGCCCAATTTATAGACAAACACGCATCACACATTTTCCCGATCACTCCCAGGAAAATTCATAGCATCTGCTTTACTTGAGTCCTTTGCCCTGCATCACTCATCTGGTTTTCTCCTAGGTTAATTCAATATGAGAACTAGTGACATCCTATCTATTGTTTTTAAGCAATCTCCTTTTAAACTTCAAGTAATAAAATACCTAAGCTGTGATACACAACTTAGAAACATGCTTCCTTCATACAGGCTAATACTTAATAGTGACAAAGTGACAAAAATACTATGATACTATTCACATTCCAAGTATTTTAAAATACAGCAAAGACTTTATTACATGCAAGAATAACATTCACAGTGGTTTAGAGAAGGCTCTGAGAAAACCAACTGGTAAAAATGTGTTTTAATATTTTATCAAACAATAAAAGCATAAAGAGTATAGCACTTGGATATTAGTCCTGGTAATTGAATATATTTTGTTGCTCATATCTTTCCATACAGGCTTCCAGGATTTTGAAAATGCCAAACAAAAGTCTCAACATTCTTAGTAGAGATAAAAAGATAGACATGAAATTTATTTTTTTTATATATTTGAGTAAGAAGCATTGAAAAGCATTTGATCTTGACTCCCTATGAAATCAAAGATGTCTTTGGTTTAAAACCTCCATGTGCTGTATCAGCATATATACAATTACCACAGCTTTAATCAAGACAGAAGCTGTCTGAAAAAAATTAACCTTGAAATAACCACTGGAAATATGATGAGATGAACAATTCATGAATATGATTCTCTGTAGTGAACTTGATTATGGAGGTTTCAATATATCACCAGAGACAACGGGGCTGCTAAATTTGAAGTTAAAACAACTGGAAAATAGTATTAACTCTTTAGCTGATATTTTTACATAGTAAAAGTGTGACTTGAAATACTAATCCTTTTATTGTTACTTAAATGTGTCAACATATTAGTTAAAATATTACCAAATATCTGAGCTGAGTACTGATTTTAACTTAGATGCATTGTTTCATTCACAGCTAATAATGTCTACTGCAATTAAAATGGGCACATTTAACTTAGCCAGGCAGTGTTAAGTCCGCACAAAACTCTAGCAGATATGTAAATATTATTACTTCTTAGATATCATTACATTATGACAGAAAAGACTTTCGGGATATTCAGATATTCTCAAACATGGATACTATTGTCCAAATCCCTGGCTTTTTCTAGGATCATGTTGCCACCAAGCGATAGATGTTTTGTGTTTTGGTTTTTTTTTTTTAGGTAAGTTAATCTCTCTTAGAATTCATTAAAATTTATTCTTTTGGATGATGACACTTTTTTTTTTTTAACAAAGATCAAGGTTTGGGTTTTTGTTTGTTTTGTTTTATAGTCACTTTCTAATAATTACTGTGGATCCCTTCATATTGGCTTATCCAACAGATGAATAACTAGTTCCAGAACATTCATCTAACCACATACCAGATTTGAATCAGAAAATTATCTTAAAATAATGGGACTTCTGATTTACTCACAAATAGTCAAAACCCTTGAATATGCAAAGCCCCACTATACCTGTCCTTGAAACAAAGATTATTTGGATGTTTTGACATATTTTATTTTCAGCAGACCTGGAACAATTGAAATGTTTTTGTTTCTCCCTTTTTCTCATTAATAAATCTACCTTCACAGTGCTCATCCTGTCAGCGAGAATTGTCGTACTTGCAGAAATTTATTTTTATATAGCCTATAAATATTGAGTGAAAGCTGTTAAACTGTGGGAGACAAACTTCATCTGTACCTTTCAAAAGTGGCTGAGGCAGTTTGTAGGAGTGAAATAGCATGCATCAGATCTAAATTTGCTAAACAAAATTAGCTGTGTGCCATTCTGTTTGTCTTATCTCTTTCTCTGCCCATGGTGTGCTAATTCTGGCCATCAGCAATATATTAAGCTCAGAAAAAAATAATAAATGTCCTTTTCATCAGCAGTTGCATAAAATGTTTTGTCTATTATTCTATCTCAAAGCATTTTATGTTTTCAAACTTCATTCAGCACTTAAAAAAAGAGAAAGTAAAAAGGCCACTGAAGAATTATATCTGAATACCAATCACTTCAGTTTCCATTAATTCCAAGTACACTTTTAGAGGTTTCGATATATCACCAGGGACAATGGGGCTGCTAAATTTGAAGTTAAAACAACTGGAAAATATTATTAACTCTTTAGCTGATATTTTTACATAGTAAAAATGTGACTTGAAATACTAATCCTTTTATTGTTACTTAAATGTGTTAACATATTAGTAGCTAAAATATTACCAAATATCTGAGCTGAGTACTGATTTTAATTTAGATACACTGTTTCATTCACAGCTAATAATGTCTATTGCAGTTAAATTGGGCACATTTAACTTAGCCAGGGGATAAAAGTCAAAGATAGATTTTTAACTGTGCTAAATAACAAATGATTAAAAATTCAGTGAGGTATATTTCAAGTGGTAGGGCCTTTGTAATATATATTTTATATACCAAAACTGCCAAGATTCTTTTAAGTCACACCATTATGAACTACAGAACTGCATAAACGACAGCATTACATGATCCATTTAAAAAATATGGCATCAAGAAAACAGATATCTGGATTAACTGTGTTCATATTTAGAGTGGAAGTATTCTGAAAATTATCCCTATAAAGCACATTATTTCATCCAAAGATATACTGAAGTGCTTGACCATATGAATTTACTCTTTATTACAATTTTTTTCTCAAAAAATGCATTCTTCTACATTAACAGTAGATACCAACTGCATGCAGTAGGAAAAATATATACATAAAATGACACCCAAAATTCACCCTAAATGAGAGACAGCATTACTTCTTAAGTTGTATAATCAAACCGACAGAAGTACTGTAAAGCTTTTTGTAAAAGGCTTCAGCTTCAGAACCTTTCTCCTGTATTGGTGCCTCCCAATAAATTTTAATTTGGTGTTGACTTTCTCTCAATAAGTTGTACTTTTATTTCTATACTGTTTTTAAAGAGGTTCCCCAAAATGCATAAACGTAGGTCCCCAAATCTTGAACATGCCCCTGCTTTAAAGTTTTTTCAAGAAGACAGGCTTTTATGATGATTTCCTTAACACAGTACAATACACAATGCAAAAATAAAATAAAACCCTCTGGAGAAGACAGCAGAGGATAAGAAAGGCAGAGTAACCCAAAGAGGAACTCCTTAAATGATAGATTTGCTGCAGCGGTCCCCAGCGTTTTTGGTACCAGGATCAATTTCATGGAAGACAGTCTTTTCATGAACCACGGGAGCAAAGGATGGTTTCGGGATGATTCAAGTTCATTACATTTATTGTGCACTTTGTTTCTATTATTATTACACCAGCTCCACCTCAGATCATCAGGCATTAGATCCCAGAGGTTGGGGACCCCGGATTTACTAGGTCAGTTTCTTCAAATGGTTCCAGGGAAAACATCAAGAGCTGTTGACCTGACAGCAGAAGGACTTGGTGGGCTGAGCATCCCTTTCTCTCACAGAGGGGCAGTTACAGCAGAAGAGCCGTGCCTTTGAAAGGATCGCTAACACGGGTGGCTGGGAGAAGACATGGAAGAGGAGGACCAGCAGACGGCAGAGGCAGGTGGTTCAGGACAGGGCAGACAGCTAACTGCAGCGACAGACCCACCAGTCAGCCTTCACCCATACATACTACTTCTTTATGCCTCTACTTCCTCGTCTACAAAGAAGCAATAATCCCAGACTCAAACTTTCTTCTCAGGGACTCTTAAAGGTAAAACAATCAGAAAAGTCGTAAAAAGAAATTTTCAGACAAAGATAATAAAGTCTCCGTACCCAATTTTCTCATTAATAGATTACAGACTGTTAGGTCTAATTTTTGATGTTACATTAACTCTTTCGGGTCATTATATATTAAGGTACACTTAGGGTACCACAGTGACCTAGAAAGGTTGACAGTTTCTTGAAATCTGATAACCTGAGAAGCAATGTCTGGAAGAGCATTTACCCTGGTAGAATCTGACACTATAAATACTATAATCATTTCACCAATTTTCAGAATGCAGAATGAATCATCTAAGAGAGCAGCTAAGAGAATCCCAGTCACCTCTCAGTTCAGTTATCCTGCAAGTATTTCTTTTATAGGATCCTTTTAAAATGGGAGGCATATGTCTAGCTGTCTATTTTAAGACACTGAGAAATCTTAGTATTAACAAAGTTGTATTATCACATACATCTAGGAATAGAAAACACCACATTCTGTCTGGAACCTTTTTTTTTCATGACATACTTATTAGCATTTCTCCAGAGGCAAATTCCCCCTAAGAGTTTGGGAAAATCACTTAATAGCATAATTTTTGTATTGTTTTTCATTGGTCTCATCTGCCCTTGTTTGAAAGAAGGGGGAAATCTAGCATCTTGAGCCTCTTCATCAGTGCCTAATATGGTCTTCAAACACACTGTTAGGTCAATACATGTTTACTGCTTAAACTGATTAAAATTTTTAAATGAGAGATAAGAAATTGCAAAGGAATGGCCACAAAAACATAGTGTACTACAAGAGAGTTACATGTTTAAGAATGGTACTTACATATATTTAACTCACCAAAATAAGACAAAAATACTTTGTGCCATATTATGAGCAGACTCTAAAAATGGGAATGAGGACAAATGATATACTCTTGGAAACACTCCATTGAAAGAAATACCCTACAAAGCTCAAGAAAGCAACTAAGGAAATTCCCAGGATAAACATTTCTAATATCTATTATTAAGAATTCTATAATTATGCTTTTAGAACAGCTTATTTGTGCATTTATATGGTTTAATTATAAGTAATAACCATCTATGAATGAGCTTAAAATTGTTTTGGCAAATGTATGCTATTCTTTCATTAAAAAAAACTTTTTAAAGAGCTTACCATGTATGTGGCACTGCATTAGTCTCTGCAGGACATAAAAATGCTTGCTCTTAAAAAGTTATAACCATAGAATGGTTTAAGATTAAATGCAAATAGGTGATACAAATAAGGATTAAAGAGTAGAGTAGTGAATGAAGGAAGACTCAATGAAGAGGTGTGTTTTAATGTGGAAATGGAAAGATTCGACAATTTGGACAGGCAGGGACAACCAAGGGAGCCATGAATTCCAGGGAAAAGGGTCAGCCAAAGGAAAGACAGCAAGCAAGGCTTTGGAATACCAACTACGTCAGCCTGGTTCTTAGACTACATCTTAAGAAACTCTTAAGGCTGGATCAAAAAGGAAACTGAAGATTATTTTAACAGGCTTTGAACTCTGCAATGGGAATCCACTGAAGGCTTCTGAATAGTAACTACATAATAAAAGTATGATATTAGAAATGATCACCTGGTAGTGACAAGAAGGAAGTCTAAAAAAGAGGATCTTTCAACAGCCTGCTCTGAGTTTTTAAGGACTAGATGAGGTCAACAAAAGTCTTAGGGATTAGATTTTAATAAGCCGGGCAATGGAAAAAACTTCACTGGTCTAGCTCTAGACAAAATGATCAGACAAAAGGAACTCCTAAAAATGAAACTGTGTATCCAGAAGAATTATTCCTTTTTATTTTTATTTGGTTTTCATGGGTCCCCACAGAAAAAAAAACTCATATTCTCGAAGCCTACAAGGAAGAATAGGAAATAATGACAAATAAAATTTTTAGTAAAGGGGGAGTTCATTTAAAGCAAAATGCCAACCATGACCTCAATTAGGCATCCCCCGCTAGTGATGGGGCCCCATCCTGAAATAGAGGACTAGAGCACCCATTACTCGATCCTAGACAAAGTCATAGAACCTGGAGAATCTGTTGCCACTTCTTCAGTCCTAATCAGCAATGAGATATCCTCAGCACATCACAGAAGACCAGTAGATGCTTCTTTTGAGAGTAGGTTTACAACTCCCATCTACATCCAAAAAGCTTAAAATTTGTATGTCCACCTAGACCATATGCATAGGGGACCAGACATAAATAAAGGTCAGAATAATGGTAAAGATATGGTAGGTAAAGTTTGTTACTTACAAGTGTGACCTTTCTGGAAAATAAAGGTGTGTTTATTGCTCCCTTCATTTTCTTCTCTTTAAGCACTTTTAGATTATGTTTCAAATAAAATAAATATTTTGCACATGACAGTGTATATATGTCAAGGCTACTTTCTCAATTCATCATACCCCCTCCTTCCCCTGCCATGGGAAGCTGCTGTTCTCTATGATGACCTAGAGGGGTGAGATGGTAAGGGGAAGGGAGGCTCTAGAGAAAGGATATATACATACATATTGCTATATATATACATAGTAATAATTATGACTCATTTGTGTCATTGTATGGTAGAAACCAAAACAACACTGTAAAATAATTATCCTCCCATTTCAAAAAGGTTAAAATACAATAAAATATATAGAAGATTCACAGAGTCTTGATTTATATTAGTTTAACTCTCTGAATTGGGAAAGTGAGTCTTGTGTATTCTTATTGGTATTTAGTATGCTTCAGAAGGGCTTCCCTGGTGGCTCAATGGTGGTAAAGAATCTGCCTGCAATGCATCCCAGGTTCAGTCCCTGGGTGGGAAAGATCCCCGGAGGAGGGCATGGCAACCCACTCCAGTACTCTTGCCTAAAGAATCCCATGGACAGAGGAGGCTGGCAAGCCATAGCGTTGCAAAGGGTCAGACACAACTGAAGCAACTAAGCAGCAGCAGCATGCTTCAGTAACCCCATGATATTGGAAATAATGTGATTAACAGTAATGATCCTGAACTAGCTCTCAAGAGAGAGGTTTAATGATATTGCAGAGGAAGTTTCCTGGTGTTTGCGTTAATGTTTTTACGGAAGGGGACCCATTTTCATTGCAAATTTCTAACAGATAGTGACTCTTCTGCCAAAACAGGTTTAAACCTCCCTTCTGTTGTCATGGTCAATGAAATGCTGATCATGTCCATGTCCAGAAAGCTCTGGCACTGAAAGGAAGCTGGGGTCGACCAAAGAGAGGTAAGGTTAAATAAACAACTTTCAGAGTCACAAGGCCCAGGGGCAGCATCTTGCAGAAGCCAACTAGAGGGAGGCAAATGCACTATAGACATAAATGTATAAAGTCTTAGTACTTAAAGCTTGGCTTAGATGCACTTGTGCGAAGAATAACTGTGATCCCAGTAGGGCCCGAAAAAAGACCAGGACCCAAGAAGGACAGTGGTTAAGACAGAGAACCTTGGCTCCAAGGACAGGCCTGGATAAGTCTGAAGTATTCCCTGGCTTTGCTAGTTAAGGGTCCCCACCAACTAACTGGCCATGAAGAACCCATTGTTTATCCTTTAAAATCAATTTTCTTAAAGCATGCATATTCCTTAATACAAACAATCATTCTCTATGTATTGGTTATCTTCACAAAGTCACAGGTAAAAGAAACTCTTGAAGGCACTGTTATATACAGATACTAACATAGGCAACTCTCATCTTTTAGAATCAAAATGCTAGGTCAAGAACAGACACTACCAGCTAAACATTGTACAGAATCAAGTCATAATAAAGTTGCTTTATTTCATCTTAATGTGTTGTAAGTTACAAATGCAATCAATGATTATTCCTAAATATAAATTAAAGATGATGTTCTCCAGTTTTCCCCTTGAAAAGAACTTCACAGTCTGATAATTAGGCCCATGGCTCCAATCCATTTGTTTTCATTCAATCTTGCAAGACTCCTTTAAAACAGCACAACCTTGAATTTATTTATTCTTTTGTCTGCAACTTTTCAAGTACTTCTGTGCTAAAGAAAATGATATTAGTGTTGGAAATTGCCAACTGACTTATACTACCTAATTTCCCTGGGCTCCCAGTTTCCTCACCTAGAAAATGAAGAGTGGACTAGATGAGTGATTTTGAAACAGTGCTTGAATTCTGTAGGCCAGCACAGAATAGTCCCTGCCAGAGTCGGAAAAAAGTAGGGGAGTGCCAAAGGGAGGGGGCACAAAGTTGGCTTCTCAATGAAGCTTTAACAAAAGACATCTCCTTTTACCCTATACCTGTTTTCAATACCAGGGCTACACACATGAGTTCACATTTAAAAAAAACAAAAGAGGTTCCTTTTAAAAGTAATTAAAAACCAATGGTTTTCTCTTGTCTAGAAAGTCTAAACATCCTTTTTTCAGTCTAGCTGAATCATTAAAAAAAAAAATCAAGATGTTAATTGTTTAAGTATCACTTTCAGCTATACTGATGGAAATGAAAAAACTAAGACCTAAAGCAAGAAGTCTAAGCGAAAATGATTGTATGAGCAGAATCCGATTCTCCTAACTTCTCTTCTGCTGCTTTACACTGTAGCATCCCACAACAGCAGGGCTGCTGCCATACTACCCACAGCTCAGGCGTGCACCATTCCCATTAAATTCTATGTGGCTGCTGCCCCCTGGAGTTGTGCCAAGCAACAGGCCTGCAAAGCAATCACATATTTAAAATGAAAACAATTATAAAACAATTACGACATGCTCAAAAAAGCACTTTAGAATTAAGCCCCCAAATATCCATATATTTTGCCTCTATGTTATAAAAGTGAGACAGTTCTCTTCCCTCTTGAAAAATTAGTACAAACACAAAGCACCAGTTGAAGTGTCAAATATTAAAACAAGAAAGAGGCTTTAAAGCTTTGATTAAAGCACTGGGAAAATAGGTCAATTTCTTTAATAACATGTCAGAATTATCAACAACTCAGAAAAAGCCAAATAAGACGAAATCTAGAGAGACCATAGACCAGTTCTGAAAAGTAGAGTTTTGGGGGAAATGGCCTTCATATACACATTCTTCAAAGTTAATAATCTCTTTATTTCATTTAGATAGCTGCTCTTCTAACAGTGGTGGTCTTTTAGAAAGTTTACATTATGTTTATTAACATGTGTTCATGTTTTAAGTATATCAATTTCACTCATTATTGCTATGTATCTCAATATCACAGGATTTTAAAGCCTTTTTTTCAGAAAACTGTTATACAATGGAGAAATAGAGAACACATGCATTTTACCCTCAGGCATGCAAGCCAAGTCACAAAGACAAGAAGTGAATTGCTCAAGGTATTAAAAAGAATTTGGAGGAGGAACAATGTCCCTATAATATAGAAATCCCTATTTGAACCACCTGGCTATGTCCTGTGTCAAACTTAACCACACTATAGATAGGCAAAATCACCTTCAAATTATGTAGGAAAACTATAGTTTCAGGAAGCACTGGTCTAAGCTCTTTTTTTATTTAAAAAGGAAAGGAAAGAAAGAAAATTGAAGGATTACTTGTCATTATAAACTGCAAATTTCAGTCAGTAGGAATACTAGCTAGCATGAAAAGTAAGGTTTTACTTTAACTGCCTAATATTTAGAATAGTTCAGAAAATGAATATTAGATAAAGATGCAACATAGCTCCATATGGTCAAATGCAACATAGTAGAACATTTCTTAAATGATATAACCTAGAGAAAAGTATATACTTTGATTTAAATTCTGTCCTATGTCCTTACTCAGCAGATCACTGTCAAAGATAACAGTGGAATATGCTTGACAATTAATTTCTGTAGAACAGCTATAGTTTTAAACATCCATAAGCTAATTTCAATGTAAAGATTAACATCTCTCTCTATAAAGCAGTATCTCTCAAAGGGGTAAAATCAACCGTGATTACAAGTGCCAAGTGTGCAAGTAACAGAGTTTTTTTGATCATTTGCTTTATGTTACAGGCACTTAAAATTTACTCATGGATATCCAACAGCAGCAGGACACTGTCAAATAAAGCAAAAACGTATTCTTGCTTTTAATATATGCTAACTTTTCTTAATAACTGGATTGAAGTAATACAAAAAATTACACCACTTTAAAACACAGCAATGTTTAAGGTGCACTAAGTCATTTTCTAAAATGTGTGCCTTACATAGTCATTAATCTCAAGGTGGCTCTAATCACAGGGCTTCAGAGAATATTTAGATACAGCACATTGCCTCGCATCCCTAGCATTTTTGAAGTGGCAGTAGTCTAACTTCTATGGTCAAGTGGGGGAAAAGAGGGAGAGAGAAAGGAAAAAAAGGGACTTCTCTGTAGAAAAATTTGGCCTTGGAGTCAGGGTTTTTGAGATGTGCTAGTGAGCTCGGATCGATGCCTTTTTATTTTCTTTCAAGAATAAATCTGAGCAATGGAATGGCTTGTGATTGTCCAGCCAACCAGCCATATCAGATTTATCAGAAAGAAAGAATGAAAACTGGCTCAGAGGACTCCTGCAGTGGCTGAGTGGCAGGTTGCTGGGAAAGACATACACAAAAAGAATACCCTTAGTGATGATGGGGAAAATATATATTCATATGTGTAAACTCAATAAATAATACAATGTAAAAAAAGAACCTATAGCAATGGAAAGGGTGAATGCATAAGACAAATGATAAATAGCACTTCTATTTAAGAACCAAAGGGATGAAAGCTCATGAATACTAAATATTTGAATCTACTTTAAGAAGAAAATATGGTTTTTCCTCAAATGAATGCAAACTCTAAAAATCAGTCAACGTAAACTTAGTGTGTTCAGGCTAGAACAAAAAATACATAAATCTTCCATGAAGTGCATGCCCTGGTAAATATTCTAATGCAATTTCTTAATTAAGACACATATTCAGTGACTAAATGAAAATTATACATATAAAGGAGTAAGTACCTTGATTTCAAAAAATTTGACTTTCTATACATGTATGAAAAAAATAAAAGGAGTTTGGTTTAAGAAAAAAAATCAGAAATCAAAGAATCAGGACACGACCAGAGTTATCCAATTTTACCATATCAGTCCACATTATAGTATTTTCAAGTGATTTGTAATCACAATAAAAGATATAAATTTATTTGGAAGCATTCTGATGAAAAAAAATTATACCTTACTTTAAAAAGGCTCCTTTTACATATATATGAATTTTAAAAAATTGAAAAAAAAGAAAAAGCGGAAACTGTACTCATGGGTGTGTTTACAATAAATACATGCAGAGAGAGAACTGATTTTTTCAAAATTATATTGAACATCTTTTCATCATTTAACTAAGTTTTATTCACCTTTTTCTTCTCAAATGTTTAAAAATTTGATTCTGGAGATATATCTCAAGGACAGAGGAAAAATACATGCCCTTTTATAGAATGAAAAGCAGGACTAAGTTACTTGCAAATAAATATAGGGGCTGAACTTGGTCATCACATATCTTTTAAGGTATGTAAGACCACCACCTCAGTACCACTACACATATATACATATATATTTCAACACAAAGGTGATACTGATCATTTTTCCATCATGGCGGGAAGACTGAAATTTTGGAATTCTTTTTAGAGATAAAGGCTTTATAACAGCCATATAAAGGGCTCTTGGCTGTAATATTTTTCGATAAATCACTCGAAATGAGACGAAGTCTTTCAGAATACTAAAAAACAAAACAAACAAAAAATCTTCTAACGCTGATTTTTTTTTTCTCCCAAGGAAGAGAAAAATAAGAACATGCCCTCTTNAATTTTGGAATTCTTTTTAGAGATAAAGGCTTTATAACAGCCATATAAAGGGCTCTTGGCTGTAATATTTTTCGATAAATCACTCGAAATGAGACGAAGTCTTTCAGAATACTAAAAAACAAAACAAACAAAAAATCTTCTAACGCTGATTTTTTTTTTCTCCCAAGGAAGAGAAAAATAAGAACATGCCCTCTTCAGATACAACTATTTTATATCTTAGATCTATACAACGGAACCCTGCCCATCTCATATTTTTATTCTGTTCACATAGAGCAGTAAATAAGGTGCATTCCTTCTGCTTCTTAAGAAATTAGCATTTCAAAAATATGCCACTTTCCCCTGAACTCCAAGCGTGTCTAATAATGCGAGAAGCAGATTGTCTTCCCTCGTTTCCTTAATTTGTTTCATCTAAAAGCAATTCACTCAACATCTTGTCGCCCTCTGGCAGCTTAGTTTACTTATCCGCACTTAATTTCTCATTTGGACCAAAACAAACTCCTCCAAACTGCTACTGACGGCTAACCGCGAGAGGGGAGACACGCAATATGTATTTACTTGGGAACATACAACCATACATCCACAGCCACAAACACACAGAGCCTCACTCATACCCCAGAATGTAACTTGGTTTTATAAAAGCACCACATTAACCAGTCAAACTTTCCCTGTCAGGTGCGGCAGGGTGGGGGTGGGGAAGATTGGGAAAAGAAAAAAAAAGGTGTCCTGGAGGCATTTACAGTTTCCAGTGGACCACCTTAGCCTGCGTGTTGAAATTATACCAGGGAGGCAACCGGGAGCTTTTCTTTGTGCGGCCCTTTCATCTAGATCACTTTGTGTTTGGAACAAGTGAGGCTCGCCTTTGTGCCCCCAGAATTTCAAGTACAGAGTCACACTCGGAACAACAATGGCACGCTAATCCTGGCTCTCTAAATGGGCTCACTTGTGTGGGTCTGACAATTCACGGGGGGAAAGCGAGAAGAGACCAGCGAGGGTGCGAGCCGGTGTCGCCGGAGACGAGGAAGAGGACAGCTGCAGAACTAATTTGGATTACATTCCTTACAGAAATTCTGAAAAGGGCTTTTCGGCATAGCTCAAGCCCGAGCCGCACAGTTAATACCCAATCGCTGCGGACTCGCAGCCGGGTCCCCCAGCGGCAGAGGTTGCACCAGACAGCCCCCCAGTAGGTCGCCCGGTGGAAATTCCTCTCGGCTAAGCCTGCGTGTCAGTCGCAACTGCTTCTGAATGGGTCAATGTGCATAATCAACCCATTGAGGGGAAATATGAAGGGACGCGGAGTGGGGAGGGAGATAAAAAGGGATGTATCTAAGAGGCCGCTTGGAATCTCAAGTCGGTGTTGGTGTAATTCCGGAGGTGGCTGGAGCCCGGGACCNGTGTCAGTCGCAACTGCTTCTGAATGGGTCAATGTGCATAATCAACCCATTGAGGGGAAATATGAAGGGACGCGGAGTGGGGAGGGAGATAAAAAGGGATGTATCTAAGAGGCCGCTTGGAATCTCAAGTCGGTGTTGGTGTAATTCCGGAGGTGGCTGGAGCCCGGGACCTGGTATGCATGAAGAATTTCGGAGTAATTGGGAGGGTGCAAACGGCCAGAACAAACGGCGCACATTGTGCCATTCGAAGGTCATTTTGAAAGGCTCGAGGATTGTAACTTGTTATTTACTAGGCGAGGGGGGGAGCGGGGGGGAGGCGGCGAGGGCGGAGCGGGAAAACTCCAGCGCGCTGTTTTCTTGGTGAGGTCAGAAGGACACCCTCTGAGAGCCTGAAATTCTCCCTCTCGCCACTCCGCGGGGGCTTTATCTTCACAAGGTGCCTCCCACGCCCTCGCGACCAGCCTCGTCTGGTTCCGGAAATCTCCCCGGCTCTCCAAAAGGGCCCCCTTGGCCGCGTCAGTCCCCGGTTTTCCTGGCCCTTTCTTTCCTGTCCCACTTTCATCCCCAGGAAACTCAAGTGTCAGAAACTTTGAGATCCCTGGGCCCGGAGGGGCTGTCATCCACCCTGCGGGCCCCGCCGCGCCTCCTCCCCGGGGGTCAGTTCGCCTCCTGCCCTGCCCTGCCCTGCCGGGTCCTGGGGCGCCAGCTCTCCGGGCAGCAGTGGTAGCGCACCCAGTGCCGCAGCACCCGCCTTGGGTTCAATCAGTTCGCCTGACGGGTCGGCTAGGCAGCCGCGCCCGGCAGTAAACAGAAGTTGGAGGGACTCCGGCCAATAGCAAGTTGAACTACAGGAAGAACTCTTCCTGAAGCCAAACACAGAAACCGACGGGAAGGCCGGGCTCCCGGCTTAAGTCGGNCAGACTTTATTTTCTCGGGCTCCAAAATCACTGCAGATGGTGACTGCAGCCATGAAATTAAAAGACACTTGCTTCTTGGAAGAAAAGCTATGACCAACCTTCATGGCATATTAAAAAGCAGACACGTTACTTTGTTGACAAAGGTCCGTCTAGCCAAAGCTTTGATTTTTCCAGTAGTCACGTATGGATGTGAGAGTTGGACCATAAAGAAAGGTGAGTGTGGAAGAATTGATGCTTTTGAACTGAGGTGTTGGAGAAGACTCTTGAGAGACCCTTGGACTGTGAAGAGATCCAACAAGTCAGTCCTAAAGAAATCAGCCCTGTATATCCATTGGAAGGACTGATGCTGAAGCTGAAACTCCAATCCTTTGGCCACCCGATGTGAAGAGCTGACTCATTGGAAAAGACACTTATGCTGGGAAAGATTGAAGGTGGGAGGAGAAGGGGATGACAGAGGGTGAGATGGTGGATGGCATCACCAACTCAATGGACATGAGTTTGAGCAGGCTCTGGGAGTTGGTGGTGGACAGGGAAGATTGGCGTACTGCAGTCCATGGGGTTGGTTGCAAAGAGTCAGTCACGACTGAGCAACTGAACTGAAGCCGTAATTTTTCAAATGCTAAAGAGGAGTGACTGAATGTAAATAAATCATATCTGTGTTGCTTTCATATCCATTCATCAGTGTCTGTCCAAGTCCTTACAGACATTTTTTGTTTGTAGTTGAAACTGCAAAACAATTTCAGCCTGGTGGACAGAGTAGTCTTTGCAAAGAAGTTATGCAAAAATGATTTCCCTGGTAAGGCCTTTTCCTGTTGTGTTTCTGCTTTATGTATTTTCTTCAACTAAGTCCTTTGCCCCACACAGCTTTTTCTACTGCCTTATAACTTTAAAAAACAAAGCAAACCTTGAATAACTTTTGACAATTGAAATCTAAGAGGAAAAAGGATAGCTCTATTTTTGCATGTCCATTTATTTATAAATTTATTAACTTAGGTTACTTATCAAGGATATGACCCTACCTAGCCTGAAATCTGAATCAAGATAAAATCTGTTATTTTTTCAAGTAGCTTCTTATGCTGCATTTCCTTCCTTCTGTACTCTTAACTCAGCAAAGAGCTTGATCATGTTAAGGTTAAAAAAGATTTCTCAAAAGAATCTAATGTTACATTTTCCATACACACACAAATGGATATTATTCTGACTAAGATCACAAAGAGTTCTTAGAATTTTCCTTGAACACCTGCCAAAGAGTCAACTGAAGTCATGATTTAGAAACCATGTATTTTTGTCTCAGGTTTGTATAGGGATGCATGAATCTTCAAAGCTTCTGCAAAAAGGTTCTACTAGTTTAGAATGTGTGCTAAGCCTGTAGAGGCTTCTTCTCTCAACACATTAATAGCCTGTACCTCCTTGCCTGATCAATTACCTCTCAGTATGTCCAGTTTCCATTTACATTTTTAAAATTCTTTAATTCTCTTGGTATTCTACCCTTTCCCAGTCTCTCCTTACTTCTGAAAATCTGTTAGGAGGCACAAGACATCTGGTAGTTTCTCTACTTGGTCCTGACTCCTAATGTATCATAATTTTCTACATTCCCAGGTTATTAACACTGAAGATATACCATGTTTCAAGACATTTAATGCTACAACTCACCAGTAGTGGCTTCCCAAGTGGCACTAGTGGTAAAGAAACTCCTGCCAATGCAGGAGACATTAGAAATCAGATTCGATTCCTGGGTTGGGAAGATCCCCTGGAGAAGGGCATGGCAACTCACTCCAGTGTGTTTGCCTGGAAAATCCCCATGGACAGAGTAGCCTGTCAGGCTACAGTCTATAGGGCCACAAAGAGTCCAACAAAACTGAAGCGACTTAGCACATATGTGGTAGAGAAGCTATCAGAATGATTCAATCTCACAAATCAGTAGCCAAAAAAAAAAAAAAATTACAATAAAGAAGTGACAGGGAATTTCCTAACATTCCAGTGGATAGAACTTGGTGTTTTCACTGCCGGGGCCTGGGTTCAATCCCTGGTTGGGGAACTAACATCCAACAAGCTGCATGTTACAGCCAAAAAAAAGGAAAAGGTCAAAAGCTAGACTGTTCATTAGGTTTGATGACAAGGAAGAAAGTACTAATGAAAGGACATGTGGTGATATTTACGTATTTTCTACAGAAGGATAGTTACTAATTTATCACCATATTGATCAATCTACAAATGTTTTCCCTTTTGACTTGACATTAAGGTCCATGAAGACTCTAGGAAAAAAAAAAACACTGGTTGAAATATCTTTACTTCTGAAGTCTTAGATTTTCATTTAAGAAATCCAATCATAAGCATAGCTTGATTGCCATCCACCTTTGAAAATTTAAACTGCTGATGCAACAAACATCTTTGTGCTACTTGATCAAAGCAGTATGGCTTAAGAAAGATACAAATATTCTAAAAGCTGATAATATATAACAGTGCAAAATATCAGTATTCAACTAAGCTCTATTTAGATTGGGAAATGTCTAGCTGAATAATATATCAAATCTGAAGTAAGAACATTTATATTTACAAAAATAATCTTAGAAAGGAAAAAATATAAAGCAATATAAAGTTAGAGAAATATTTTTTGTTCAATGCAACTTTTACCTAAGTATAATTGGGAACATGGATTTTCCAGTAGGTATGTATGGATGTGAGAACTGAACTATAAAGAAAGCTGAGTGCCGAAGAATTGATGCTTTTGAAATGTTGGAGAAGACTCTTGAGAGTCCTTTGGACAGCAAAGAGATCCAACCAGTCCCTTTGGCCACCTGATGCAAAGAAGTGACTCATTAGAAAATACCCTGATGCTGGGAAAGATTGAAGGCGAAAGGAGAAAGGGACGACAGAGGCCGATATGGTTGGATGGCATCACTGACTTGATAGACATAAGTTTGAGCAAGCTCCAAGAGATGGTGATTGACAGGGAAGCCTGGTGTGCTGCAGTCCATTGGGTCTCAAAGTGTCAGACATGACTGAGTGACTGAACTGAACTGAATTAAACAATTTTCAAACAACACAATTTCTCAAACATACAGTCAATTTAAACTCATTGTATCAACAGTATGTAATGTCATATTCTGATTTTCCATTGTGAGACTAAGTTTTTTCTTTTTTGCCCCAGCCACTCTGCATGTGAGATCTCGGTTCTATGACTAGGGATCAATCCTTTGTCACCTGCAGTGGAAGGAAGTTCAGAATCTTAACCACTAGACCACCAGGGAAATCCCAAGCCTAATTTACCTTTAAAATAAAACTAATTTAAAAACAACAGTGTAAACAGTTGACTTGCCTAGTGGCCCAGATGGCATAGAATCTGCCTACAATGCAGGAGACCTGGGTTCAATCCCTGGACTGAGAAGTTCCCCTGGAGAAGGAAATGGCAACCCACTCCAGTATTCTTGCCTGGAGAATCCCATGGACAGAAGAGTCTGGCGAGCTACAGTTCATGGGGTCGCAAAGAGTCAGACATGATTGAGCAACTAACATATATATATATATATATAAAACACTGTATATTATACAGTATTTGCTTATACTGTGTAATGTTTTTATGTATATTTTCAATAAACTTAAATTAACTTGCATTATGATATAAGGTAATAGTTATCTTAGCTACTACATGCATACTGACTCCACATTCTTTCTATGTAACTATAGGGTAAACATTGATAGAGAAAAATGTTCTTTGTCTAATCAAACACTGGAAGAAAGTAAAACAATTGTGATAATTTATTGTCATCTATTAGAGTGAAAGGGTAAGAGAGGTCTGCTTCTTGCAACTTAATTTGACTTTGTTAAATGAATACTTTGAGACAAATGGAATTACTAGTTGTCTTAGTGCATTTACTTATCACTCCATTTAGGAATTCTGCAACCCACTAGATTGGGCTTCCCTGGAGCTCAGACAGTAAAGAACCTGCCTGCATTGCCAGAGCCCTGGGTTTGATTCCTGGGTTGGGAAGATCCCCTGGAGGAAGGCATGGCAACCCACTCCATTATTCTTGCCTGGAGAATCCCAAGGGCAGAGGAACCTGGTAGGCTACAGTTCATGGGGTCACAAAGAGTCAGACATGACTGAGCAGCTGAGCACACACATACACAGCCCTCTGGAGATGTTAAGCATTACACTAAAGATACAACGCTTATTTTAGATGTTGTCTGTCTCGCTAATATTTCTCTTCAGAATACTGTTCTGCATGCTGCCATCATGCAGAATCATAATCCTCACAAAATATTACTTAAACAGCATGAATCAGTGGTAGTATTTACCACAAAATCAAAAACTAATTTTCATTTTCTCTTAACATAATGAAATTTAAGCATATATAACCTTATTTTCTAGTATTTTCTGTGAAATGAACCATGTGTCACTTGCATATATTTACATATATGTATACACATATATCCATTACTTCACCCAAATTTTTGCAATAAATGAAAAAGTTTCCTTTCTACTATCTGGTACAATTTATATTCGATTACTTTTCCCCATTTCAGTTTGACACTGATGTTTAAAGATACCAAACTAAATATTTCTAGAAGTATGATCTCCTCCCTTATACTTTCCCACATTTTCCTTCCTCTAGAGATTGTGTTTTTGAAAGAATATAATGATAATTTTATTTTTAATGAGGAAGGGAAAAAATAAAAATGAGGTTTCACTGTATTGAGCACTGCATTTGACCCTAGGTAAGGATAGCAAATAATTAGTGATAGCAGAGTGTTAATTAAAAAGGCAGTCAACAAGAAGACACAAGGTATTCTAGAAAATAATACATGGTTTTATGCAATTGAAATACTTGATGCATATATGCAATTATATTATATTTTCAAATTTATGACTGGAAAAGGGTCATCCTGATGAAACTCCTTTGCCTGTTTTCTAAATATGTTTGAAGTGAATGGAAATTCACTATTAATGTAAAATTGGGACTTTTTTTTAACCACAGAAATAAAATCAACATAGCTGGAAGATAAAAATAATTATTTCAAATATTTAAATAGGAACTGTGGCTCTATCAGCCTTTTGGTAAACAATGACTAATTGTACTGGCTAAAACTACACCTTCAAGATTGGAAGGCACAGATTCCAAAAAGATACCAAGGCTGGTTCCCACTCGTGTGGCCTTCACTGTACATTAATCAGAAGTGTTTGCTATGCAAATCTTGCCATACAAAGCAATTATGGTTGTTCCTAAACTGACCTCATGTTTATTTATTACTTCAGCTTTTTACTTCCAAACCTCGTTTGATCTTTTCAAACACACACAATTTTTATGTTGCTTTTTAAAGGTACACAATACAATGATTTTTAATTTATTTGTTCCTAGTATAAATAGAGAAGCTGTGTAACTCCCTCAATCTGCAATGCAGTGCTTAGTGAATCTGAGTAAAATTCCAGTGTCTGTTCATGCAAAATATTTCCACCCCAGGGTATTAGAAGAAGCCCTTCTAATCGCTTAAGGCCATGACACCTTGTTTAGTCTTAATTCTGCAACATTAGCTGATAACTAATGGAGACGGTCGGCTACAGTATTCTAAGCAGAAAAAAACAAAAAGAAGTATTTTTATAGCAGAGTAGTTGAAAGCAACAGATACCAAAAATTCATTGGTAACCATTTGTTTACATATTTTCTCAACTTCACTTGCTCCCAGCAAGTGGACTCTTAGGGAGAGATTACATTCATCAAGTAAAATAGTTTAAAAGCATAAATCCACCATCAATAATGCCAGCAATGATCTTTAACTGGCTAATATTATATTGCCATAGGAATTCCCATTTTGTGATGTCTGGTTGAGCAACAGTGGCATCCAGTGGCCAGATAATTGTTTCCATGATTGAAGTGTCATGGGCAGTTCAGGTGAACAGTACTAAATGCTTCAGACATATTTAGCTTAAGCAAAGGAATTTACTAGGAAAAACAAATCAAATGTCTTTGTTTCCAGAGCAACTTTGGACCAAGTCTAAGTCATGAGATTTGACTCTGATGACTACTAAATACTGGCAGTCTCTCCAATGTCCGTTAATAATGTCAATTCGGGATACTTATTAACTGTCCACTGTGTATACTCATGTTGACTCCAGTACCTGTGACCTTCATATACTAGAAAACTTCCCTACAATGAACTAGACACCAGTTATATGAAAAATACTCTACAAAATCAAAAGCTCTAAAACAACAGCTTATAATATGTGCTCAATGCTCATTTTTTTACAAACTGGTCTGATGATGCCATGAATTAAATGCAACCCATAATAGTTGTACATAATCCATGAGTGACATCTGGAATCACATTGGTGTTATGGTGGTATAATAAAGAGTCCAGGACCTAAAAGATTTTTATCCCAGAACTTTTATTTACTGGCAAGCCAAATAAATCCTCCAAACTCAATGATATCTACCTCTCAGGGATTTATGAGGCTTACATGTGATAAATAAAAAGTTTCCTGCACAGTTCTTGGTCTGGAGTAAGTACTTAATAATGAAGTAGCAAAAAGCAAGTTCTGTACCCAGACTTCCTTAATTCATTCAAATGTTGGCTCTGCCACTTACAAGCTATGTGATCCAGGGTAAGTTATTCTCACAACTTGGGCTTCACATGTATAGTTAGGGGATACTAATATCTGCCTCCTAAAATTACAATGAATTTTAAATGAAATAGTACATTCAAATTTGTAAACTAGGTCCTGGCATACAGAAAACACTCAATAAACATTTTCTGTTCAAAGTTGCAGTCTTTGTATACAAAACACAGCTTACTAAGAGCAACAGTAAGAAATGCTTTATAATTTTTCCCCTGGTTCTGATTATATGTAGCCCTGAACTGTTCCCTGTCTATGTCATCTCTATGATTAATGACGTGTATTCTCGAGTGGGCAAACTATGATGAGAAGTACAGTGTGGGAAGAGATGGAACTTGATCAAAGCAAATCAGCAGCATCAAAGCAAGAACCTTAGGAAGTAAGGAGGATTCTGTCTGTTTCGGGAAAAAGAAGGTGAGAGGGAAGGAACTAGAATAGCCTGGGAGGAGAGGTGGAAATATCCAAAATGCATTTAATGTGAGAGAGAGACCGTGAAATTTAAGAGGTAATTGAACCAGTATTGATTTTATCAGAATGTGTTTCACATGCAACTTCATTAAGTAAGACAAACCTGAGTACTACTGGATTTTCTATTTTTGTTTTACCCCGTTTGATATAAAATCAGAGCAAGTTAGACCTGAGAGAAACTTAGATTTGCAAGGGTTTTGTGGAGTACCCTTAACAACACTGTCATTAACACCACTCTTGTTCCCCTTACTGCTACCTCTGGATGCACATTTTGGAGGTATGTTAAAGGATATGTTAAAGAATGCTGATTCTGTTCACATTTAGGTATCCTGGGATGCTCTTGGGAGTTTTAGCTGCTTACTTCCTCCCTGATGAGGCTATATGTGGCCTCTACTACTCTTTTTCCTTCTTTTTCTTTCAACTCTATTCTCAGGGGAGATTAATTACTGCTTTCCTCATAGTCTTTCAATGAAACGAACATTATTAGAAAGGAACAACTTCTAGAATAGTTGTTTAAAATGCTCCTACAGCCTACCAGGTATGTCAAGGTTATCATTTGATTCTAATATCGGTAATTGCTGTTGTAGTTGCTGTTTAGTCATTAAGTCGTGTCAGACTGTTCGTAATCTTATGGACTGTAGCCCACCAGGCTCTTTTGCCCATGGGATTTTCCAGTCAAGAATACGAGAGTAGGTTGCCATTTCCTTCTCCAGGAGAACTTTTTTCAAAAAAAATAAATACTTTATTTTGAAAAATGAATGTAGACTTTCAACATCCAAACAAGCCTGAATGAGGCTACAATATGAGATGCTAAGTAGGATAGCCAGTGGACCTGGGAGAACAATCATCCCCAGAATGAAGTGTAAGAACTGACCAAGTAGGGAATGGTCTAAAGAGCAGTTGGACGCAGATGGGTAGACCAAGGCACAGGTTCATGGGACTCAGTCCAGAAAGCAGAGAACAGCAATTATCCAAGACATTCCATTCAGAAATCAAGCAAGATGGGCAATCTTGGGACTTCCCTTGTGGTCCAGTGGTTGAGAATCACCTGTCAGTTCAGGGGACAAGGGTTCAATACCTGGTCTGGGAACATTCCGCATGCCCTGGGGCAGCTAAGCCCACGTGTTACAGAATCTAGAATCTGTGCACCTTAATAAGAGAAGACACCACAATAAGAAGTCCACGCACTGCAACTAGAAAGTAGCCCCTGCTCACCACAACTAGAGAAAGCCTTGAGTACAGCAACTAAGATCTAGCACAGCCAAGCAAAGAAAATTTAAAAAGAAGGGCATCTTAGTCATGTTTGGAAGGTATTGCTCTGCAAATTATGTTCAGACAGTACAATTTGGTAGAACCTCGATCAAGGAAGGAGGACTTCCCAGTTGGACCAAGAAGCCTTTCTCTCCCTTCAAAATGTACCACTTTGGAACCATGCTCCCCTGGAAGTGTTATCATTATTGAGACATTCTTTATGTTACTCATTTCTATATTTCTTATTTATTAAAATGTAAATAGCCTGTAGAAATGAAATGGTTAAACCAATAATCACTTAATATAAATGTGTTTCATCACATGCTTTTCCAAATTATCAATGAAAGAGAAGGAATTACTAACATAAAAGTAGGTGAGAGTTAATGAAAATATTAAAAAGGGGATTAGGTAGCACTTCAGGCAAATACAGTTTTCTTATTCAAAACAAGTCTCCAAAGCTATCAAACTAGGCATATAATCAGGCAGTGGCCTGAGAACATGTCAAATTCTTGGTCAATTTTTTTTTTTTCCCCTGAAGTCTACACTCAGTTTTACTCACAGAAACTCTCTTAGAAGCATAAAATTAGTCAAGCACTTATTAAGTGCTGATTCTACACTGCGAATGCCACCTCTAAAGAGCAGAATGAGAAAGCACAGTGACAAAACTGTGCTTGGTATCATACAGCTTACAGCTGAAGAATTCTATTCAATTTCTCTACGACACCTGTAGGTAAAACAGCCACCAATAGTGGCTACTTTTTTTTCTTTTTTTACATTTAAAAAGAATAGCAATAAAGAAAACCTTTAAATGCATACTTCTCTATATTCTCATTTACCCTTTCTATACTTCTCTTCGACTTTAGTTTCAGGAAATAGTATGAGTTTAAGGCATATAACAGGCTAAAAGCAAAAAAGAAACTCCACTTTTTATTTTTTTTTTGCTAAAAGCAAAATCCACTTCATAGCCACTAGGATTTTTAAAAACAACTGCACACTTTTGGCACCCTGGAGCTTGGAATATACAGGCTGGGTGAGGATGTGTGATCTCCTTGTTCTCCCAAGCTCACAGAGCCTCCCCTGAAGCCCCTCAATAAAACGTTTTGATACCACAAATAAATAAATAATAAAATTTAAAATAGAAAAATAAAAAACACTGCGTACATCATTCAGGATGGGAGTGCTGCTTCTGTGTCTCTCACGTACAATGGAACCCTATGCTAGGCAACAAAGAATGAAGTGATTGGCTAACTACACAGGCACTTCCCTTGTAGTCTCTCTTGAAGGGAAAGTGGTGGTTATTAAGTATGCACTATATTGAATAGGGCAATTCAATTGGAAAGAGTTTTATGAGAAATAATTTTTAAAAATTGTTTCTCAACTGTTTAGAAAAAGAACATATTTTCCAGAGTGTCTTGATAACAGCTTGTGTGGGAGCTGACAGGTTGTTCTGGCCTATTACAGCAACCGTGATTCAGCATTCTTGGAATAAAACCTAGGATGCAAAAAATCCTCAATAAATATTTTCAAAACACAAGAAATACAGAAACAAATTCTGCTGTCTTTTTGCGAAAGAGCTGGGGGTGCTTAAAATTATGAGTCTAGATGTTCCTTTCCTGTTCTCTTCCAAATAGCAGAGCAAAAGGCCTTGACGTATGATTTGTTTTCCTGTACTCCCCAGTTACTAGAGAGGATCGACAATGGATACAATGCTGATATCAGATTTATTTTCAGGATTTAAGAGATGATGTCAGAACAAGTGGCAAAGCCTCATGAAGCAACAAGTGGGTTGTGAAGTCAGCTTGTCCTCATAGCACCTATTGTCACTCTGTTTATACAACAATGGGTTCCCTATTTCGGGAACAAGAGAATGTGTTTGTGTGTTTATGTGCCTGTGTGCTTGTTATTTTATTATTGTAGGAAACATTTCCAACACAGTAAAAGAGTTTCTTATCTAAGAAAGAATGAGTATATATCGTATATATTAATAAATATATGTGTGTGTACTCTGTGACTGAAGCAATATTACTTAGGACTCATACTGCCAAATTATCAATTATTAAAAAACCTAACAAATAATAGAGGAGATAGCCATTATATTAAGGTAGATGCCTCAAAAGATTTGTGTCATGAGCTGATCTTCTTTGACAGTATTTCTTTGCGATCTTTCTGAGGATTCCAAAGATGGTATGTCCTAATCAAAGCAGTCTAGGATTGAAGTCAGGCTCCTGACACAACTAGAATCTAAACTCTCTGGGAGTTTACCTGTTTTTGAACTTGATTTTCAATAGTAGACATTAGACAAACATATTACTGTATGATGATATATAGATTATAGATAGGGAAGAATATGGGCAGTATGGGCAATTATTGACACCAGGAATCATAAGACTAGGAAACTTCTCCTCTGAAATGTAAATTTGGACAGTTCATAATCACTCTATGGATTATCATCCTTTTCATAAATGAAGCAACCAAAGTTAGGTGTGCTTCAGTAACTTGTCAGGGGTGGAAAAGCTAGTATGACTTGAACTCAAGTCTTTAAACAATGGTATCAATGCTCTTTCTAGTATATCACAGGGCCCTGTGTTCATCTGTCTTCTAATTGTTCAATTTCATGGCATTTTTCAGCCATTTTCCACTCTCATGCCCTCAGAGAAGTCTCTAAGTAACAAAATTAGAGCAATTGTCCCAAGATACAGGTTAGAGAGGAACTAAGGAGAAAGAGCCGTGTGGATTTCCTATGGTTCTTTGCACTTCAGGCTTTGTAAACAGTATCAACCCAGACATAGCTGACAGCTCTTCTTGCTCTTAACAACTGGGAAGTGATGAGTCTGGAGAACCAGAACAGGATGAAAGACTGTACCCTAAGCAAACAACCACACAGAAAAATGAGTGCTTGACCTTAAGCTTTGCACAATGTGAATGATAAATTCCATCTTGATTTTGGCTATCTCACAATGTTACAAATCATCTAAAAGTGCCCAAAGAAAGCAGTCTTTGATATCTTCGAGTAACACTCAATTCAGTGAAAAAATATCAAATATTCAAATTGTTGAAACCTTTTCACTTACCTCACTGTAAGCTTTTATACCTTCCTTTACAAATCTAAGGCATTTATTATCATTTAGAGTTATAATATCTTTCAGTTCAGTTCAGTCGCTCAGTCATGTCCGAATCTTTGCGACCCCATGAATTGCAGCACGCCAGGCCTCCCTGTCCAGCACCAACTCCCGGAGTTCATTCAGACTCACGTTCATCGAGTCAGTGATGCCATCCAGCCATCTCATCCTCTGTCGTCCCCTTCTCCTCCTGCCCCCAATCCTTCCCAGCATCAGAGTCTTTTCCAATAAGTCAACTCTTCGCATGAGGTGGCCAAAGTACTGGAGTTTCAGCTTCAGCATCATTCCTTCCAAAGAAATCCCAGGGCTGATCTTTAGAATGGACTGGTTGGATCTCCTTGCAGTCCAAGGGATTGCTATCAAGATAAGATTTCATATCTTGCATGAAGTTATACCAAGCTGGAACAGAGAGAGGGAGGTTTTTCTTGTCCCATTAAAAGTGATCTTGTCAAACAGCTTCTCACACCTGCTCCAAAGCTACGCAAACCCAGAGTGAACATCCTCAAACCAACTAACAACCAAACAACTCACCCAATGTCATATCACAAAACAAAATGATTCCAATTCAAACCAACCAAAACTCTCCACAATATCTATACATTCTAAGCAAAGCCACCATATCAGAGGTCAAATGTCTCCAAACTAACCAATGAACCAATCGACCATACATACACTAAGCAACTAAAATAGTACTCTGGACAAAATATGCAAAGAACCAGATGACATCCTAAGAATAAAAGTGAGTCAGTAGAAGAATGACCAAGACATTAGCTATTCTAAATTTAATGTTAGAAAACCAACTCCTCCAAAAAAAAGGTCATAAAATAAAAGTGTGTTTTAGAAACTACTGTTTTCATGATTTGGTCTGACTCTATCATACCAAATTATTCATATGAAATTTGCCTTAATTTCATAGTAATTGACAAGGAAGAAATCTGAAATCTTCATTATGTCTGATTTATTATTGATTCTAATAAGACATTGTAAAGCTTTATGATTTCCTATACATTGGTTTCCACAATCCTTAAAATCCAGATAGGTTAAGAATAAATAAATTAATATTTGTAATTTTTATATTCTGCTTCAGCAAAAAAGATATAAAGCATAGAGACTATAATGGAAAACGTATAAATAATAAACATTTGTATAAAATATTTAATAAGCTTAATTTCTAAAATGTCCCTAAATATTATTTTCAGAAAATATCTGAAACAAACTTTAAAAATATGGCAATAATAAAGACTACTTAAATCTATATTCTTTCCTATTTAACCACCATATAAATAACTGACAACTCCTCATCTAAATCAACTAAGTTGATCATCTTATAGCAATTTGAAATCTAAAAAACTTATGATTTAAAGCACAAGTCATATTAGCTGTTCTTAGTGGGTAATATATTAGTGGTTACCCCAGTTAAAATATGAAAATCAGGTAAACTAACAAATGAATTTTATTTCTAACCTCATAGACATTTAAAAAACAAAAGAACAGCATCCTTGCATATGTTCCCATATTACACAAGGTTAGCACTACCAGTAGCTTGTACTGTACCTGTTAAAATACAAGATTTATGAGAAAAACCTCTGGGAATGACCCCTGAAATGTTTTCTCTTTTCCAGACAAAAGCCAAGATGTATTTTTAAAAACTCAATAATGGATGTTTACTTTGCTAGCCATCAACTTGCTAAATTTTATTATTTCACCTTTTCCCTTTTCTTTCTTCCTTCTTTTATTTAAAAGAAGAAATTTACCTGTATTATACAACCAGCTATTTAAACACTGGTGTACTCCCATGATGCTCCTAAACAGGATGTAGAAGAATGATAATAGAATCACCAGCAGCAATAATAAGACTCTGGTCATTTTCTTTTTTCTTGAGACCATTACCTTGGATGCTGAATCCCTCCATAATTTCTGATAGTTTTAGAGATGGGAATGGTGGCATATCAAGGAGAAATTAAATTTCATCATTTTGGCTTTAACACGTACGCTATAAAAGTGACAGCTTGGTGCACTGTAGCTGACAGTTCCCATTAACTAGAAGCTAATGTTGCAGAGTCAGTCCAAACACGGAGTCACGGCCTCTGGCTACAGGAAGGTCCCCTTCATACTAGGATTCTCACACCCCACCATGGGAAAGAAAAGCCATAAATATTTTCCACTAGTTTCCTCCTCAAAATGATATAATGAATATTTACACATTGGGACCCTTTTCCTCTCCTGAATCTTCTTGGAAAAACACCTCCATTGACACATTTTATTGGTCTGAGCAGGTGACTCAAGCTAGCCCTCCTTCCCTTCAGAGTCAAGAATAAGCATATATCAGGGTTTAGGTTTCAGTTTTTGAATCACTGGTAAAACAATAAATAAAAGGTTAGGAAACATGTTTTGAACCTTTACACAGTTTTGTTTTGTTTTTTTTAATTGCAAGTTGGTGAGAAAACAAGTACCAGGAAAAACTGGCTAAAATATTTTTTAAACTTTGGAAAATGTACGTGTCTTAAGGAATAATTTGAATGACACTTAAAAAACAAAATAAATGCTAAATTGATTGACTTAAAGGAAATTGAAGTACAGGAGACTATCAAAAGAGAAATAAGTCCTTTTTAAAGTAAGTTTATATTCATTTAACAAGTTCTTTTTTTAGTATAGCTGTTGGCCATAGGTTCTGTGAGTTAGTATGTATATATGATGGGAGGGGAGGGAGGTGAAGATGGTACAAAGACCCAGTCAGTATTTACAAAGTGCTCACATTATAATTAAGGAAGCTCACAAATCACAAGTTTTCCAGAAAAGAGCATTAACAGAGATATTGACAGCAGAAACATGAGAGTGACTGCTTAGGACCAGTTCTAGACATTTACCAAGTAGGCAACCTTGGGTAATCAGTTACTTAACTCTGGGTACTCTATTTTCCTCCTCTGTAAAATGGAAATAATAATAGGCCCAGCTGAGTTTGAGAACAAATGAGTTAGTATTTGTAAAATACTTAAAGTAGTGCAAATAATGACACAATAATATTTTTAATGATGTCATTGTTGTGCTGTGGCTATGCTGCGTGTGTCCTCAGTCATGTTCGACTCTTTGTGGCCCCATGAACTCTAACACGCCAGGCTCCTCTGTCCATGGGATATTCCAGGCAAGACTACTGGAGTGGGTTGCCATTTCCTCCCTGCAGGAGATCTTTCTGACTCAGGGATCAAACCTGAGACTTGTGTTTTCTGCACCTGTGGGTGAATTCTTTACTGCTGTCCCACCTGGGAAGCTGAAAGCATCAAGGAATATAAATGATAAAGTAAAGATAGCTCTTGCCTTCATGGGCCTCATTGCCTACTCAGGAGGAGAAACGTAAATAATCTTTAAATTTCAAAAAAATGTATGTTAAGTAATTTTAACATCCAAACTATGCATATATTATCATGGGAACACAAAGGAGAGATGTACCCAACTAGAATAAGCTGAGGGGATTGAGGAGTGTCCAAATGGGTTCACAGAGAAGATAAAGCTTCCCAGGAAACTTGAAAGACAAATATGATTTCCCAGACAACAATAGTTCCAGTGGACTCATCTGAGCATTTTAAGTCACCAGAATGTATCACAACCATGTGTGAAATACTTGGCATATTTGAGTTTTAGAAGATATTTTGTTATGTGTGAACTATAAAGTACACTGAACAGCAAGAAGGTAGAAAGGTAGGCTGGGACCAGGTGATGGAGGGCCTTGTACAAAAAGTCTGGACTAGGTTGTGTCAGTTGAGGGTGAACTTGAAGAGTTAAAAGCAGGAAGTATTATGGCAACATTTACATTTTAGAAAGATTACGGAGTTGGATTATGAGACTGGCAGGAGTGATGTAGAGATCAGTTGGTTATTTGCATAACCAAGGGTGATGCAAAATCAAGGGAGGAATTCAAGTAACTGAAGAAAATCTACAGAACCAACTTCATGGTTAGAGTGATGAATGTGAAATAAGAGAGTGAAAAAGCTGGCTTGAAACTCAGCATTAAGAAAGCTAAGATCATGGCATCCAGTCCCATCACTGCATGGCAAATAGGCGGGGAAAAAGTGAAAGCAGTGATGATATTTTGGGGCTCCAAAATTATTGTGGATGGTGACCACAGCCATGAAATTAAAAAATGTTTGCTCCTTGGAAGGAAAGATATGACAAATTTAGTGTATTAAAAAGCAGAGACATCACTTTTCCAACAAATGTCTGTATAGTTAAAACTATGATTTTTCCAGTAGTCATGTACGGATGTGAGAATTGGACCACAAAGAAGGCTGGGTGCAGAATTGATGCTTTCAAATTTGCTCCTGGAGAAGACTCTTGAGAGTCCCTTGGACTGCAAAGAGATCAAACCAGTCAATCCTAAAGGAAATCAACCCTGAATATTTATTGGATGTCTGATGCTGAAGCTGAAGTTCCAATACTTGGGCCACCAGATGTGAAGAGCTGATTCATTGAAAAAGACCCTGATACTGAGAAAGATAAAAGGCAAAAGGAGAAAGATGGCAAAGGATGAGATGGTTAGATATCACCAACTGAATGGTCATGAGTTTGAGAAAACTCGGAAGATAGAGGAGGACAGAGGAACCCAGCATGCTACAGTCCACAGGACCACAAAAAGTTGAACATGACTTAGCAGCTGAACAATAACAACGACAGAATTATGAGAGGGGAAGAGTCAGGCCTGACGGGGTAGTCAAGGGGAAGCCAAGGGGAAGGCAAGGCTTCCCTAGTGGTCCAGTGGTTAAGAATCCACCTTGCAATGCAAGGGAACTCTTTGATCCCTGGTGGGGAAACTAAAATCCCACATCTCGAAGCAAAGCATGTGTGCTGCAACACAAGGCATGTGTGAAGCAAAGCATGAGCCTGCATGCCACAATGAGAGAGTTCATGAACGTCAACAAAAGATCTCACATAGGGCAACTACGTCCTAAAGCAGCCAAATAAATAAATATTATTTAAGAAAAAATGTTTTTTTAAAAAGGTTAAATCTCCAGGTCTGGCTTGGGGGACTGGCCTGATGAAATACTTTTCTCTAAGACAAAGGATATAAGGGAAAGCAACAGTATTACAAAAATATAATGAGTTGACTTTCACTTGAGGTTGATGTCTAGTATATATGCTTAGAGTCAGAAAATAATGCTAGTTTGGGATTTGTGTTCAAGATCTAGTTCAGGCACCATCATCTCGGATGATCCTCCTTGAAATCCCACATTGACTTAAATGTTGATTTTCTGTGCAGGACTGTAAAGCACAGGGTAAGTTTATTATATCACCTACAACATGATGTTGCAATTTTATGTTTATACTTATAACTCTTCTTTCATTCATTCTTTTACTTACTCATTCAGAAAATACTTTAATATTTATCCCACATTACACACAGACTAGATGCTAGGAATCCCCTGTAAATAGTGCAATTGTGATCATCACCCTCCTAGAACATGCTACCTAACAGGAAAAATATATCCTCAGTAAATGCTTTTTAAGTTGGATGCAACAGATTTGAGGATCATGAGTACAAATGGTATTGAAATGCTGAATGTGGATAAAATCTTTTTAGAAAGTAAAAGATAAAAATAGTCTTATGCTGAATGAGGAGGGGAAATCCCAATACTTAAAAGTAAATGAATTCAGTATTCCTGCCTGGATAATTCCATGGACATAGGAGCCTGGTGGGCGACAGTCCATATGGTCATAAAGAGTCAGACACTACTGAAGCAATGTAGCATGCATGTGTGTATTCCATGGCACCTGGCCAGCACCACCAGTATATCTGTCCTCATTAATCCTTAGGTCTTAGCATACCACATATAAAAGGCACTTGAATTCCAATGAGTTTGTGTTGGCACTCAGGAGGGACCCCTCTGGCCATGGGCACACACTTAAGATGTTTGAGTAAAATACTATTCTACCCCTTCTGCCCTTCTCGGTAAATCCAAACCCATAGAAGATGGAGTAGGCTAAGGTCTGTGGACTCCTACTTTGAGTGGTAGCCATTATTAACATCTTCATCATTCTCCTTCCTTGAGATTGGTAGCTGGATCTTCCTGCTCTGCAATAGCAATGTGTGTGTGTGTGCACTAAGTTGCTCAGTCATGTCCAACTCTTTGCGATCTTGTGGACTGTAGCCTGCCAGGCACCTCTATCCATGGGGATTCTCTAGGCCAGGATACTGGAGTGGGTTGGCATGCCCTCCTCCAGGGGATCTTCCCGACCCAGGGGCTGAACCCAGGCCTCTGGCATTGCAGGCAGATTCTTGACCAACTGAGCCACCAGGGAAGCCCTTGATTGATATCTACCAAAATTTGCAATAACAATAGAAAACTAATATATCTTGTGCAATGATTAATTTAATCCGTCAATTTGACTGAGCTAACGGATGCAGGATGTGAGAGTTGGACTATGAAAAAGGCTGAGCGCCGAAGAATTGATGCTTTTGAACTGTGGTGTTGGAGAAGACTCTTGAGAGTCCCTTGGACTGCAAGGAGATCCAACCAGTCCATTCTGAAGGAGATCAGCCCTGGGTGTTCTTTGGAAGGAATGATGCTAAAGCTGAAACTCCAGTACTTTGGCCACCTGATGCAAAGAGGTGACTCATTGGAAAAGACTCTGATGCTAAGAGGGATTGGGGGCAGGAGGAGAAGAGGACGACATAGGATGAGATGGCTGGATGGCATTGCTGACTGGATGGACGTGAGTTTGAGTGGACTCTGGGAGTTGGTGATGGACAGGGAGGCCTGGCGTGCTGCGATCATGGGGTCACAAAGAGTCGGACACGGCTGAGCAACTCAACTGAAGGGATGCAGGAGAAGGAGGTGACAGCCGATGAGATGGTTGGATGGCATCACCAACTCAATGGAATTGAGTTTGGGTAAACTCCAGGAGATAGTGAAGGACAGAGAAGCCTGGCATGCTGCAGTTCATGGGGTCTCAAAGAGTTGGACACTCTTTAATGACTTAATGACTGAACAACAACAAAAAGTGATGCCCAGGAGCTTCCCAGGTGACTCAGTGGTAAAGTATCTTCCTGCCAATGAAGGAGGCACAAGTTTGATCCCTGGGTTAGGAAGATCCCCTGGAGGAGGAAATGGCAGCCCACTCCAGTATTCTTCCCTGAAAAATCCCATAGACAGAAGAGACTGGTGGGCTACAGTCTATGGGGTCACAAAGAGTTAAACATGACTGAGCATGATACCCAGATACCTAGTCAAATGTATTGGATTGGCCAAAAAGTTCATTCAGGTTTTTCTGTACATAACATCTTAATAATTTCTTGGTGTGGCTTGAGAGTGTCTCTGGAAGAATTGATCATTTGAATAAGTAGACTGAGTAAAGATCACACTCACCAATGTAGGCAGACATTATCCAGTCCGTGATGTCCCAAGTAGAGCAAAAAGGCAGAGGAAGGGCAAATTCACTCTCTCTGCATGACTGAGACATCCAGCTTCTTCTACCCTCAAACTTCAGTGTGCAGTGTGTCTTGGATGTCCAGAAATGGACTCACTTATACCATCAGTCTTCCAGGTTCTCCAGCTTGCAGGTGATAGGCCATGGGATGTCTCAAACTCCATAAACCTATGCATGCTTAGTCCCTTCGGCTGTATCCAACTCTTGGCAACTTCATGCACTGTATTCCACCAGGATCCTCTGTCCATATAATTTTCCAGGCAAGAATACTGGAATGGGTTGCCATTTCCTCCTCCAGGGGATCTTCCCAACCCAGGATAATTTCTGCATCTCCCATGGCTCCTGCATTGGCAGGAGGATTCTTTATCACTTGAGCCACCTGGGAAACCCCATTTAAGCCAATTCTTATAATAAAACTCCTCCTATATCTTATTATATGCATACATATAACAGAATATATCTGGAAACTGTGAGTTAATAAAGGGATGATTCTGAAAACACCTTCATTGGTCTACTGAGGCCAAGAGACAACCCTGATTTAGGAGAGAAGATTGTGGAGGTAAAATAGCATTTTCCCTTCATAATTCCTTTATTCATACTAATTTCTATTATGCTTTATGCAATTTTTGTGATGATTTATAAAGATAATTTGTTGAATTTTATACTCCCCCCAAAATACATTCTAATTCAATGAGTTTAAATCCGTTTGCATATTTGATAAATATTTCCCTAATCTTTCTCTAGATAAATAATAAAAATTGAGTCTAACAGAACAAATCCAAGACAAACTTCAAAGGTCAAGATAAATTTCAAAATTTACTGCATTTGTTGTACGCTTGCTAAATATCAAAAGGTTTCAAACAAGATCTTGTCAGTCCCTTCACAGAACTCAGTATCAGTTCAGTTCAGTCGGTCAGTCATGTCTGACTCTGCCTGAATCAAGGCAAATTGGAAGTGGTCAAATAGGAGATGGCAAGAGTGAACATTGACATTTTAGGGGTCAGTGAACTAAAGTGGACTGGAATGGGTGAACCTAACTCAGATGCCATTATATCTACTACTGTGGGCAAGAATACCTTAGAAGAAATGGAGTAGTCATCATAGTCAACAAGAGAGTCCAAAATGCAGTACTTGGATGCAACCTGAAAAATGACAGAATAATCTGTTCATTTCCAAGGCAATCCATTCAGTATCACAGTAATCCAAGTCTATGTCCTGACAAGTAATGCTGAATAAGCTGATTTGAATGGGTCTATGAAGACCTACAAGACCTTCTAGAACTAACATCCAAAAAAGATGTCCTTTTCATTATAGGGGACTGGAACGCAAAAGTAGGAAGTCAAGAACTCAATATAAAAAAATGCAAAATTGAAAAGACTCTTAATGTAGTGTGAAACAGATTTCTTTTTACTTGAATTCCTCTTCTTTCCTTTCTCATATTTAAATAAATAAGAATTATACTGGTGATTTTCACAGAAAACAGATAAAGTACTTAACTAATTTTAATCTATATTTCAAGCTACAGTTAACTCCAAAATTGTAAGAATAACTGTAACTCTGAAATATGTTTTCATATCTACTTATAACATATATATATGGGCATATATGTATATGTATGTATATATATATAGTATACATAGTATACTATAGTATGGTATATAGTGTGTATGTATATGTCTGTGTGTGTGTGTATATATATATATATATATATAGTGCTACATATGTGTGCATATAATTATTTGGTAAAAATATAAAAGTCATGTTCCAGAAAACGTTTCTTATTTGTATTCAGAAGATTTGATATAATGCCAGTTTAAAAGACATTTATTTATTTAATTCTTACTATGTGTGAAGCTCTCTCTACTAGGCAACAAGGAGTAATATAAAAATACAGCTTTTGCTCTCCAAAGTCCATATTTTATAAGGAAATGCAAACAAGTTTTGTGAATATATGCACAGGATTATCAGGTGGAATTAATGTTAATCGGCTCATCATGTTTGCTAAAGTGGCCCCAGAAACAGCAGAACTAGTATGTCTAGCTGTTTTGCATGCAGAAATGGGTCATCATATTTCTGTTTTACATGATTCAACAGCTATTACAAACCTTGCTGCTATCTATGGGTTCAACTGAATCAAACAAATACACTATAGGCTAAATGTGGTATGTTCAACCCTGAAGTTTAAAACCTACTCAAGGGATTGTTCTTAAGGAGCTGAGTCCCAAATGCACACTTTAACCAAGGAAAATTTAAGCAACCATTAAATCTTTGTATGTTCTTTTCTGTGTGTTTTCTTTTTTTTTTCTCACATAATTATACTTCAACTGATAATTACACCCATATGACATATAACTTGGAAGATGTTTGTCATCTTCATATCAATTTAGTGAATAAAATTGGCTTGAAAAGATATTGCATTTTTTATAAATTTGAATTCATTCTAGTTTATGTTTAAATGTATATCTATTTCAATAATTTAGAAATATAAAAGATAATTGGTATGGAGTATTCTTAGAAATGATATTATGATCTCAAAAATACTTCAAGTCTACAATGTGGCACATTATTTACACCTACTCCATGTAATTTATGAAACATTTTTCTCATATGTGTCTTTTTATGTAATTTAACCCAATTTAAAACAATTCATAAATAATTGCCAAAAACGAATATCTGATATGTACAAACCATTAGATATTTTAATCCACACACATATCTTTAGACAACTCATATTTTATTTTAAAGCTTTGTTACAGATTATCATTATGTTTATAAGCATACTATTGTTTATGACTTAAACAATAATGCCAAATGCAAAGAATATTTTGCATTCTTAAAAAATAGTTGAAGTTATTACCTTGTGCCACATACTTGATAAACTTGGCAATTTAAATTTTATGTCAAATATTTGAAATAAATAGCTGTAATTTTCATTTTTAAATAGTTCACAAAAGTTTCAATAAACAACTTAATCTGGAACAGAAAGGAAGACAAAAAGCTATTTGAATGCTCTGACCTGGTAGATTGCTGAAAATAACTTCTTGATGAAACTACTTTGGCTTGACAACAAATCCCTTCTTCAGAATTCTTTTCCTTCTTCTTCTTAACAAAGCAGTCATTGTAGACAGTCTATAAAAGTATAATGTCATTAGTTTTCAACATACAGATATATTTTACCCTTGAAGGAAATAGCAAAAATAATGTGTCATAAAAATCAAACACATTGCTTTTTTTTAAACTAAAAATAATTTGAGAAACACATTTGCCTGCACTCAGGTCAGTATATCTGTTTGACTTCTTCCTGTTTGTGCACCCCTTTATTAAAGATCTAATGTGAGATGAAACATAAATTTTCTAATATCAATGAGAATCATTTCTGCCACTCTTTGCAAAGTATGTAAATTTCAAAGTTATTTTTTTTTACTTCACCCCTGACACTGAATAGATTAGTGTTTCTCCACACAGAAAAACACTAAAGTCAACACAGCTTACCAACAATCAGCTTATATTTTTAGGCGATATCTTTCTAAGTCAGAAAGTCTATTTTAACTAGAAATTTAGCTAGAAATCCATTTTAACTAGAAATCCATCATAATCACATATTGCTTCTCTCACATTTCTACCAAGAATAAAAATACAACCTAGCCAACTCATTTGCATTGTAATCTAATTTTGAAATTACTTTATCAGTGCAATAACACATTCAATAGAGCTTTTGTCTTATTGATGAAAAGGGAATCTACTTGGTTAGGGAGTACATAACATTTTTTAATTAAATTTGTGTTATTATTGTCCTAACACTCAAAGGGCCAGGTGATGGCAATGTTCCATGGAGGAAAATAATACTGCTATAATAACAGCAATAGTCATGAAAATTTAATAACATTTTCCCTGAGACACGATGACATAATAATAAATATCATTATTTAGTCTGCATGGATGAAAGAATTAAAGTGATCAATAAAATATTCACTAAATAAAAGATACTTCTAGAAATTGGGGATACAGAGATGGGCTAAATAGGACTCATTCCTACCACCTGGTTGAAGAGACAGATTGGTATATGAAAGTGAAAGTGTTGTCTCTCAGTCACACCCAACTCTCTACAACCCCATGGACTGCAGCTTGCCAGGCTCCTCTGTCCATGGGATTTTCTAAGCAAGGAAACTGGAGTGGTTTTTGGTTTCCTTCTCCAGGGGATTTTTCTGACCCAGGGATTGAACCTGGGTCTCCGGCACTTCAGGCAGATTCTTTACTGACTGAGCTATCAGGGAAGCCCCAGATCTCATATATACAAACATAAATAACAGCAAGGTGGTCAATGATGAGATGTTTTTGAGTCATGTTATTGGGCAACTATTTGAAAAGGCCTTTGGTGGTTCAGATGGTAAAAGAATCCACCTGTAATTCAGGAGACCTGCATTCAATCCCTGGGTCAGAAAGATCCCGCAGAGAAGGTAATAGCAACCCACTCCAGTATTTCTGCCTGGGAAATCCTATGGACAGAGGAGCGTGGCAGGCTACAGTCTATCGGGTCGCAAAGAGTCAGACACTACTGAGCAACTATTACTTAATTACTTGAAAAGAAAGAGAATGGGCAGAGATTCTAAGCAGGAAAGGCTGCATCTATGGAAATATATATTAAGATGCTGACACATGGACTGGAAAAATGATGCAGACTATTCAAATAGGAGGTCCATATGAGCTTATGCCAGAAAGGTGGCCTCTGCCAGCCTATTGAGTGTTTCAAATGTCCAACCAAGAAGAGGGGAATGTGTTGTCTAAAAATTTGAATATGCTGCTGCTACTAAGTTGCTTCAGTGATGTCCGACTCTGCGCAATCCCATAGATGGCAGGCCACCAGGCTCCCTCATCCCTGGGATTCTCCAGGCAAGAACACTGGAGTGGGTTGCCATTTCCTTCTCCAATGCATGAAAGTGAAAAGTGAAAATGAAACCACTCAGTTGTGTCCAACTGTTAGCGATCCTATGGACTGCAGCCTACCAGGCTTCTCTGTTCATGGGATTTTCCAGGCAAGAGTATTGGAGTGGGTTGCCAGTGCCTTCTCTGATTTGAATATGACCATATGACAATTTCAGTGGGAATTTAAAGGGGCTGAAGGAGGCTAATGCCATTTTTCTACGAAGGATCTGTAGGATTCAGTGACTGAAGGAAAGGAATAGAGGGTCAAGGATAATGTCAAGGTTTTAAGTATGAGTAACAAGGAAAATTGGAGAAGGCAATGAAACCCCACTCCAGTACTCTTGTCTGGAAAATCCCATGGACGGAGGAGCCTGGTGGGCTGCAATCCATGGGGTCACTAGAAGTCGGACACGACTGAGTGACTTCACTTTCACTTTTATGCATTGGAGAAGGAAATGGCAACCCACTCCAGTGTTCTTGCCTGGAGAATCCCAAGGACAGGGGAACCTGGTGTGCTTCCATCTNCCATCCCTGGGATTCTCCAGGCAAGAACACTGGAGTGGGTTTCCATTTCCTTCTCCAAGGAGATGATATATTTCCCTTAAATTAAATAATTCAATATTAACTAGATATTTCATGGAATACTTAGCCCTTAGCTTTAATTGATATGAATTTTAGTAGATAATATCAAGCAGGAAGGATTTTTAATCCTTCAGATCACCTGTGTTCAACCTTAATTGTAACGCTGGGTCCCATGCTTCTAACAAACTCACTGTTTAATTCTAGTCTATTAGCAGCGTTTATTTCTATATCTAAAACATGATTATTAATGAGATTACTGTTTAACTTAATTGTTGTTAAAAGAAAGTACAGATCTTACAGTTTTGTGGGGATGATTTAACTGAAAGACTTAAAGATATATTTATTTTATAATCTCCGTAATTGTAGCTGTTGTTCCTGTAAAATAAAAGACATAGAGGATAGATACTATATGCAGTTGATGAGCTGCCCCATAAAAGACTTACTTGGTTTNAAGTACAGATCTTACAGTTTTGGGGGGATGATTTAACTGAAAGACTTAAAGATATATTTATTTTATAATCTCCGTAATTGTAGCTGTTGTTCCTGTAAAATAAAAGACATAGAGGATAGATACTATATGCAGTTGATGAGCTGCCCCATAAAAGACTTACTTGGTTTATCAACAGAAAGCAAAAGTGAAAGTGAAGTTGTTCAGTCATGTCTGACTCTTTGTGACCCCATGGACTGTCAAAGATCGAATCAAGATGAAACTGAAAAGGAAGCAATTCTATGCTTAATATAATAAAAATTCTAAAGCATATTAATGCTGAAAGTGGCATTGGTTTCCTTTGTTGGTGTTGTTTAGTCACTCAGTTGTGTCCCTGGATCTTTGTGACCCCCATGAATTATAGGCCACCAATCTCTGTTCATGTGATTCACAGGCAAGAATACTGCAGTGGGTTGCCATTTCCTTCTCCAGGGGATCTTCCTGACCCAGGGTTCAAACCTGCTTCTCCTGCATTGGCAGGAGGATATTTTACCATTGAGCCACCAGGAAAGCACACTATTGTACCACTTCTATTTTGTATCAGGTAGAAAATATTCCTAATATTTCTCCAAATTTGTATTTGTGCTTCTTTCATCAGTTCAGTTCAGTCACTCAGCTGTGTCCAACTCTTTGTGACCCCATGGACTGCAGCACGCCAGGCTTTCTTGTCCATCACCATCTCCTGGAGCTTTCTCAAACTCATCTCCATTGAGTCAGTGATGCCATCCAACCATCTCATCCTCTGTCATCCCCTTCTCCTCCCACCTTCAATCTTTCCCAGCATCAGGGTCTTTTCCAATGAGTCAGTTCTTTGCATCAGGTAGCCAAAGTATTGGAGTTTCAGCTCCAGTATGAGTCCTTCCAATGAATTTTCTGGACTGATTTTCCTTTAGGATAGACTGGTCGGATCTCCTTGCAGTTTCTTGCATAGAAAACTATTAATACTGAACAACAACAACAGAAAGAATGTGATAATCCTTGGGGATTCTTTTTGTCAAAATAAAATCCCTTCACAAATACCTGATAGAAAGGACTTCAAAATCTTGTCACAAGGTTCAGTCGGAGGATGTGACATAGGTTGTTGAACTGGATTCAGAAATGGCCTCTAGGAAGTCTCAAGATGTTATTTTCTTTATTGAAAGATATATGCCAACGAAAGAAAACATTAATACTGAGAATGTCAAAGACTCTAATAATTTTCCCTATTTTTTTCCCTAACCCACACCCAAATAATCATCATGAACAAGTGATGCTTAATGCTAGAGAATGGTTAAGACACCTATAAACATTGCTGAAAATTGTAAAGGTCCTATATTTCCCTCTTAGGCTAATATTGCATACAGGCAGCAGAGTGTAGATTAAGAGTAGAGCATCTGGTGCCCAGCTATCTAGGTTCAAATACCACCTCTAACATCTACCAGCTGGCTAACCTCTGGCTTATGATGACAATAAAAGAAATTTATGAAGGTTAAATAAACAAAAATTAAAATTAATAAAGCATTGATAATAACGTATATCACATAAAGGGGTTTCCCAGGTGGCTCAGTGGTAAAAGAATCCACCTGCCAGTGCAAGAGATACAGGAAACTCAGGTGCGATCCCTGGATCAGGAAGATCCCTTGGAGGAGGAAATGGCAACTCATTGCAGTATTCTTGCCTGGGATATCCCATGGACAGAGGAGCCTGGCAGGCTAGAGTCCATAGGGTCACAATAAGTCAGAAATGACTAAGCAACTAAGCACACACACACACATCACATAATAAGTGTGCAATGAAATTAGTTCATCTTCACTTTCCAACTAGCTTTCCATGGCTTGTGAAGAAATAGATAGCTTTTATATGATCAGGGATTAGCTCAATTTTGTTATCCTTATTGTCCTTTTAACAAATGACTGCTTAATGTAGGAGGTGGTCTGTTCACGCAAGTTGCCTCTGGGGATTAGTTGATAAATATGATANTGCCAGTGCAAGAGATACAGGAAACTCAGGTGCGATCCCTGGATCAGGAAGATCCCTTGGAGGAGGAAACGGGAACTCATTGCAGTATTCTTGCCTGGGATATCCCATGGACAGAGGAGCCTGGCAGGCTAGAGTCCATAGGGTCACAATAAGTCAGAAATGACTAAGCAACTAAGCACACACACACACATCACATAATAAGTGTGCAATGAAATTAGTTCATCTTCACTTTCCAACTAGCTTTCCATGGCTTGTGAAGAAATAGATAGCTTTTATATGATCAGGGATTAGCTCAATTTTGTTATCCTTATTGTCCTTTTAACAAATGACTGTTTAATGTAGGAGGTGGTCTGTTCACGCTAGTTGCCTCTGGGGATTAGTTGATAAATATGATAAGATATGATATAACATGACATAATTTATAAGGAAAAGAATATAAAACTCTAAAGATGGAGTTCTTATTACTTGTACTCCATTGCTTCTTCAAATATATCTGTTTTGCCAATTAGATTATTCACTGAATACATTGTAGTCAGTGCTTTGAGGTATGAAGGTAAAATAATTGACCATATCCATCTTGCCATTTTTGTGTGACTCGAGTTTTACAAATAAGTATTCTATCACCCAAGAATGAAAAACTCAACAAATTCAATTTCACAGCAAGAAAATATGTTTTTAACATCAGATGCCCTTTTTAAATTAAGTACATTTTGGTCTGCTTTTTAAAATACTAGCTGAGAAAGTCAGAAGTCAGAAAGCAAAAGAGAAAAACTGTATTTGATGTAAAATAGATTTATTTATTCTTGTAGAGCTAAAACCAAGTTAGGAGTAGTCAGTATATATATATATTTGCAATTCTCTTGATTCTCATCAGTCTAATTGCATTGTAATCATTGGCCTAGTCTATATGAGTAATTTGGGAGTAAAGGTTGGCACACAACTTGGTGAGGAGGGCAGAACAGATGCCAGTATGGATTCGTGAGATGAGCTGTGAAGTTAATTGCATTCATGTTGTTTATCAATGTTTATACCCAGAATTATTATATAGAATCCTGACTATTTCTTTTTCATAAAAGCCATTAACTCCTGCGAATCTTAAATCATAGAATACCTACTCATTCAATTTTTAAAAACTAATAGAGCAGCTAATGTTTTTTCATCTGTTTTATAGCCATTTGATTTACATTCATTCAGTTCAGTTCAGTTCAGTTGCTCAGTCGTGTCCTACACTTTGCGACCCCATGAATCGCAGCACACAAGGCCTCCCTATTCATCACCAACTCCCAGAGTTTACTCAGACTCACGTCCATTGAGTCGATGATGCCATCCAGCCATCTCATCCTCTGTTGTCCTCTTCTCCTCCTGCCCCCAATCCCTCCCAGCATCAGGGTCTTTTCTAATGAGTCAACTCTTCACATGAAGTGGCCAAATTACTGGAGTTTCAGCTTTAGCATCATTGCTTCCAATGAACACCCAGGACTGATCTCCTTTAGAATGGACTGGTTGGATCTCCTTGCAGTCCAAGGGACTCTCAAGAGTCTTCTCCAACACCACAGTTCAAAAGCATCAGTTCTTCGGTGCTCAGCCTTCTTCACAGTCCAACTCTCACATCCATACATGACCACAGGAAAAACCATAGCCTTGACTAGACGGACATTTGTTGGCAAAGTAATACCTCTGTATTTGAATATGCTGTCTAGGTTGGTCATAACTTTCCTTCCAAGGAGTAAGTGTCTTTCAATTTCATGGCTGCAGTCATCAACTACAGTGATTTTGGAGACCAGAGTCTGCCACTGTTTCCCCATCTATTTCCCATGAAGTGATGGGACCAGATGCCATGATCTTAGTTTTCTGAATGTTGAGCTTTAAGCCAACATTTTCACTCTCCTCTTTTACTTTCATTAAGAGGCTTTTTAGTTCTTCTTCACTGTCTGCCATAAGTGTGGTGTCATCTGCATATCTGATGTTATTGATATTTCTCCCGGCAATCTTGATTCCAGCTTGTGTTTCTTCCAGTCCAGTGTTTCTCATGATGTACTCTGCATATAAGTTAAATAAGCAGGGTGACAATATACTGCCTTGACGTACTCCTTTTCCTAATTGGAACAAGTCTGTTGTTTCACGTCCAGTTCTAACTGTTTCTTCCTGACCTGCATATAGGTTTCTCAAGAGGCAGGTCAGGTGGTTTGGTACTCCCATCTCTTTCAGAATTATCCACACTTTATTGTGATCCACACAGTCAAAGGGTTTGGCATAGTCAATAGAGCAGAAAATAGATGTTTTTCTGGAATTCTCTTGCTTTTTCCATGATCCAGCGGATGTTGGCAATTTGATCTCTGGTTCCTCTGTCTTTTCTAAAACCTGCTTAAACATCTGGAAGTTCATGGTTCACGTATTGCTGAAGCCTGGCTTGGAGAGTTTTGAGCATTACTTCACTAGCATGTGAGATGAGTGCAATTGTGCGATAGTTTGAGCATTCTTTGGCATTGCCTTTCTTTGGGATTAGTCAGGATTATTTCTTGAATTTGCTAGGTCTTGTTTAAAAGTAGAAATAGCCAATCCAATCCTATTTTCATACAAATCCTAAGAGAAATCCAGCTCCTAGAAGAATAAAATTTCATGATGCAAAGGGAGCATAGTAAAGTAAAGTGAAGTCACTCAGTCATGTCCAAGTCTTTGCAATCCCATGGACTGTAGTCTACCAGGCTTCTCTGTCCATGGGATTTTCCATGCAAGAATACTGGAATGGATTGCCATTTCCTTCTCCAGGGGATCCTCCTGACCCAGGGATCGATCCCAGGTCTCCTGCACTGCAGGCAGACACTTTACCCTCTGAGCCTGCAGGGAAGCCCCCAAAAGGGAGTATATTAACTGAAAATGACATATTAAATTATAATTGAGGCTAAAAGCTAGTTACTCAGTCTTGTCCGACTCTTTGGAACCCCTTGGACTGTGGGCTGCCAGGCTCCTCTGTCCAAAGAACTCTCCAGGCAAGAATCCTGAAGTGGGTAGTCATTCCCTTTTCCAGGGGATCTTCCCAACTGAGGGATTGAACTTGAGTTTCCTGCACTGAACCAGATTCTTTATTGTCCAAGCCACCAGGGAAGCCCAAATTGTATATACTTCAGATATAGTTTAACTTTTTTCAAAATAATATTCTTATATTTAAAATAAATGTAGGCCTACAAATTGCTTATTTAGAATATTCCAGCTAAAATACCTAGGCCAAAAATGCTGGATTAATTTGAAAAGCTGAAATACATTTTTTCTCCTTAAACATAGTAATAAAAATGGCATAGCAAAAAAAAAAAAAAGCTATGACTAAACTGTAACAAAACACAAACATAAATTTACATGAGATATTATAAAACATATTTGGTTATATAAAATCTGTTAATCCCTTATACTCAGCTGTGCAGTAAACTGTGTATATTATCTGTCATCATTTGGTCCTTTAGTATAATATATTAACTTATATGCACATCATGAGAAGCACTGGGCTGGATGAAGCAGAAGTTGGAGTCAAGATTGCTGGGAGAAATATCAATAACCTTAGATATGCAAATAACACCACCATTATGGCAGAAAGCGAAGAATAACTAAAGAGCCTCTTGATGAAAGTAAAAGAGGAGAGTGGAAAAAGTTGGCTTAAAACTGAACATTCAGAAAACTAAGATCATGGCATCTGGTCCCATCACTTCATGGGAAATAGATGAGGAAACAGTGGAAACTGTGACAGACTTTATTTTCCTGGGCTCCAAAATCACTGCAGATGGTAACTGCAGCCATGAAATTAAAAGACTCTTGCTCCTTGAAAGAAAAGTTATGATCAACCTAAACAGCACGTTAAGAAGCAGAGACATTACTTTTCCAACAAAGGTCCGTCTAGTCAATGCTATGGTTTTTCCAGTAGTCATATATTGATGTGAAAGTTGGGCTGTAAAGAAAGCTGAGCACTGAAAAATTGATGCCTTTGAACTGTGGTGTTGGAGAGGCTTTTGAGTCCCTTGGACTGCAAGGAGATCCAACCAGTCCATCCTGAAAGAAATCAGTCCTGAATATTCATTGGNTCCTCATCTATTTCCCATGAAATGATGGGACCAGATGCCATGATCTTCGTTTTCTGAATGTTGAGCTTTAAGTCGACTTTTTCACTCTCCTCTTTTACTTTCATCAGGAGGCTTTTTAGTTCCTCTTCACTATCTGCCATAAGGGTGATGTCATCTGCATATCTGAGGTAGTATACAAACAAATAACAAGAAAATACATAATATGTAGAACATATCTGAATAAGTTCTAAAGATATATTTTAGTACTTTACAAAATTATTTTTAAGTGACAATTGTGGAAATTTCTAGTAATGTTTTCACTCTCACCAAGATTTTGTATACCAAGTTTCAGTCAAGGAGAAAAATTTTATAACTACGTTATAATCTCCAAAAGATGGAAATTTAACCTGAAAATGGCAAGAAACTCCTTAGCGACATCATAAATAGAAATCTATAAAAACCTGATGGCTGTATATGAATTAGAGTTGAGTGTACCATGTAATTATCTCAAACAGTCCTGCTGTTTTCTGAGTATCCGTCAAGACAACTGCTCAGCAAAACTAAGCACAGCTAAATACTCAAGAATTCAGATGTACAAAACACTGCATTTCCTGCCTTGTGATCCAACCAATTTAGTATGTGTATTTTGGGTTCTGATTTTTTCCTTTGAAAGATGAGCTGTCTTTTTGAAATTATTTAATATCTCCCAACATAGTGTAAAATAAGCAAATATTTGAAAGACAGATGAAAAAAATTTACCTCAAGTGGCCACCAATATCAGGGAAAAAGTTCTTTGAAAAATTCATTTGACAAGTTCATATTGCTGTTAGATGAAATAAAATGATTTAAATTGGAGAATATACCGTTTAGAAAAGAAAGACTACAGGATCATTTGCTTGGCTTAGAAATCATTATTTCTTGTGTTCTTTATATGTACGTTCTCTCTATCCAACTGGGTTGCAAGATCCTGTAAAATGAAACCACCTTATGTACAGCTCTATCTGTTCAGTCAATCACTACTGGTTATAACAGCCTGCTAGCCACTCACTCTGTGAATTTTTCATCTNTTTGCTTGGCTTAGAAATCATTATTTCTTGTGTTCTTTATATGTACGTTCTCTCTGTCCAACTGGGTTGCAAGATCCTGTAAAATGAAACCACCTTATGTACAGCTCTATCTGTTCAGTCAATCACTACTGGTTATAACAGCCTGCTAGCCACTCACTCTGTGAATTTTTCATCTGTTAATCATGGACAACTTCTATCTGTATTTCTGTGCTTTCATAATATTTTTCTAACAAATTTTATCTTTGTTTCCCCGAGAAGTGTGTTTAAGGTTCAATTCTCATTTATATGTATCCTTTCTAATTTAGATTTAATTATGGTAAGAAAATGCTGATTTGTTCCCAACTTGCATTTACAGACCCCAAATATGATTTCCTTTGCTTTTCCTTATCTGTGTTTCATATCTCAGGTTCATTGAGATTTCAGAAGTAGCAGTAACATGAGAGTAAAAAACTGAATCTGGTATTCTAAATGCAGATTTTTTTTTTTTAAGATTAAGGGACAATGCTGTTCCATTTTTGATGGATTGAAATTTTATTTCTAAAAAAACTGCTAGACAATATCCATTTAACTTTGTAAGTAAATCTCGATAGCTCAAAAACTAACCTGATTCATTTTGTAACTTAGAACTAAATATATATCTTTTTGTACACTCAATCTTCAAATTGAAAGGGGCAAGATATTTTTTAAAGTTTGTACGGAAAATAGGTTGTACAGTAAATAGTGAAGCAATTCTTACCTGGGTCACTGTCACAGAAAGTTCTACATGAAGAGCAAAGAGAAGTCTTCAGTGATGATTGCTATTTGACCTATAACTCACAATTTTTCAACAGTCTACATGTCATGTGTATAAAAATATTGTCTTTCACTAAATCACTGATGACATGATAATCCATTGTGTCGATTAAACAACCCTTGACATTTTTCAGTTATTGACATTATGATTGAGAAAAAGGCAATTGAAACAGGATTCATGTTTAGAGAATAATTAATCAGTGAAGTCCTCCACCCTCACACTTAATATGAAAGGATGGAAATGATCTTTTAATTCCTTGTCGATCTGATCTTTGAAATCTTGTAATGTTGTCACTGAATAATACTTCTGGGCTCTGAAGTCCTACTTCTCTGCTCTGTGATCTACTTTTATTGAGTGCTCCTGATGACTGAAGCTTACAAATGGAAATCTAGTTGGAATGAGTAATACCTATGGAACAGTTAGTGAGTAAAAGGGCACATTGTTTAAATGGTAATTTTTGCATTTATGATATAATGAGCTAAATTTTCAAATGGATTGCTGCTCACTAAAGCGATATGTGCATGAATTTGAGTTTGTAAACATATCCTCAAGTAGGAAAAAATAAATTTGAAACTGTGTCGCTATTATGACTAAGAGATGGCCCTTAGTAAACAACTGTTCCCAGCTACTACCCATTTAACATAGGCTTTTAAAAATTTAGACAGTAAGGTGAAAAAGTATTTTTTTCTAAACTTGAGCCATTTAGATTTTTTGTTTCATCTTTAACTATAAGATAATAAATATTAGAAATGGTGCTTCTAATTCCTGGTCACAGGCAGACAGGTATCTCTGTATCTTCTCCGATCAAAGTATTTGGGCTTTTGTTTGCTAATGAGAGTAGGGCAGATCAAAGACACTTTACAATACTTGAATCCTACACCAAATAAGCCACAAGAAAGATAATGTTACAGGGCTATTCAATTGGTTGCAAGAAAGCAATAAATACTGTTTCTGCAACAGAAAGGTCAGTAGGTGCGGATCTTCAGAGCCCCAAATGAAAACCTGCCAGTTCCAAAAACTCTGGTTAGGCAAACCTTCTGTTCTTGTCTAGGTAAAAGCAAACTATCAGTTAGCTAGCCTACTGAGAATTTATGTGCAGTGATTTGGTAAACTAGGAGTAGCCAACTCTTGCCTGGGTAGTAAAACAATCTCTAAAAGAAGCATAGCAAAGGAAATTAAAAAAATTTAAATCTCCTTTGGCAATCCATTTCAATCAAGCATTTTTGTTCCTTCTCTTAATTATTGGGATGGTGATATAAAATTTAAAATCTGTTCTTTTTTTTTTTTTCCTTAAGCTTGTAGTAAAGTAGGAAAAGGGCTTTCCAGGTGGCACAGTGGCAAAGAAACTGCCTGCCAGTGCAGGAGAGGCAAGGAAGGCAGGTTCTATCCCTAAGTCAGGAAGATCCCTGGAGTAGAAAATGGCAACCCATTCCAATATTCTTGCCTGGAAAATTCTATAGACAGAGGAGCTTGGTGGGCTACAGTCCATAGAGTCACAAAGAGTCGAACATGTCCAAGCACATACACACACACACACAAAGTAATAATAGAAGGAAACTGCCTTAGTATGATTAATATTTGCTTATAAGAATAAACAGAATGCTTATGTTTTATTAGTATTATGGTATTTAGTATTAGTATAATGGCACTAAAGTCATTCTCTCTAAGGATGGAAGAGAGCATGTATAAGAAAAAGATAGCATGCATTGCCGTAATATGCAGCATTATTTTGGAAATTCTTAACAATGTGGCCAGAAAAGAATTAGATGTAAGTCTTATAAAAAATGGACAAAACTGTTATTGCTTGCCATACATATACTTTTTAATTCCAAAATTACAAAAATCAACTGAAGAATTTTTAAAAGCAGTAAAAAGAAGTTTAGTTAAGATGCTCAGAATTAACCAGTCAAAAACAGGCCTACACACACATAAGCATGTGTGTGGGTATACTTCTAACAGCAGTAAAAGCGAATTAAACTAAGTATAAAAAATAAAGCTCCTATTCATGGTAGCAGTGAATAAGCACTAATGAAGTCTGGGAATAGACAAGCAACATGAAAGAATCTAAATGAAGAACATTTTTAGGCTTTTCGGAATATGTCAGGAAGATGCAAATAAATTATTATAGTGAACATTACAAAGAGATTTATCCTAATGTATTATACCATACTAAAATATAGTTATTACAGCAAAGTAGCACTAGTATAGGAATAGAAAAATATATCAGTGAAACATAGGAGAGAGTCAAGAATATACCCACATATGCTAAAGGCATCATTTTGAATCATTGTGAAAATACAAATTATTCAGAATATGGTGTTGTGAAATAACTACCGATAAAAAAAGTCTTAAAGTCCTAGCTTTCAACATATGCAAAAATATGAGAATTTTTGGAGAATTAAAAGCTGAAAAGTAATAAATCGTAAAAATTATAGAATAAAACATTAACCTATAAGGTGGGCCAGAGAGATTCTTGCTGAAATTTATGTCAAAGAGTGTATTGCCTATGTATTCCTCTAAGAGCTTTATAGTTTCCGTGGAAACTATAAACAAGATGAAAATAAAATTCATAATGGGAGAAAATAATTGTAAATGAACTACCTGACAAACGGTTTATCTCCAAAATATACAAGCAGTTCATACAGCTCAATATCATACAAACAACTCAATCAAAAAATGGGCAGAAGACCTAAACAGACATTTTTCCAAAGAAGACATACAGATGGCCAATAAACACGTAAAAAGATGCTCAGCATCACTTATTTCTAGAGAAATGAATTCAAAATCACAATAAGGTATCACCTCACACCAGTCAGACTGGCCATCATTAACAAAATCTACAAACAAATGCTGGAGAGGGTGTAGAGAAAAGGGAACGCTCTCACACTGTTGGTGGGAATGGAAACTGATACAGCCACTATGGAGAACAGTAAGGTGGTGCCTTAAAAAACTAGGAATAAAACTCCCATGTGACCCAACAATTCCATTACTGGGAAAACAATTCCATACACCCTGAGAAAACCATCATTGAAAAAGACACATGTACATCAATGTTCATATTTACGATAGCTAGGACATGGAAAAAATCTAGATGTCTTAGATGAAAGGATAAAGAAGCTGTGGTATATAGATATGCAACGGAATATCACTCAGGCATAGAAAAGAATACATTGAGTCAGCTGCAGTCAGGCGGATGGACCTAGAGCCTGTTATACAGAGTGAAATAAGTCAGAAAGAGAAAAACATATATCACATATTAACACATATATATGGAACCTAGAAAATGGCATTGATGAATCTATTTGAGAGAAGGAATGGAGACGAAAATTTAGAGAACAAGCTTGTGGACACAGTAGGGAAGGGAGGGGATGAGATGAATGGAGAAAATAGCATCAACATATCTACATTATCATGTGTGAAATAAATAGCTAATAGAAAGCTGCTAAATAACACAGGGAGCCCAATCTGGCACTCTGTGTTGACCTAGAGGGATGGGATGGAGGGAGGGGAAGGAAGCTCAGGAGGGAAGGGATATATGTGTAACTATTATTGGTTTGACTTGTTGTACAACAGAAACCAACACAAAATCGTAAAGCACTCTTCCACCAATTAAAAAATAAATACAAAGTTAAAAAATTACAGAATAAAACAGAGAATCTCATCTTAAGAATGAAAAACTTTCCGAATCATGCCACCAGGGCCAGAAACCATAAAATAGAGGAAGGTCAGATTTGGAAAAACAGCCCTTCAAGACTTCTGTACAAATACGACCCCATATGCAAGGCCAAAAAGACGGTGTCAAAGTGGGAAAAATAGCATTATCTGTATACAACATTAAAAACCTTCAAATATTTCTCTTACAAATAAACAAGATTAATTTTGTTGAGTAGGATACTTGGGCAATTTCATTTTCCATTTCATATAAATATTTAAATTTTTTGTAAATCAGAAAGAGAAAGAGAAATATCATATACTAATGCATATATATGGAGTCTAGAAGGATAGTACCCGTGAACTTATTTGCAAGGCAGCAATGGAGAAACAGACATAAAGAGCAGACTTACGGACATGGGGAGAGGGGANAAAACAAAACTCAGTGTTCTTCCACGAATGTGAGATTTTACTGTAGCCAGTCAAAAGATCTCCTCATGAAGTTAATGGAATGGAATATTCTGGTTCTAGAGTCCCGACTGTAATCCTTTAACAATGCTGGCTGGACTCTGCAATTATCACAGCTAACTGAAGAAAGATGCTCATTAGTCTTCAGGACTCAGCTCGGGTGGGTGAAACCTTTCGTGTCTTTGGGATCTCCTCAGAAATCATGTGTACTTTTAAATGCTTAAATGTTGGAAACAATCCCTAGATTTAAAGAGCCAAGCGACACAGAACGGGAAAGAATCCAGCGTGGTGGATTACAGCTCCCGGACTCACACTTTGAAGAGTGAGTGAGGTAGGAGTCAGGTTCTGGCCCGCACCCATCCCTCCTGGTGCTCCCTCCTCACCCGCTCACTCAGCAGTGGCTCCCGCTCCGTGGAGGCTGCGGCCTCATTACTGGTGAGCGCTCAGCTATAAATGCCATTGAAGCAGTTCCTATCCGGAGAAAAGACAGAACATCCTGCAGCTCTTCCCAGCTCTGTAAAGTGGACACTCTGCACAAGTGTTTACCCACTATTAGATTAAGCTTCGTAGAACCCTGGGGATGCACAGCCTAACTGCCGTTTTTCTAAAGGAGGGNCGGCCTCATTACTGGTGAGCGCTCAGCTATAAATGCCATTGAAGCAGTTCCTATCCGGAGAAAAGACAGAACATCCTGCAGCTCTTCCCAGCTCTGTAAAGTGGACACTCTGCACAAGTGTTTACCCACTATTAGATTAAGCTTCGTAGAACCCTGGGGATGCACAGCCTAACTGCCGTTTTTCTAAAGGAGGGGCTCAGAGAAGTTGAGTAACTGGCTAAGGTCACCCAGAAACGATGTTTCTGAGATTTTCACCTAGGCCAGAGTGTTACCATGGACTGTAGCCCTCTGGTCCAGGTAGCCCCCAGGCAAGTCCCTGACTCTCTCCGCTCTTCTCTCCAAGCCATTAGGGAGGCCTTTCAACACTGAAGCCTTTCTTTACCCTTCCCTACTTTGTTTCTGCCCACTTATTGCTGTCTGATACACCAAGTGTGTGCTTGTCTATTTTTCACACTCCACACTAGAGTATAAACGCCCAGAGGGCAGGGAATTTCATCTGTTCAGCAAAGTATCCCTAGATCTTGAAAGAATATCAGACATACCATACCCTAGGCCCTCCATAAATATTGGTTGACTGAATGAATGAATGAATAAATCCCGTCCTCTTAATCATGCATTTGAGTGCATGTTACTGAAAAGGATATGTAAACTTTATATATGTAAAGAATAGAATTTAAAGAATGTAAATGTAAAGAATAGAATTCCACCAGTGTTGGCTGTGGCTTCAAATCTAGTTTCATTAAAACTACAGTTTTTTAAAGTAATATTTTATAAAAATTCCTCTAAAATACTAGTATTCAAGACAGCAAGCTGTTCTGTATAGTATCAATATGTATAGGTATTTAAAGAGTTTTATTGACAAATTAGTGAAAGAATGCACAAGTAACTAAGACCATCATTTAAACCTGAGCTCTGTTTAAATAAGACTTACTTAATATAAGTCAGTCTCAGAGGCAAGACACGTCATATTCACTGGAGTTTCATAATAATGAAAAGGAATCAACGTTCTCCTAAAGCCACAATCCTTCTGAAAAAGGATCCTTATAGAAAAAGAAAAGTACCAAGTCATGTCATAATTAACTGCACAAAATCTATTTGTAAAGAAAACAATGTATTAGAGAATCGAAGACACCAAGAGGGGGAAGCTTGTGTTAGCAGTCAGTCAAATTCTGTTTTAATAAAAAGGTAGATGGGATGTCCATCAACAGATGAGTGGATAAGAAAGCTGTGGTACATATACATGATGGAGTATTACTCAGCCATTAAAAGGAATACATTTGAATCAGTTCTAATGAGATGGATGAAACTGGAACCAATTATACAGAGTGACGTAAGCCAGAAAGAAAAGCACCAATACAGTATACTAACTCATATTTATGGAATCTAGAAACATGGTGATGATAACCCTGTATACGAGACAGCAAAAGAGACACAGATGCATGGAATGGACTTTTGGACTTTGAGGGAGAGGGAGAGGGGGGGAAGGTTTGGGAGAATGGCACTNGAGTGAAGTAAGCCAGAAAGAAAAGCACCAATACAGTATACTAACTCATATTTATGGAATCTAGAAACATGGTGATGATAACCCTGTATACGAGACAGCAAAAGAGACACAGATGCATGGAATGGACTTTTGGACTTTGAGGGAGAGGGAGAGGGGGGGAAGGTTTGGGAGAATGGCACTGAAACATGTGTGCTATCGTGTGGGAAATGAATCATCAGTCTATATTCGGTTTATTATTTTTATTTATTAAATTTAAAAAAAAATACAAAGAAGAAAAAAAAAAAGGTAGATGGGAGGAGGATTAGGAAAATATGCATCATAATAACCAAGATTTTTAAAGTCTGATCACAGAAAAGTGAAAAGAAAATCCATAAGGAAAATGCCTGAATGAATGCTATTCTTAAATGATGGCAATCTTTACGTGAACTTCTAGTAAAGAAAGCAAGGACTTTCCTGGTGGTCCAATGGTTAAGAATCCACCTGTCAATGCAGGGCACACAGGTTTGATCCCTGGCCCGGGATCCACGTGCCACAGAGCAACTAAGCCACAACTCCTGAGCCCGCACACTCTAAAACCTGTGCTTGCAACAAGAGGAGCCACCACAATGAGAAGCCCACACTCTGCCACGAGAGTAGCCCCCATTCATCACAACTAAAGAAAACCCGCACACAGCCATGAAGACCCAGCACAAAGATTAAAAAATAAATAAAAATAATTTTTTTAAAAAAGGAAGAAAACAAAATACAGTCAGCCCTCTGTATCCACAGGCTCTCTATCTGCTGATTCAACAAATCTCAGATCGAAAATATTTTTTTTAATTCCGGAAAGTTCCAAAAAGCAAAACTTGAATTTGCTGAGCACTGGTANAAAAAAAAAAAAAAGTCTCTGTCTACATCTCTCTTATAAGGACATTTCTCATTGGATTTAGTGCCCATCCTAAATCTAGGATTATCTGATCTTAAGTACCTTAATTTAGTTACACCTTAAAAGGCCATATTTATAAATAGTCACATCCACAATTTCCTGACAGACATCATATGAGGGACCATAATTCAACCCACTATAGGCAGTAAAGATCATAATGGGACATCTATTTTATTGCAGGAAAAGTTGTAGTGAGTAACGAAAAAAAAAATGAGCCATATTATTAGATTTAGGAAAGGTCTGTAGGTCAGCCAGAACATGAGAATAAATTAGGGCTACAGAACATTTACTTTCCTGCATATTTTCAGGAAACTCATAAAGTGAGTGTGCTGAGTCAAGAACACAGTTAAAGGTTAAACAGTTATAGAGATTCCAGCAGTCATTACATCAAGAACTACTCCTGCCTATGTTCTAGGAGCCTTCTTGGTAAAGATGAAAGAGGAAAGTGAAAAGGCTGTTTAAAACTCAACATTCACCTAAGATTATGGCATCCACTCCTATCACTTCATGGCAAATAGAAAGGGAAAGTGGAAACGCTGACAGACTTTATTTTCTTGGGCTCCAAAATCACTGCAGATAGTGACTGCAGCCATGAAATTAAAGGACGCTTGGTCCTTGGAAGAAAAACTATGACCAACCTAGACAGCATATTGAAAAGCAGAGACAACACTTGGCAGACAAATGGACAGAGAAAAATGCATATCTACAAAGCTATACTTTTTCCACTAGTCATCTGTGGATGTGAGAGTTGGACCATAAAGAAAGCTGAGCACTGAAAAATTGATGCCTTTGAACTATAGTGTTAAATAAGACTCTTGAGAGTCCCTTGGACTGTAAGGAGATCCACCCAGTCAATCCTAAAGGAAATCAGTGCTGAATATTCATTGTAATGACTGATGATGAAGCTGAAGCTCCAATACTTTGGCCATCTGACAAGAAGAGGCAACTCATTGGAAAAGACCCTGATGCTGGGAAAGAGTGAGAGCAGGAGAAGAAGAGAGTGACAGAGATTAAGATGATTGGATAGGTAGCATCACCAACTCAATGTACATGAATTTGAGCAAACTCAGGGAGACAGAGAAGGACAAGGAAGCCTGGCATGCTACAGGGCTTCCTGGGGTCACAAAGAGTGGGACACTTAGCAACTGAAGAACAACAAAGGAACCTGCCTCATCTCCTGATCATAATAATATAATGTGAAAAAGCATATAAAATCAATTGCAATTAGAGAAAAAGAAACTTTTTTTAGCTATAGTAAATTGAAAAAAAAATTCCTAGAGATGAGTTTCAGATAAGTATATATAGCAAAGCAGATGACTGCTGAAGAAATCTTAAATGGACTTACTATACAATTGCAAAACTGATGAAAATCACATTGACTTGACTTATATTAGGAAGAATTTGGATATTTGTAGATCTATATTGCTTTGCCTGTCCTGTCTGATAATGAGGGTAAAGGCTAGAGTCAGATGATGAACTAAATAAGACATTGTTAAAACTGAAAAAGTGGTAATAAACCTAGGACACTAAGTAATAATGGTTGTAGAAGTAAGGAGACTTGTAAAATATTCTTGCATTTTCTGTACATTTTGATTCATCTGAGATAAGGAAAATTTCACTCAGGGATCTGCTCTTTTTACAAAGGGTTAGAATAACCAGATATGTTTAGATATGTTTTTAAGCTAATCCCAGGAGTTACAGCCCTGTTCCTCCACCATTCTGACTGATGCAGATATAACATTTTCACCATTTAAATATAGTTCTTAGTTCTACTTAAGGACCTGCAGATCTCCTCAGAAAAAGATACTGTAGGAAGGAAAAAAGTTAATTTGTTCTTGGCTGCAGGGTCAGGAAAATTCGAGGAACTCCAAGAAGGCATAATGATCACAGCAGTGTTGTCTCTCACAGCTCATGATATAAAATCTATTAAGAATAAAATGGTTTCCAGTTTTACACCTTGACAGGTTCAACAGTTATACACTGAGTGACTATGTTCCTGGCTTATGTATGGAAATTATAAACTAAATTCTTGTAAGAATCATTAAAGTGAGAAAATCTATTCTAACTTTGTTAGGCCTTTAGCCATAGATTGGGTCATTATAATATAGGAAAAATGGAATCAGTAATATTATTAGGTGACAAAAAATGAAGAAATAAAAGAAAACAAAAGAAAGAAGAGAGAAAAGAAGGAAAAGGAAAGAGGAAGTATTAATGAACTCAAAATAATTTTTCATTGCTAAAAGAACATGATATAATCACTTCTGTTATATCATGTTAAAATAAGCTACACAAGTAAGAAAGAGTGAACAATCTATAAAAATAAAGCTTGATATAACTGTGACTTTAAAATTCTCAACAGATCAAATAGTAAACATTATTTACTTCGAAATTTTCGGTTAACGTGTGTGTGTGTGTGTGTGTGTGTGTGTGTGAATTTTTAATGTGTGTGTTTTTATGGGTCCCTTACTATTTCCCTAGTGGCTCAGACGGTAAAGCGTCTGCCTACAATGCTGCGGGTTCAATCATTGGGTCGAGAAGATCACCTAAAGAAGGAAATGGTAACTCACTCCAGTATTCTCGCCTGGAAAATCCCATGGACCACGAAGCCTAGTAGGCTACAGGCTGTGGAGTCGCAAAGAGTTGGACACGACTGAGTGACTTCACTTTCACTTTCTAAAAGAAAAAGGTGTAAACCCATGATTCAATTTATTTGAGGTAGAAAATTGTTCATTAAGAATTTTCCTTGCTGAAAATGTCTTTTAAAAAATGAGAACAAATATGTCCCCAGATTTTTTTTTGGGGAGGGGGCTGCTTATTTAGAATGAACACATTAATTTATTTATGTGTATAATCTCATTTAAAATCCTAATTGTGGGCAAGATTTCAAAACTTACTTTGCTGAAAACTACATGAAGAACCAAAAGGAAAAATAACTAGGAGAAATAGAGATTTCAATTTGTATAAATCATCTCCTACATGAATATTCTGATATCGTACTGCTCAGGACACAGAATTATTTATTATTGGCAAATGAGCAGCAAACATAGTGAGGTACATAAAAATGTGAAGACTGCCTAAGAAAACAGAATAAAACATGTTGGTAGAGTGAGACACGCATGGAATTTTTTGAAGTTTCTCATATATCTCTGAGAAATAAAGTGATTCTTTTCACATAATCAGTATGATGGTGCAAAATAATAATATATGATGGTGGATTTATAAGTACCTATCTGAAAATGATTAAGAACTCATTCTTGTCAAGTGCTGTCCTAATTGATTTCCAGTGCTAATTTACCTATTGCTCAAAACGACCCTATGAAATAAAATGAGTATCCCTATTGCACATGTAAAGTTAGTGAGACACAAAAATGGGAACTAATCTGCCCATAGCTGCACAGATAGCTGGTGGAAAAGTAAAGAAAGGGTAATTGAGGAGAGAAAAAGAGAACATACTTGCTGAAAGTATCATGGGATAGGAGGGAAAATAGGAAAAATAGCTTCTTTTTTTAAAGCTCTCTTAGACTTTCATAAAATATCAGATCCACCAAGACTAAATCAGGTAGATTTTTCAGCACCTTGTACATATTGGTGTTTTCACATGGCACTTATTTATGAATCAACAGGCAAAAATGATAACTAATATAAAAATTTTATGTTCATATCTTACCATTTTTGATGTACCAAGCACCTTCTAGAAACTGAAATAAAAATAGTTTCCCTGGTAGATATCTGTTAAAATATATGCTGTTCAAATATATTAAATACAATTATGAAAATTATCTCAATATATTGATTATAAAGCATTATTTTTTAATACTTTGAAGTAATTTTCTTTTTCAATTATTGACTACTTGTAACACTTCTATAAATAAAACAGGTCTTTGTATTCATTTAAAAATGATGAATCATAAACTTAGAGAAGGTCAGTGTCTTCGCCAAAATCTGGCAAAACCTAAGAAAGCAAACAATAAAATAACTCAAATTCTAGATTCTTGATTCCATATTTAATTCAGAATTGTTCAGATTTAATTCTTCTGAGGAAAAATTTTCTAGCTTCAGCAATGAGCTCATACAATAATTGCTCTAAGTAGTATGCATAGACATTTGAAAATTTATCATGTAACAAGTACTTATTATAAAATGAATCAATTCAGAGTGTATTGTACAGTGAATTTTAAGATTTGAAAAAACATTTATGAGAATTCCATAATAGAGGAGCCTGGCAGACTACAATCCATGGGGTCACAGAGTTGGACATGACTGAGTGACTTACACTTTCTTTCCACTTTTTTTTCACTTAATGGACATCAGACTAAATAATTTTCTTAGAGGGAAAATTAAATGAAAGAGCTCATAATGTTTGAACAATAAGCAAAAATAATAAAAATATACTTCATGTTTCACAAATTTAGTTAATTCTGTAAAGGTAATCCTTTATATATGATTTACTAAAATCTGTATACATTTATTAACTTGGAAAGACAGTATAAAAAATATGTCCAGATATTTATAAACACACACACAGATACATGTTCACTCTCCTCCTACATTCTATAGTATTACACAAAATGTTATTAAAAGTGTAAAATCTGAATGAATCTATTATTATTCTAGGACTCTGAGCCTTTAAACTTTCTAATATGCTTGTGCCTAAATAATTCACCAAGCAGCTTAAACACAAGATTATATCTCAGATCCAATAGATATGGACCTCTACCCCTTCCTTTGTAATGAAGAGCAGATTAAAGATTTCACTAATGAAAATGGTTGAGATAATCCAGAAAAGCTAAAACAGACCTTCCCAATAAACAAGCCAGCTTTAAACACTGTTAATCTGATGAGGCTAGAGAGAGTTTAATTAAAATTCTATCGCCCATTTATCTAGTATTCGTGAGTAAAATAGCTCCTCAAACACCTTTCTCTTTAACATGATTCTTTTCCCCCTCTTTGGTGATGAATGAAAGAAAAGAAAAAAAGTTGAACTGGAATAAACCAAAAAGACTTCAGTCGCTTTATTATTATTATAATTTTTGGTAGAAATCACAGGGCTTAGTTGGTAAGTAAGATGAAATTCTGCTCAGTAACTTCTTTGGGTCTCCCATGTGTGATTGAAGGTAATATAATGTGAGAAGTTTTATTATCTGTGCAACTATTCACTACTAGTAGATGCTGCAGGATGTAGTGTAACAACACCTACTTGTTTACTTAATTCTCAAGTTAGTCATTCTAGTAGGTGACATATATTAATAGTAAGGAAATAAAGGTGATTACTAGGACATGGAACAGGAGTCTGGTTCCAAATTGGGAAAGGAGTATGTCAAGGCCATATATTGTCACCCTGCTTATTTAACTTATATGCAGAGTACATCATGAGAAACACTGGGCTGGATGAAGCAAAAGCTGGAATCAAGATTTTGGGGATAAATATCAATAACCACAGATATACAGATGACACCACCCTTATGGCAGAAAGTGAAGAAGAACTAAAGAGCCTCTTGATGAAAGTGAAAGAGGAGAGTGAAAAAGCTAGCTCTAAACTCAACATTCAGAAAACTAAGATCATGGCATCCAGTCCCATCACTTCATGGTAAATAGATGGGGAAACAGTGGAAACAGTAACAGAGTTTATTTTTGAGGATTCCAAAATCATTCCAGATGGTGACAGCAGCCATGAAATTAAAAGATGGCTTCTCCTTGGAAGAAAAGCTATGAAAAACCTAGACATAATATTAATAAACAGAAACATTACTTTGCCAACAAAGTCTCATCAGGTCAAAGCTCTGGTTTTTCCAGTGGTCATGTATGGATGTGAGAGTTGGACCAGAAAGAAAGCTGAGCACTGAAGAATTGATGCTCTTGAACTGTGGTGTTGGAGAAGACTCTTGAGATTCCCTTGGACTGCAAGGGGATCCAACTAGGCCATCCTAAAGGAAATCAGTCCTAAACACTCATTGGAGTGACTGATGCTAAAGCTGAAACTCCAATACTTTGGCCACCTAATGTGAAGAACTGACTCATTGGAAAAGACTCTGATGCTGGGAAAGATTGAAGGCAGGAAGAGAAGGGGATGACAGAGGATGAGATGGTTGGATGGTATCACCGACTGGATGGACATCAGTTTGAGCAAGCTCTGGGAGTTGGTAATAGACAGGGAAGCCTGGTGTGCTGCAGTCTATGGGGTCACACAGAGTCGGACACAACTGNAAAAGACTCTGATGCTGGGAAAGATTGAAGGCAGGAAGAGAAGGGGATGACAGAGGATGAGATGGTTGGATGGTATCACCGACTGGATGGACATCAGTTTGAGCAAGCTCTGGGAGTTGGTAATAGACAGGGAAGCCTGGTGTGCTGCAGTCTATGGGGTCACACAGAGTCGGACACAACTGAGTGACTGAACTTAACTGAAATGATACTTATGTTTAAATTTATATTAAGGTGTAAAGATGAGAAACAGAGGAATATTTAATAATTAATCCAAGTCTTCAATTAACATAAATTCTGGTTAAATGAACAAAATTTAGGTTTTTACTAGCTTAATTGTCTACCTGCTAAATAATTTCATGGAATCTTTTATAATTTGAGAATGTCTAAGTAACACTTCTCAAATTTGAGAATGTCTAAAATTTTCTGTTAAAAATATGAGATCTCAGTATTCATTTACTGTTCCTAAAATGGGGACATGGTAGGTGAATTTGGCATTTGGATATGATACATTCAAGTACAGAAAATATTTATGCACTAATTACAAATATGGGCTTCCCTGGTGGCTCAAATGATAAAGAACTGGCCTACAATGAAGGAGACTCGGGTTCAATTCCTGGGTCAGGAAGATCCCCTGGAGGAAGGCATGGCAACACAATCTAATATTCTTGCCTGGGAAATCCCATGGACAGAAGAGCCTGGCAGGCTACATAGGCCCTTGACAAGGCTGGAAAGTTGTACCAAAACATCCTTTTAATCTTGTTGATGGAATCTCTTTGCAATATTCAAGTGTAATTCTTCCTTTTATTGATACAGATTCTAAACCAATGCAAATGCTTTTGAGAACTTAACCTTTTTTTTTTTTTAAGACAAAACAATAAACAAGAAGTCTAACAAAAACTCCTTTGAACCGGTGTCTTCTCTCATTCATACTCTGTTTCTCTCTTTCTTATTTTAGACAATCTTCTTGACGTGTAACTTAAACCCATTTCCCTACTTTTCTTTCTATTCTTTTAATTTTTCTTATTTTTTTTTTCATTCTCAATCCACTGCAGTCTGGCCTCTTCCTCTACCACATGTGTGAAACTTTAACGTCAAGAGTCATAAATATCTTCCTGATTGACAAACATAGATCTTTTAATTACTGTACTTTTTCCTTAACATATTAAAAAAAATTCAGTTTCATTAACTGACATATTGTTACCATATAGTCTAAATTAAGCCTTTCAAAATCCACCCTATAATATTTGATCAAAATATGGGAATTTGGGATTAACAGATACACACTACTATATATAAAATGAGTAAACAACAGGGACTTACTGTATAACACAAGGGACAGTATTCAATATCTTATAAAAACCTATAATTGAAAACAATATGATAAAGAATATAGTAGAATGGACTGAACATGGACACACCAGTGAGCCTTCTAAGCACTCTGCCTGAAGTCCCATTTATTTATTTCAAGTTTTTTCCTAACCTTGCTAATAGGAACACAAATTTCCAGCTCTGTGAGCTCTGATGACTGTTTCACCCTCTTTTTTTGGTATATCCTTTCAATAGTCTCTTACTTTGAGCATGTATATTCATAGCTGTGTGCTGATCAATACTCAACTGAAGTCCAGAAGGAAATGCTCTGTAGCTCTCCTGAGCCAGCTCTCTGTGCAGCTCTTACTTCTCCATGCAGTTCTCTCTCTTCACAGTTCACGGGGATTTGCTCTGTAGTGTCTGAACATCTGGAAATCTGAAAATCTCACTTTAATGTCCTCAGTTTAGTGAGATTTCAGGGTTCTTTTTGGATTACCCTTCCCAGTTTTGTGGCATGGGGACTCTCTCAAAGCAATAAGCAAGAAATTGTAGGTATCGCCTTTTTTCATCTTTCCCAGCCATTGTTCTGTGTTGTCTATTATCCAATGTCTGAATTTTTTTTTTTTTCTCTCATATGTCTTGTCTAAGGCAGGAGACTAAACCCAGTCCTTGTTACTTCACCATGGTCTGAAAGGAAATCTGTGATCAAATTTAAATGTGTAATGAAATGAATATTGAAAGTCAACCTGAGATAATGGTTTTACTAAAGTTTATCTGTCACTTTATATTTTCCATTAATTAAAATGAAAATATTATATATACCAAAGGAACTGATTTTTTTTTTTTTAACTGAGGGTAGGTTTTCAGCCTCAGACACCTAACAGATAGGGAAGGAATTTTCACTACAATTTGTGTGGAAGATTAATGTTCTAAGCTCAAATATATAAGATAGAGTCTGCAAATACCCTGAAGCATCGATTAATTTGAGAATAGTCTGAATCAAATTATTGTTTAATTTTGAAAGAAAATGTGCAAATACAGCAAGGACCTGTTAAATTTATTATGTTAGCTGAGTTGTTAATGGAGACATTTTTCTTACATCTATTTATTACAGCAATAGCCTGCTAATATAGCTGCAAAATTCAAATTGACTCCTTTTTTTTTCGATAATACATAAATAATTTAATTTAAAAAATATAAGACTTACAGTAAAGAAACAAATCTATAATGGCAAATATTAAGGCAACAAAATATGAATAAGAAAAGGTGATTTNCAGTTTGCATTATAGCCCATGCTGAGCTATAGTAATAATGAATGTTAAAATCTTAGTGTCTCTCTTTGTTTTTCAGTTGCTATGTCGTGTTCAACTCTTTGTGACCCCATGGACTATAGCCTGCCAGGCTCCTCTGTCCTCCACTAACTCCTGGAGTTTGCTCAGATTCATATCCATCGAGTCAGTGGTGCTATCTAACCGTCTCATCCTCTGCCACCCCCTTCTCTTTTTGCCTTCAATCTTTCCCAGCATCAGGGTCTTTCTATTTTTTTTTTCACTTCTTCACTTTATTTTTTTTATACATAAATAATTTAATTTAAAAAATATAAGACTTACAGCAAAGAAACAAATCTATAATGGCAAATATTAAGGCAACAAAATATGAATAAGAAAAGGTGATTTTTAAAGCCAGGATCATTACCAATGACTCAAAATCATACAATGCATAAACTATGCCTATAGTCTACCGAATAATAACATAATAATAATATCACTTATAAAGAAAACAAAGTATAAGCATTCCAAAAAATCCAGGGTCTTTCTAATGAGTTGGCTCTTATCATCAGGTAGCTAAAGTATTAGAGCTTCAGTTTCAGCATCAATGTCTTTATATAAAGGTTTATTTCTTACTTAAAGTTGCGAAGGGGCTGGAGATACTCTATAACATCAGGGACATAGTTACATCTTATAAACTCTGCCGTGTCATATAAGCTACTTCCAAGGTTGCTGTCGCAAGATAAGAAAGCAGAGGGGGAGGAACATGATGTCTGAGAGAAGGATGTTGGGATCACAGTGTAAGAGAGAGGGATTTGGGGAACACTCATCAGAGAGAGAGATAGAAAGCGATACTGCTAACGTGAAGTCAGAGAGAGAGATTCTGGGGACATATTGTTAGAGGAGGAGATGCTTGCAGCATTTCAGAGGGATGCCAGGAACATCGGTCAGAGAGAGGGATCCTGGGAACATACTCTCAGAGAAAGCTGGAGCACCAGAGCCTGTTGTTACTTACCCATGGGGTCCTTATTCAGAAGTTTAAGTGTGCAAAGGGAGGATGCTGAGAGGTTTAAGGTAATAAATGGTATAGACAATAAAGGTACTAATTCTCTAAGTGGTTGTGATTGTTTTAAAGTTTATACATATTTAGTTAAAGTTCATGTTGTCTTTCTTTGGATTTAAAAAAAAAACAACCAACTCCCTGGCTTTTAATTGTTTCAGCTTAGATGCAACACAACGCACTTCTGTTCACTGGTCAGGACTAGTCACATGGCCCCGACATAACTGAAAAGGAATCTGAAAAATGCAGAGTATCACACAGTCTGTTGGATGAGCTCTGTTCCTTCCACAGTTGAAAACTATAATAATTTTATATTTCTTTTAGAAATCCATTTAATCCAACAAGTATTTCTGAGCTCTGTGACAACACAATTTTTAAAAAATTAATCAATTTATTTTAATTGGAGGCTAATTACTTTACAATATTGTGATGGATGGTTTTTGCCATACATCAACATAAGTCAACCATGGGTATATATGTGTCCTCCCATCCTGAATCCCCCCACCATCTCCCTCCCCACCCTAGCCCTCTGGGCTGTCCCAGAGGACTGACTTTGGGTGACCTGATTCACACATCAAACTTGCACTGGTCATCCATTTACATATGGCAGAATACATGTTTCAATGCTATGTTTGACTTTTGTTGAATATACAAAGTTACCTAAGACTTCTTCCCTTTCTTCAATTGATTAATTACTGTTATTTTAACATGCAGGTAATTATTAACCATTGACAGAATCACAAGAGGACCCTTTTTTGCCATAACAAACCCTATCCTCACTGATATGAATAGGGTTTGGTTTTCTATAGCTTAAATTCCCAAACTTATCTGGGCAACATTCTGCTCAGAAGCAGAGAAATAGAGAATACTGTAGTGATAAGACCTCAAGATTTGTAGCAGTAATTAAAGTTTTAAAGTATTTATAACCACAAATGAATGTGTGCTGTGACTAAAATCAATGTTTTGCGCTTTAAAATATTCAAGTGCTATTTACCACGTGGAGACAAAGATGCTTAATAAGAGTGAATGACATATGCGGTATTTTAATTATTTAAAAATTTTTATTTTGGCAAATAATGCTTGTTGCAGAAAAGATACAAATAAAGGTTTGTGCTGTGCTTAGTCGCTTAGTCGTGTCAACTGTGCAACCCCATGGACTGTAGCCCACCAGGCTCCTCTGTTCATCGTGATTCTCCAGGCAAGGATACTGAAGTGGGTTGCCATGCCCTCCTCCAGGGGATCTTCCCAACCCAGGGACTGAACTCAGGTCTCCCGCGTTGCAGGCAGATTCTTTACATCTGGTTTAAAGGGAAATAAAATAAAAATCTTCCTGATTCCATCCCCCAAAGATAACCTCTGCCAACATTTTGACATAGTTGATATAATTTACTTCAGTAGGTTCCTATTCCCTCCAAATGTATTTTACCTTGTGCCCTGAAAAGCATACTTTTCTATGTTACTGATTAAACCTCTATTGTTTCCAAAATAACTCCATTGTATGGATTGTTATAATATACTATCAACTACAAGCTGGCACTTGCCAAGAGCATTTTCTGAGACTGAACAACATGGACATTTGCCATCTGCCTCTGCAGAAACTGAACGCTGCCAACCTTCAACACCCCCTGAGGGGAATTCAGGGTGGACAGTGAGCCACTCTGTGCTCCAGGGAAACTGGTGGAACAAGTCTTTAAATAGTTAGATGTCTTCAGGAACTGATTTCATGATCCCAGTCCTCCCATCTCTTCATATCTAGAAAATCACTAAATCCCTTCATGGTGACATGAGCTCCTCGAGGAGCAGAAAACCTTTTGTAAAATAAACATTTGATTGCATTGAACTCCTCCTTCACCAAAATCTTATATATTGATGTTCCTCCACTACCTCTTTGGAACAGAGATATAGTTCCTCAGAGCTATCTGAGGTGCTGTCTCCAGGCTGCAGTCCACATTTTGCCCCCAATAAAACTTAACTCGCAGTTCTCACAGTGTGCATCTTTATAGTCAACAATATTTAACCATGACTCCCAAATCCTTAGATATTAAGGATGTTTGATGGATACTTGATTTTTGGCTGCCTATGAGGATAAGGATTTCCATCTTCATATGGTAACAACCAATACTGTTTTTCAGGGAATTCTCTTTCTCCCAATTTTTGCAGACTTGTTTTAAGAGTATAAATCAAGGTTCATGCTTATTCAATCTCCAAATTAGGGAAATGTGTTTTCAGCTAATTTATATAAAGTACAGAGAACATTATGCGACACTTACGAACTTGACAAAAAATATGAACTATGACATGTCAGAGGATTAAAGCTGCTGCTCTTTCACCCGTTGCAAACTGAAGATTTTGTACAAGATGGCAGGCTAAATTAATATGCTTCATGGTTTTCTTTTGGGGTTCCTCTCATAGTTTACTGTGGAATAATTTAAGGAGGTAGGGAGATTGAGGAAGGAAGCAGAAAAGTGAGGTAGGAAGGAAAGAAGGAAGGACTGACTGAGTGAAATTAATTAATGTCATTAATTAATTCAATTTAAGAGACATACCTTATCTTAATATCTTGTAAGTTCATATCTTATAAGGTCAAAGTATTTTCTGACTTGTTTCCATTTCTTTCTCTTGCCTATACCTGTACATTGTTGGAAATAGTCTTCACTCTTCTTACTCCAATCCATAAAATAGATTTAAGTTTCAAGAGCAGATAGCAAGTTCAGGGTACTATTTTCTTGTTATATTGTGCCTCTTGAAGCAATAGCTTCTCTTCTTATCCATTTCAAAATCCTTGTGTGAATATTTCATTTTAATGTCTTCAAATTGGTGTTTTATCCAAAATCCTAAATCTATTTCTAACTTAGAGCTACTAAGTTTTATCATATCATTGTATATATATTTAAATGGTGCTTGTGGTACTATTTGCCAAATAATGCACTAAGAACTGGCAAACCTCAAGTGGTCCATATTAATACTTTTCTCATGAAGCTCCTTCCTATAAGTAAAGGTTCTTCTCCCTAAACTTTCTCTATTTCTCCCTATTTTTATGCATAAAAATATTTACTCAATTACCATATTTGACCATGATCATACCCTAGATAATCCATCACCTGGGTGGCACTCACTGAACTATGTTTTGGGTGCTCAGAGGAACTATGACAATGACTAGAATAACATATCATATTCTGAAGTCCAAAACCTATAAAGCCAAACTGTAAAGGGAATGAGAGGCACTAATATTCAGATGTTCTGCAGTTATGCTGAACTTGGGACAATAAATGAATTTAAATATCCAACAATCATTATTCCAAACCAAGTCTGCCAGTACTCAGAGACAAGAGTATTCTGTATTTTTAAACACTTCCTATAAGCAAAACTTGGTGTTCGTGGTGTTATAAGGTAAGCGCTGAAAAATATAACCTACCCTCCATTTCTAAACAAGATTACAAGACAATAAGCAAGTGAATAAAGATAGACCATGATAAATACCATAAGGGAGATACTAATAAGTTGCCAGCAAGAGATCCAAAGGCTTCTTTGATGGTTCAGTGGTAAAAGAATCTGTTTACCAATTTGCCTGCATGCCTCTCCAACCCGTGCAGGAGACATAGGTCCAATCCCTGGCTTGGGAAGATCCCCTGGAGAAGGAAATGGTAACCCACTCCAGTATTCTTGCCTGGAAAATCCCATGGACGGAAGAGCCTGGTGGGCTACAGACCGTGGGGTCGCAAAAGAGTTGGACGTGCCTTAGCAACTAAACAAGAACTAGAAGAGATCAAAGGAGAAAGCAAGTGCATCTGCTGAAGGCAAAGAGAACAGGATTCATCAACAGTATGGACCGTGAATGACATTGGTCTGATCATCTAATTTTACAGGAGGGCTGGAAATCTGAATGTTTATGTGTAATACTGTTCTACAGTGTTGAAAATCAATTTTTGAAAAATTCAATGTGCCAACTTTAAGGCACAGCAGAGGCACTATATTCAGAAATATCATTAGAAGAAGCAGAATAGCATTTGGGATTAGAATGTGGAAATCTTTGTAGCACTTAGGATTTTATCCTTAATAAAATGGGATAACTGAGGGGTTATTAGCAGAGGCATGAAATGAAATGGCGAAAACAATGCTTAAGAAAGCCGTTTAGCAGCAGTATGTAGATGGATTAGAAGACTGAACTAAAAGGAAATCAATCAATTAGGAGGCTGTTGGCAATGAATCCATAAGAACGGGATCAGGGTCACAGAAGTGACAACGGAGAATAAAGCAGAGATGGTGGTTAGAATATAGAAACACATGCAAAGTTCACAACACGCTGCTCATACTCTCTTTCTTCCTCACATAATGCAGTTTCATTTGAAAATTCATTTTTTTAAAAAGCAAGTTAGTGTCTGCATATATAAATTCCTTGGCACACAGTAGGAATTAAATGAATGTTCCAGTATTTAAAACAACACTTATCATTGGAGTACCTAATCACTTTTTTACATATAGAATCTACCCACTGACTTCTCTTACCAATCTTATTCACCTCCCTTTTCACAACTGCTCCATCTAAAGTAACTTCGAATTACATAGTGCCAAATATTTATGCTATATCAGTGATATATTGCGGAGAAAAGAGGATTTCCACCAAACCCTTGGTGGAACAATTATTTGGTGGAACAACCTTTTGGTGAGAGTTACTTTGTCTTTATTGCCCTTGCAATGTTTATAGCTAACTTTTAGACATGATAGAGGTAAAGAGAAATGCAGACATATTCTCTATTAAATATGCACACACACACACACACACACACTATAAATAAACCACAGATAAGCTGTAGCAACTGTTCTATGCCTAAGCTCTGTTTTTCATTTTGTTGATTTCATGGTACCAAGTAGGGCATATTTTCATTATTATCACTTACTATATGTGTGTTATGGTAAAAATGAATTTATGAGATTCTAAGTAACCCTCATTCCCCTGTCAAGATATTTGGATAAAAGTGATCCTAATCAGAAATAGAATTGAGGATGAGAGAATAAGCTCTATTCTCTCATCTAACTCCTTTAATACCTTTAAATCTGAAGCATCTAATTCCCTCCTCCCTCAGGATACTCTGAGCCATGACTAAGGCTTCATGGCTGTTTGCTGTGTACGCTCGTGTATGCATGCCTTCATGGGGATCTTCAACTCAACATCTTTGATTTGGAATAGGCAAATTCTACTTGTTTTTCCACTTAAGTTAATCTGCATCTATTGGGTATCCTCTATATACATGAAAGTCAGGTAATGTGGACAGACAGAGGGTGAAACAATTGCCTGGATTTTATACTTTATAATATACAAGACAGGTCTAGAAAAGTTTAAGATCAGATATCAAGTGTTATAACTGTAACTTTAGCTAAAAAGAATTAGAATTCCTCTGGGTCTCTTGGACAAGTCAAGAAGATAAAATAACTATGGAAGATAACTGAAAGTTGGTGAAATAATTAACTTTTGCCCTCTTCATCCAGAGATGTTACTTATGTTGATTTTCACATGAAAGTTAAGACACCTGTCAAAAACCCACAATCTTTCTTTTGACATAGTTGCTGTAGAGTTTCTCAGATGGGAACTAATCAACAAATCAACCAAAAGGTTTAGTCACACAGCTGGTTGAAAGAAACCTGACATCCTTTATGAAACCTGGCTTATCTCAAGTGCTTCTTACCTCCCAAAATGACCATGAGCTTTACAGACTCTGTCTTTATGCTGAGCCAGGCATTCTCTTCATATCTTTACTAGTTAAATTTCCTGTGTGCCTTCAGAAATTCATGTCATACAATTCTAATCTAGTAGGAGTAAGTGATCTACAAGAGAAATCTTCCCATTTTAATTATAACAAAGAACTTTGATTGTATGGCAAATCCATTATTTTTCATTAAAGTTACTGGACCTCTAAACCGTGAAATCACATCTCTTTTAAGTAGCAGATTTTAGCTTCTATAGCAAAAGGAAATTTAGGAATCTCAAACTGTTGCAATTATTAAAGTATTTAGCGCCCTTCTGAATCTTCATTTTTCAGTTACTAAGTCACGTCCGACTCTTGACAATCCCATGGACTGCAGAATGTCAGCCTTCCTCATCCTTCTTTATCTCTTAGAGTTTGCTCAAATTCATGTCCATTGACTCAGTGATGCTATCTAACCATCTCATGCTCTGCCACTTTCTTCTTTTGCCTTCAATCTTTCCCAGCATCAGGGTCTTTCCCAATGAGTTGGCTCTTCACATCAGGTGGCCAAAGTATTAGAGTTTCAGCTTTTTGCAAATTTTTCTGTTTCTTGATGTTTCAGATGCCCAAGTACACAGAGATAAAACACTGTGTAGCACTGAATGAGGCAATAGAAACAGTATAATATAAATAAAGAAAAATGGAAGGAAATAATTAAGGAAAGACAACATCTCCTCAGTTGTGTCTGATTCTTTGCGACCCTATGGGCTGTAGCCCTCCAGGCTTCTCTGTCCATGGAATTTGCCAGGCAAGAATACTAGAATGGGTTGCCATTCCCTCCTCCAGGGAAAAACAATAAAAGATATATCAAAACAACTGCTTGTTTTTTGTTGTTTCAGGACAGATAATCTTGGAAAGGAATGGTAATATGGAGGAAGGGGGAAGGAAGGGCAGAGGAGAAAAAGTTACTCTAGAAAATATAAACCTCTCTAGTCAATCACCAGAAGACTATTGACTAGACTACAAGTTCTACTTCTTGGAGGAAATGATTATTTCCCAGTTAACATTGATACATTTGCTTAAGAATGATAAAAACTAAGTGACTTTCTGAGTCTATTCTCTTTCAACAAATTAAATAGCAAACTAATTTTCTGATAAATTACAGTTGTTTTTCTTCGTAAACTTATACTGCTGTCATCAGGTAACCTCATTTCCAAAACAGTTTCAAGCAAAGTTACCAAAATAATGAGGAAATAATTCTGAACTTTGAGACTGGAGATTTCTGTTCTACTACTGGATCTCTGCATATTATTATCATCTCTGAAGTCTTGACTGATCATTAAAGTTCTTCAGCTTTAGTTTCATCCAACAGACCAAATGCAAAAAGCTCTCAAAAATAGGGAGCAAATCAATACCCACTTTTGTATCCCCAGCATCAAACAGAGTGCCGGGCACATAAAGGATTTTAAGAAATATATATTTAAAAAATAAATGAATAAAATGGGGGTAAGTAATTTACTTTACAATGTAATTATAAAGATCAAAAAAGTAATCAGATGCAGTCATTTTTAAATCTGTAAATTATATATAGATGTAAAATATTTCATTATTATCCCATGACCAAAAAAGTATTTTGTATTGTATACAGTTTTATAAGCTGCCTTATTTGTTATATTTTTCTCAAATATATTCTCAGTACATGTGTGTTTGTGTGTGTGTGTGTGTGTGTGTGTGTGTATATGCTGCTGCTGCTGTTGCTGCTGCTAAGTCGCTTCAGTCGTGTCTGACTCTGTGCAACCTCATATATATTTAAAATTCAATTGATCTAAGTCTGCATGTCCTCACAAGTAAATTTAAGAACTGTAGAATTGTGGTAATTATCTTCAATAATTTCTTATGGGCAATCAGTTTATGATCTAATGTTTTATATGAATATTAGATACACATATCAGATGAAATATTAGGCATATTACTAGAATATCTTTTTTTCTAAATATTTTAAATATCGAGTTCATATGACTCTTTTACCTCATGAAATACTAGTCCATTATAACGGAGAAGTCAGTATTTTAGTAAACCTATTAAAACACAAAAGTAAAAATTAGAAATAAATTATCAAAAGTTACAAAAATAAACTATCAAAACTTATAAAAAATAAAAATTTCCAAAATCTTATCAAAGATTTTACTGATCATTGAATGATATGCTCAAATTATTTGCTGCTAAGTCACTTCAGTCATGTCGGATTCTGTATGACTCCATAGATGGCAGCCCAACAGGCTCCTCTTTCCCTGGGATTCTCCAGGCAAGAATACTGGAGTGGGTTGCCATTTTCTCCAAGGGTGTTTAGAAGTATAGAAACTCCCTGAACTCAAGGAATTTGCAATCTACTTGATGAGACCAAACTAGTCTATAAGAAACAATAGCAATTAATTCAAGACAGACTATAACTAAATATCAGACTCTAAATACTATCAGTCCATTTCAGTCACTCAGTCGTGTCCAACTCTGCCGCTGCATGGACTGCAGCACGCCAGGCCTCCCTGTCCATCACCAATGCCTGGAGTTTACTCAGACTCGTGTCCATTGAGTTGGTGATGCCATCCAACCATCTCATCCTCTGTCGTCCCCTTCTCCTCCCGCCTTCAATCTTTCCCAGCATTTTAGAGGTTCAGATAAGTGCTTTAGGAAAATAAAAGAAAGGGAAGACATGTCAAGAAAAGGAAACTTGGACGATAAGTAAAACTGACAAAAGACAGTGAGAAGAAGCTTCTAGGCACAAGGAATGTAGATCAAATTGTTGAAGTAGGAAAAAAAAAAAAACCTCATTTGTTCATTGAACATGAAGAAATCATATCTGACCCCCAAATGAGCACGTGTTTGGGGAAGAGGAAATAAATTTGCAGGAAATAGATAGGAATTTCTTGAAGAATCTTAAGCAGAGGAATAATATATTAGCACGTGGTAAGCCCAGAATTAAGGAGAACAGCTAGGAAGGAGTTGTAGTCACTAATATGGTATCCATGGGAATGGAAAAAGATGAATCTCTGCATATATAACTAATAAGTGATCTCTCATTCATCTTCAATCAACTTAAAGGTTGATTCTTATCTTTCTTTTGACCTAGTGACAAAATGTTTCAGGCACTAGATGTCACTGTTCCACTTAAGCAAAATAAAGTTTAGTCATTCTAAAGCCGCAATTACACCTACCTAATTACATCTACCTGTATGTAGACCTGAGATTGTGTTACTTGGTTCAGATAATTTCAAAATAAATAAACCTAGGGATTTTTACTTACTGTGGTCTGAATAAAACCCAGCTCTGAAGTTCTCTTTACAGACTTTTTTTTTTTTGGTAAGGAACAAATAAAAGTGTTTTTAATTCAAGAGAAAAATGAGAGAGAAATGAAGAATTGATACTGAAAAATAGGAAAACTTCTAATTGATACTGAAAAATAGGAGAACTTCTAACTGATACTGAAAAATAGGAGAACTTCTAATACTTAATAAAAGGCTTTGGGCTTCCCTGTGATAAAGAAGCTACCCGTCAATGCAGGAGACATGGGTTCGATCCCTGATCCTGGAAGATCCCACATGCCACAGAGCACCTAAGCCCCTGTGCCATAACTATTGAGCCTGTGCTCTAGAGCCCAGAAACCACAACTACTGAGCCCATGTGCTGCAACTATGGAAACCCACTCACCCTAAAACCCATGCAGAAGAGAAGCCACTGCAATGAGAAATCTGGGCCCCATGAGGAAGAGTAGCCCCCCACCGTCGGCACAACTAGAGAAAAGGCCTCACAACAAAAAAGACCCAGTACAGCCAAAAACAAAAATAAATAAAGAATTTTAAAACTAAATAAAGAAAAGGCTTTGCTAATTTCTATACAAACAAAATAAAACCAAACGCATCATTTCTTCAGAATGAGTTCATATTTGATTTGATTATGAACCTATTTACAGAGAATCATACACGTTTTAAAAAATTTGTTCATAATCCCATAGTTGGACATTTGACCTCCCTTTCGGAGTTCCTCATTGGGCTTACCATGAAAGTACAGTCAGTCCCACACTAAAAATAACCTAAAGGACTAATCTCTTCACTGGCTGCTGAGTTTGATCAACTGGACATTGTTTGGGACTTTGACTCTTGAGTGATGCGAGGATCTGGGACTGTTGGAGGAGTTTCCTTATGAGCAATGGGAGTGCTATTCTGATACTGATCAGACTGACTGTTCCCACTAAGGACTGCCTCCGCAATTTCTGAAGCCGATTACGCTAGCCTCCCCACGATTCCTGGGTTTTCTCAAGCCTGGCCCTCCAGCTTCTGGTTGATTCCATGAAACTCCTACCCCAATACCACAACCCCAAGACACACATGCACATACATACAGACCCACATACACAGTAGCACTGCAATAAATATCCTTTTCCTTATGGTAGAAAGAGTTAGTTTCTGTTGCCCGCCATCACACAAAACAGAACAAAACAAAATCTAAACTCACAGCATGCAGAACAATGCAAATATTGTGCTGATACTAAACTAACAACTTTGTTTTGTTAAGTTCACGCTTACTGAACCTCTGAGGATTGGGTGTGGAGAAGGAAATGGCAACCCACTCCAGTATTCTTGGCTAGAGAATCTCATGGACAGAAGAGCCTGGGGGGCTGCTGTCCATGGGGTCACACAAAGTCGGACACGACTGAAGCAACTTAGCAGCAGCAGCAGAGGACTGGGTGAAATACAAAGGAAATGGTTCTCAAACAAAAGACATATTTTATGTACTTAAAGACACCAGTTCTGAACTCTAGCACTCTTTTTTCCTATAAGTGTTTGTGCAACTGACAAAGGGCCTAGCAGCAGGGAGAGAAAATTACTTTGAAAGCAGTTTCCTGCCCTAATGCTAGATGTTATGATTTCTTCCTGAGAGGTGACCTGGTGGAATAGAAAGATCACAGACTTTATCTATAGGTTTTCCATTCCTAACTCAGCTATTTGTTAAATATATTAACTTTGATAATTTAGTATAATTCCCAATGTTTTGGATTTTTTTTTTTTTTAATCCAGAAAAAACCCGGCTGCTTCTAACGGTGGTTGTGCCATTCCCTGCAAGGAGTAACAGTAAGAATGCAATCTCACGTCCTCTTTTCTGTCTCTCCTCTCACTCCTACCCACCCCAAGGAATCGGGTCTGGAGGACTCAAATGTGGATACTCAGAAACAGATGACTAAAAGTGAAGGGAGTGGAACTTTTNGAGTTCCAGAAAAACATCTACTTCTGCTTAATTGACTATGCCAAAGCCTTTGACTGTGTGGATCACAATAAACTGTGGAAAATTCTGAAAGAGATGGGAATACCAGACCACCTGACCTGCCTCTTGAGAACTCTGTGTACAGATCAAGAAACAACAATTATAAGTGGACCTGAACAACAGACTGTTTCCATATTGGGAAAGGAGTACATCAAGGCTGTATATCACCCTGCTTGTTTTACTTATATGCAGAGAACTTCATGAAAAACGCTGGGCTGGACGAAGCACAAGCTGGAATCAAGATTGCCAGGAAATATCAATAACCTCGGATATGAAGATGACATCACCTTTATGGCAGAAATAGAACTGGAAGCCAAGGTTAAGAAAACCCATGGAAGCGCCCCATGGAGGTCCACCTCCCAGGGCACATGACAGGCAGGAGAGAGTAGAAGATAAACTGAAGGGGACACTGGAAAACATCAAGCACAGGTACAAATCACTGTCCCACTAAGCGTGGCGAGAAGCAGCAATTCCTATACTAAGTAATAAAGCAACTTAGAATAATGTTTCCTTGACATATGCAAATGAACACTGACTTCACTGGGAATTGTGTATATAGAGTCTCTAGGAAAATTTTATATATACAAAAAATACACATATTTTGGTGATGTTAAAAGATTATAGAAATGGGTAAAAAAAAATGATTAGAAGCCAATGAATAAATTTTAAAAAAATTTTATACTGGAACTAGATTATGAAACTTCCTTCCCCGAATTGCTTACCACTTTTGCATTTCTACAAAAATAGCATATCCCATTAATATCCTATAAATATTTTATGACTAATTTCAAAATTACAGTTCTGCTAATATCTCACTTATAGTACTTCCCATTCACTGAGCTCACTTTTGTGAAGTACATTAATCTATTTTAATTTTACTTTTTATAATACAAAACCTATGTTTTTATTTTCTTTATAATCACCATGATTTTAGCTATTTTATTTGTCAACCTGTTAAGTATCATGTAACTCACTGACAGCTTTAGTTGCTCATCAAAGTTGATTTCTTAGTCATGTGACTGCAGAAGTCTCATCTTATGAAATGTGCTTATAAAAAGATAGTAAATGCACATGTACTTAAAAATAAAAAGTATTGTTTAAATTGTCTTTGGTAATTTGTCATTTTGTTCCTTCTATGGNGTTAAGTATCATGTAACTCACTGACAGCTTTAGTTGCTCATCAAAGTTGATTTCTTAGTCATGTGACTGCAGAAGTCTCATCTTATGAAATGTGCTTATAAAAAGATAGTAAATGCACATGTACTTAAAAATAAAAAGTATTGTTTAAATTGTCTTTGGTAATTTGTCATTTTGTTCCTTCTATGGTCTGTCTTGCAGGAGCCAAAAAAATCAGAGCTAAATTTCCAAGTATCCCTGCCATTAGAATCCATCCGTTAAGATCCTCTTGCACAGGATTCTGAAGGTCAAGAGAAACAGAAGACAAACTATTGTTTCTCCAATAGAGGTTGAGAGAGCTAGGGATTTAGCAGATTTTGCAGAAGCTATTCAGTATTCTTCAGACAATAAACCTTCTGATGCAGGAAGCAGCTGTGACCATCATTGGTATTTCCTGTGGATCCTTCAGTCTCTGGACTACTAGAAATGAAGCCAGATTTGGAAGAAGGAATTTTGACTTTATTTATTTTTAAAAAATTATTTTAAGTGGAGGCTAATTAAAATATTGTGGTGTTTTTTTGCCATACACTGACATGAATAAGCCATGGTATACATGTGGCCCCCATCCCAAACCCCTCTCCCACCTCCCTCCCCATTCGATACCTCTGAGTTGTCCCACTGCAGCAGCTTTGAGCGCCCTGTTTCATGCATTGAACTAGGACTGGTCAAATATTTTACATATGGTAATATACATTTTCAATGCTATTCTCTCAAATCATCCCACCCTCGCCTTCTTCCACAGAGTCCAAAAGTCTGTTCTTTATATTTGTATCTCTTTTGCTGTCTCACATATAGGGTTGTTGTTATCATCTTTCTAAATTCCATATATATGTGTTTATATACTGTAATGGCATTTTTCTTTCTAACTTTCGTCACTCTGTGTAATAGTCTCCAGTTTCATCCACCTCATTAGAATGGATTCAAATGTGTTATTTTTAATGGCTGAGTAATATTCCATTGTGTATGTGTACCACATCTTTCTTATCCATTCGTCTGCTGATGGACATCTAGGTTGCTTCCATTTCCTAGCTACTGTAAACAGTGCTGCAATGAACACTGGGGTACATGTGTCTCTTTCAATTCTGGTTTCTTCAGTGTGCATGCCCAACAGTGGAATTGCTGGGTCATATGGCAGTTCTATTTCCAGTTTTTCAAGGAATCTCCACACTGTTCTCCACAGTGGTTGTATTAGCTTGCATTTACACCAACAATGGAAGAGAGTTCCCTTTTCTCCACACCCTCTCCAGCTTTTACTGTTTGTAGACTTTTTGATAGCAGCCATTCTGACTGGCATGAGATGGTACCTCACTGTGGTTTTGATTTGTATTTCTCTGATAATGAGTGATGCTGAGCATCTTTTCATGTGTTTGTTAGCCATCTATATGTCTTCTTTGAAGAAATGTCTGTTTAGTTCTTTGGCCCATTTTTTGATTGGGTCATTTATTTTTCTGGTATTGAGCTACATGAGCTGCTTGTATATGTTTGAGTATTTCTTGTCAGTTGTTTTGTTTGCTATTATTTTCTCCCATTCTGAAGGCTTTCTTTCCCCTTGCTTAGAGCTTCCTTCATTGTGCAAAAGCTTTTAAGTTTAATTAGGTCCCATTTGTTTATTTTTGCTTTTGTTTCCATTACTCTGGGAGGTGGGTCATAAAGGGTCTTGCTGTGATTTATGTCAGAGAGTGTTTTGCTTATGATTTCCTCTAGGAGTTTATAATTTCTGGTCTTACATTTAGACCTTTAATCCATTTTGAGTTTATTTTTGTATATGGTGTTAGAAAGTGTTCTAGTTTTATTATTTTACATGTGGTTGGCCAGTTTTCCCAGCACCTCTTGTTAAAGAGATTGTCTTTTCTCCATTGTATATTTTTGCCTTTTGCCTTCTTTGTCAAAGATAAGGTGCCCATAGATGCATGGATTTATCTCTGAGCTTTCTATTTTGTTCCACTGATCTATATTTCTGTCTTTGTGCCAGTACCATACTGTCTTGATGACTGTAGCTTTGTAGTATAGTCGTAAGTCAGGCAGGTTGATTTCTCCAGTTCCATTCTTCTTTCTCAAGATTGCTTTGGCTATTCAAAGTTTTTTGTATTTCCATACACATTGTGAAATTATTTGTTCTAGTTCTGTGAAAAATACCATTGGTAGCTTGATAGAGATTGGATTGAATCTGTAGATTGCTTTGGGTAGTATATTCATTTTCACTATATTGATTTTTCCAATCTATGAATATGGTATATTTCTCCATCTATTTGTGTTATCTTTTATTTCTTTCCTCGGTGTTTTATAGTTTTCTATATATAGGTTTTTTTGTTTCTTTAGGTAGATTTATCCCTAAGTATTTTATTCATTTTGTTGCAGTGGTGAATGGGATTGTTTCCTTAATTTCTCTTCCTGTTTTCTTATTATTAGTGTATAGAAATACAAGGGATTTATGTGTATTAATTTTATATCCTGCAACTTTACTATATTCATTGATTAGCTCTAGTAATTTTCTGGTGGTGTCTTAGGGTTTTCTATGTAGAGGATCATGTCATCTGCGAACAGTGAGAGTTTTACTTCTTTTCCAATCTGGATTCCTTTTATTTCTTTTTCTTCTCTGATTGCTGTGGCCAAAACTTCCAACACTATGTTGAAGAGTAGTGGTGATAGTGGGCATCCTTGTCTTGTTCCTGACTTCAGGGGAAATGCTTTCAATTTTGCACCATTGAAGATAATGTTTGCTGTGGATTTATTATATATAGCTTTTATTAGTTGAGGTATGTTCCTTCTATTTCTGCTTTCTGGAGAGTTTTTATCATAAATGGGTGTTAAATTTTGTCAAAGAATTTCTCTGCATCTATTGAGATAATCATATTGCTTTTATCTTTCAATTTGTTAATGTGGTTTATCACATTGATTGATTTGCAAATATTGAAGAATGCTCGCATCCCTGGTACAAAGCCCACTTAGTCATGATGTATGATCTTTTTTAATATGTTGTTGGATTCTGTTTGCTAGTATTTTGTTGAAGATTTTTGCATCTGTGTTCATCAGTGATATTGGTCTGCAGTTTTCTTTTTTGTGTGTGTGGCATCTTTGTTTGGTTTTGATATTAGGGTGATGGTGGGCTCATAGAAGGAGTTTGGGAGTTTACCTTACTCTGCAATTTTTCAAGAGTTTGAGTAGAATAGGTGTTAGCTCTTCTCTATATTTTTGGTAGAATTCACCTGTGAAGCCATCTGGTCCCAGACTTTTGTTTGTTGGAAGATTTTTGATTACATTTTCAATTTCAGTGCTTGTGATGGACCTGTTAAGATTTTCTATTTCCTCATGGTTCAATTTTGGAAGGTTATACTTTGCTAAGACTTCGTCAATTTCTTCCAAGTTGTCCATTTTCTTGGCATATAGTAGTCTGTGATCTTTCTTGCTGATAGTAGTCTCTGATCCTTTGTATTTCTGTGTTGCCTGTTGTGATATCTCCATTTTCATTTCTAACTTTGTTGACTTGATTCTTCTCCCTTTTTTTCTTGATGAGTCTGGCTAATGGCTTGTCTATTTTACTTATCTTCTCCAATAACCAGCTTTTAGTTTTGTTGATTTTTGCTATAGTCTCCTTTGTTTCTTTTTCACTTATTTCTGCTCTAATTTTAATGATTTCTTTCCTTCTACTAACCCTGGGTTTCTTCATTTCTTCTCTTTCTAGTTGCTTTAGATCTCAGTTCAGTTCAGTTCAGTCTCTCAGTCATGTCCGACTCTTTGCGACCCCATGAACTGCAGCATGCCATCCAGCTATCTCATCTTCTGCTGTCCCCTTANTTCACTTATTTCTGCTCTAATTTTAATGATTTCTTTCCTTCTACTAACCCTGGGTTTCTTCATTTCTTCTCTTTCTAGTTGCTTTAGATCTCAGTTCAGTTCAGTTCAGTCTCTCAGTCATGTCCGACTCTTTGCGACCCCATGAACTGCAGCATGCCATCCAGCTATCTCATCTTCTGCTGTCCCCTTATCCTCCTGCCCCCAATACCTCCCAGCATCAGAGTCTTTTCCAATGAGTCAACTCTTCACATGAGGTGGCCAAAGTATTGGAGATTCAGCTTTAGCATCATTCCTTCCAAAGAACACCCAGGGCTTATCTCCTTTAGAATGGACTGGTTGGATCTCCTTGCAGTCCAAAGGACTCTCAAGAGACTTCTCCAACACCACAGTTCAAAAGCATCAATTCTTCGGTGCTCAGCTTTCTTCACACTCCAAGTCTCATACCTATACATGACCACAGGAAAAACCATAGCATTGACTAGACAGACCTTTTTTGGCAAAGTAATGTCTCTACTTTTTAATTTGCTATCTAGGTTGGTCATAACTTTTCTTCCAAGGAGTAAGCATCTTTTAATTTCATAGCTGCAATCACCATCAAAGTTAGGTTATTTATTTGATTTTTCCCTTGAGGTAAGCTTGTATTGTTATGAACCTTCCCCTTATCATCACTTTTACTGAATCCCATAGGTTTTGGGCTTCCCTTGTTGCCTAGTGATAAAAGAATACACCTGCCAAAGCAAGAGATGCAAGAGACCTGGGTTCAATCCCTGGGTCAGGAAGCTCCCCTACAAGGAAATGGCAACCCAATCCAGTATTCTTGCCTGGAAAAATCCTATGGACCAAGGAGTCTGGAAGGCTATAGTCCATGGGGTTCACAGAAGAGTGGGACAAGACTTAGTGACTAAACAACAACACGGGTTTTGGATTGCTGTTTTTATTTTCATTTGTTTCTATGCATATTTTTATTTCCTTCTTTGATTTCTTCTGTGATTTGTTTATTATTTAGAAGAGTGTTGTTTAGAGCGTGTTGTTTAGCCTCTATATATTTGTATTTTTAATATTTTTTCCCTATAGTTGACATCTAATCTTACTGCATGCAAAGATGGGCTCAATAAAGGACAGAAATGGTATGGACCTAACAGAAACAGAAGATATTAAAAAGAGGTAGCAAGAATACACAGAAGAACTGTACAAAAAATATCTTCACAACCCAGATAATTGCAGTGGTGTGATCACTCACACTCACCTAGAGCAGGACATCCTGGAATGTGAAGTCAAGTGGGCCTTAGGAAGCAACACTACAAACAAGGCTAGTGGAGGTGATGGAATTCCAGTTGAGCTATTTCAAATCTTGAAAGATGATGCTGTGAAAGTGCTGTACTCAATATGCCAGCAAATTTGGAAAACTCAGCAGTGGCCACAGGACTGGAAAAGGTCAGTTTTCATTCCAATCCCTAAGAAAGGTAATGCCAAAGAATGCTCAAACTACCACACAATTGCACTCTTCTCACATGCTAATAAAGTAATGCTCAAAATTCTCCAAGGCAGCCTTTAGCAATACGTGAACCGTGAACTTCCAGATGCTCAAGCTGGATTTACAAAAGGAAGAGGAACCAGAGATCAAATTACCAACATCCACTGGATCATTGAAAAAGCAAGAGAGTTCCAGAAAAACATCTATTTCTGCTTTCTTGACTATGCCAAAGCCTTTGACTGTGTGAATCACAATAAACTGTGGAAAATTCTGAAAGAGATGGGAATACCACACCACCTGATCTGCCTCTTGAGATACCCATATGCAGGCCAGGAAGCAACAGTTAGAACTGGACATGGAACAACAGACTGGTT
>SJYA01000299.1:613726-721473 GCA_006410615.1 Neotragus moschatus | reverse complement strand
ATATCAATAACCTCAGATATGCAAATGACACCACCCTTATGGTAGAAAGTGAAGAGGAACTAAAGAGCCTTTTGATGAAAGTGAAAGAGGAGAGTGAAAAAGTTGACTTAAAACTCAACATTCAGAAAACTAAGATCATGGCATCTGGTCTCATCACTTCATGGGAAATAGATGGGGAAACAGTGGAAACAGTGGCTGACTTTATTATTAATATTATTATTTGGCTCCAAAATCACTGCAGATGGTGACTACAGCCATAAAATTAAAAGGTGCTTACTCTTTGGAAGGAAAGATATGACCAACTTAGACAGCATATTAAAAAGCAGAGACATTACTTTGTCAACAAAGATCCATCTAGTCAAGCCTATTGTTTTTTCAAGTAGTCATGTATGGATGTGAGAGTTCAAAGAATTGATAATTTTGAACTGTGGTGTTGGAGAAGACTCTTGAGAATCCCTTGGACTGCAAGGAGATCCATCCAGTCCATCCTAAAGGAGATCAGTCCTGGGTGTTCATTGGAAGGACTAATGTTGAAGCTGAAACTCCAATACTTTGGGCACCTGATGCAAAGAGCTGACTCATTTGAAAAGACCTTGATGCCAGGAAAGTTTGAGGACAGTAGGAGAAGGGGATGACAGAAAATGAGATGGTTGGATGGCATCACCGACTCAGTGGCCATTGGTTTGGGTAGACTCTGGGAGTTGGTGATGGACAAGGAGGCCTGGCGTGCTGCAGTTCATGGGGTCACAAAAAGTCAGACATGACTGAGCCACTGAACTGAACTGAAGTGAACTGAACTGAACTGAATCTTTCTGCATTGTGATCAGAAAAGATGCTTGAAATAATTTCAATTTTTTAAAATTTACCAAGGCTAGATTTATGGCCCAGGATGTGATCACTTCTGGAGAATGTTCTGTGTGCACTTGAGTGAAGTGAAATCCATTGTTTTGGAGTGAAATGTCCCATATATATCAATTAGGTCTAACTGGTCCTTTGTATCATTTAACATTTGTGTTTCCTTGCTATTTTTCTGTTTGGTTGATCTATCCATGGGTGTGAGTGGGGTATTAAAGTCTCCCAGTATTACTATGTTATGATTTATTTCCCTTTACATACTTGTTAGCACATGCCTTACGTATTGAGGTGGTCCTATGTTGGGTGGATATATATTTATAATTGTTATATCTTCTTATTGGATTGATCCTTTGATCATTATGTAGTGTCCTTCTTTGTCTCTTCTCACAGTCTTTGTTTCAAAGTCTCTTTTATCTGATATGAGTATTGCTACTCCTGCTTTCTTTTGGTCTCCATTTGTACCCTAGAGTATTATTTTTAAATTTTGGCTGAAATGTGTTGGTCTTCATTGCAGCATGAAGTATGGGCTCTAGAGCATGGGGTCAGTAATCAGGGCATGGGGGCTTAGTTGCCACAGTCATGTGGTATCTTAATTCCCAGACCAGATATGGAGGGTAGATTCTTAAGCACTGGGCCATCAGAATAGTTCCTGCTTTCTGACTTTAAATCCTACTGCCTTTTCTATGGATGTATAAGCCCCTAACTTTCTGTTTTATTTTGAAGATTTTTTGATGTAGACCATTTGCAGCCTTTTAATTGAATTTGTTATAATGTTGTTTCTGGTTTTTGTTTCAGTTTTTTGGCTGCAAGGCATGTGGGATCTTTGCTGCCTGATCAGGAATTGAACCCATACCCTCTGCATATTATAAGGTGAAGTCCCAAGCACTGGATCACCAGAGAAATCCATTCTTATTAAATACTCTTCTACAATTATACCTTCTTGCTTGAAACATTTCAAGTTGTTTCTGTTTTCCTGATGGATACCAACAGATATTAATACAAAATTTGGTTTAAAAAGGGAGAGGTGGTGTAGTGGTTTTGTTGCTTAGTTGTGTCTGACTCTTTGCAACCCCATGGACTGTAGCCTGGAAGGCTCCTCTGCCCATGGGATTTCCCAGGCAAGAATATTGGAGTAGGTTGCCATTTCTTTCTCCAGGGGATCTTCCCAACCCACAAGTCAAACCCACATCTCCTACATCGAAGGTGGATTCATTTACCACTGAGCCCCCAGAGAAGTGAAAGTCACTCAGTCATGTCTGACTCTTTGCAACCCCATGGACTATACAATCTATGGAATTTTCCAGGCCAGAATATTGGCGTTGGTACCCTATTCCTTCTCCAAGGGATCTTTCCAACACAGGAATCAAACTGGGATCTTTTTACAGGCAGATTCTTTGCCAGCTGAGCTACCAAACCCCTAAAAAGGGAGAGGGGCACTGCCAAATAATAATCTAAAACACAAGGCCCTGCTTACTGGATGGGTGATAGGAGGTGAAGAAATTATTATCAGAGAACCTGCACATATGTATATGCAGTATAAGAAAATATAAACTCTCACAAGTTACTACTTGGAAGGTAAAAATTTGGCCCCAAGCTGGTGTTTGAAAACAGATTTCTGGAGGGTTCTTTTCACCATAAGAATAGCATGTGTGTGTGTGTGCGTGCCAAGTTGCTTCAGTTGTGTCTACCTCTTTATGACCATATGGACTGTAGCCCACCAGACTCCTCTGTTCATGAAATTCTCTAGATGTGAATACTGGAGTGGGTTGCTATGCCCTCCTCCAGGGTATCTTCTTGACCCAGGGATGAAACCTGCATTTCTTGTCTCCTGCATTGGCAGGCAGATTTTTTACCAATAGCACCATCTGGGAAGCCCATAAGAATGGCATGCTGTGCCCAAAATACTTTTGAAATAATATGGCTTGTGCTAAATACCTGCTTTCCTTCTGGGAGACTGAAACTTTGGTACGTGCTAGGCAGAAGGTGCCTACATGATCGGTCCCCAGTGAAAATGCTAGCCAATTAGTCTCTAATGAGCTTCCTTCCTATACAATGTTTCACATGGATTATCACAGTTTGCTGCAGGAGTTAAGCACATCCTGTGTGAATCAAAAGGGCTCTTGGAAGCTTTACCTTGGTTTCCTCCAGACCATACACCATACGCCTTGTTTCTTTGCTGACTTGGCTTCATATCCTTTCACTGTAGTAAATCACAGCCATGAGTATGATGACATCCTGAGTGCCATTATTCCTCCTACTAAATAAATCGTCTGAGGACAGTCTTGAAAACCGCCAACACAAATGCACAATCAAGTTCCTCCCAGATTGAACATCAGGGGTCTAATTAAGAAATTTCCCTCATTCCTAAGGTGCAGCATCTTCATGCATTCTGCCTACTGATTGAACTGTCTCACTGGTTATGAACCAGTGACTGCTATGTGTCTCCCATTCTTCTCCTTCCTGAATGGGTGACTTTACTGTAGTGGTCTTGTGTCTGCTCCACCACTGAGAACTGTGTAGGTGTCCTGTCTATCAGCTTCTAACCCACCCTCTTGCATATACTTTGTGATGTTGTCCTGAGACTCTGAAAACCACTGCTTTAACACCTGGTTCCTTGGCAATGCTGTGCCCCAAGGGGATACTTGGAGGAGCCTAGGAGGTTGGAAAAGGAAAAAGGGACACTGATTGTTCTTGTTTCTCTCTGTGCTTCACTTTCTCACACTGGCAGTGGCAGTCCATTTCAGTAGCAGCAGCTGAATCTATTTTTTAATTTCCTCTAACCCACACAGAACCAATTTTACTGCAGCTCCTCAGAGGCATCATTACCAGCTGAACAGTAACCCTTGCTCAGAGGTTTTGGGGTCCAAGCCCTGTGGGTCCCCCTCCAAGTGTAGAGATACTAGCAGTGGTTGACTAGCATCTCTTTCATTAATTCTACATTTCAGATTCTCGGACCCTCTTCTCTAACCTTCTAAATATTAGTCATTCAAACCTCTTCTCTTTACTCCCCATGTCCTAATGGTGATGGCTACTACTTTCTGTGACATCTTAGACTTTTTATTTTGACTCAGTTTTTCAAACAGAAGTCATTAATACTTATTATTAAATTCTCTCTTTTAAAATAGCTGGTGTATTCTCTCGATCATACAGCAAATCACCACTGGCTACCTGTTTTACATATGGTATTACATATGTTTCAATGCTACTCTCTCAATTCACCCCACCCTCTCCTTTCCCCACCGTGTCCACACGTCTGTTCTCATGTCTGTGTCTCCATTGCTACCCTGCAAATAGTAGGTTCGTCAGTATCATCTTTCTAGATTCCATTTCTTTGCATTAATATATGATATTTTTTTCTCTTTATGACATACTTCACTCTGTATAATAGGCTCTGGGTTCATCCACCTCATTGGAACTGACTCAACTGTGTTCCTTTTTATGGCTGAGTAATATTCCATTGCATATACATACCACAGCTTCTTTATCCATTCATCTGTCAGTGAACATCTAGGTTGCTTCCATGTCCTAGCTATTGTAAATACTGTTGCAACAACCATGGGGGTACATGTCTTTTTCAATTATGATTTTCTAAGGATATATGCTGGAGAAGGAAATGGCACCCTACTCTAGTACTCTTGCCTGGAAAATCCCATGGATGGAGGAGCCTGGTGGGCTGCAGTCCATGGGGTTGCTAAGAGTTGGACATGACTGACCGACTTCACTTTCAATTTTCACTTTAATGTGTTGAAGAAGGAAATGGCAACCCACACCAGTGTTCTTGCCTGGAGAATCCCAGGGATTGGGGAGCCCAGTGGGCTGCCGTCTATTGGGTCACAGAGTCGGACACGACTGAAGTAACTTAGCAGCAGCAGCAGCAAGGATATATGCTTAGTAGTGGGATTGTTAAGAAGGAGGTGACATATGTATGCCTATGGATAATTCATGTTGATGTATGGCAGAAATTAACACAATATTGTAAGGTAATTATCCTCCAATTAAAAATAAATAAATAAAAATTTGAAATCACACACAAACAAAGAAGAAGCAGCAAATTATTTGGTTGTCAAAAATCTTTGTATATCCTTTCCAGAAACACTTGAAAAAGAGCATTGCTCACTAAGATTAGAAACACCATCAAATTCCTTGAGACCCTGGACTACCTGCCTGCTGTAGTGATGGGAAAGAAGTCTCTGTTGTCTCTCTGGAGAGTGTGTGAGTAAGTTCCATCCAAAGGAGGAAGTGTGCAATGGGTATGAGGTAGACAGAAAGGCAGACTGTAGCAGAGACCACTTAGTTGTTCATCAAACCTATTTCCTCTCCTCCTGGGTAAACAGCTAGCTTACAATTTCCAGATCCTTTGTTTTTAGATTTGGTCACAAACAGTGTGGCTTAACCAACAGTAAATTTATTGTCTCCCAGTTCTAGACGCTGGAAGTCCAAGGCCAAGGTGGTGACGGGGTTGGTTCCTCCTGCGGGCTGGAAGAGAGAAGCCCTTTCAGGCCTTTCTTCTAGCTCTACTGGTTGGGACAGTCTCTGGCATTCTTTGACTTGTAGAGGCGTTATTCTTCATCTCTAATGCCTGAACTCATGTTGACATGGTATTCCCTCTGGGTTTCTATCTGTCTCCAAATTCCCTCTTTTGGAGACATCAGTCATATTGGATTAGTTAACTATATCTATAATACAATGACCCTACTTCCAAATAAGATTACATTTAGAGGTAATAGGGGTTAGGATTCACCATGTGAACTTTAGAGGGACACAATTTAGCCAGTAACAATGACAACAAAGTGTAATGTGATATATACCACTTCCAGGTCGGGCCCCCCAAAACACCCGTATTATATATTCTTTTTCCCCCTATGTCTTCCTTTTGGATATCAATCTCCAGGGACCTTGAAATCCACATATTGAAGAAGTCTGGAACCTTTAATGATTTAAGGAGCAGAATCCCAAATGCCGCCTCACCCTCATGCTAATCAGACTCTAAGAGAGAAACATTTACTGTGTGGAGACACTGAGGTTTCTGCAACCATTTGTTACAATATCTAGCATTACTTTAGCTAACACAACTACTTAGTTGAAAGTAAGATCATACTCTCAAAAAGAGTATTATTATTCCACTGAGTATCATTATTCTACTTTTATCTACATTTCTGGGACAGCAATTTAATGTTTACATTCTACTTATATAAACCTAATCTTCCTCTAAGCAGAGTCCCCAGAGGGTAGAATTTATGTTTCACTTCTTAATCTCCTACACTGTCTAAGCACAGTTTTTGGATTAGCACTCAAAAACATTTGTTCATTTGAATAAATGAAAATAAAGGTCAAAGCAAACAGGGAAATTATATTAATACAGAGTCCATATGCATTGATTCATCGTGACTGTCAAAATTCTTAACTAACCAATTTAAATAATCTTCTTTAAATTAAAACAATTCATTTTAATGAAATTTTCCATTCAAAAAAGTAAAGATGATTTATGCCTAGAAAGCAAGGAAAATGATTCTAAGAAATTTCATCCAGCTATCAGACCACACAGCTGATGTATTAATTGGGAATATTTACTGAAAAGAGGACAGACATATGCACAGATGCAAAAGACAAAAAAACATGAGCCAAAGAATCAAGTGACAGATTTCTTGAGTATATATAAAAGAAAAATATATATTTTGGAAAAGAACGCTCTGATGAAACTTCCTGAAGTGTGAAATAATATTAAACTGAAGTTGTCTCTGAAGTTAAAAATAAACTGTCAGTTCTCCAAAGTAGTGGTTATGGGTCTTGAGAGGTAAGCGGGGAGGGGCAATATAGGGGGAGGGAATTAAGAGATAAGAAACTATCGGGGGTAAAATAAGCTACAAGGATATTTTATACAATACAGGGACCATAGCAAATATCTTAGAGTACCTATAAACAGAGTAAAACCTTTAAATTTATGAATCACTATATTTTACATCACTAACATATAATTTGTTGTGTTTAGTTGCTAAATCATGTCTGACTCTTTTGTGACCACATGGACTGCAGCCCATCAGGCTCCTCTGTCCATGAGATTTCCCAGGCAAGAATACCCGGAGTGGGCTTCCTGCCACTTTCTTCTCTAGACTAACATAGAATATTGTATATCAACTATAATTCAAAAATTTTAAAAAAAATTGTCAGGTCTTTGTCAGAGTTTAATATTGAGAAGCACTAAATAAGTCACCAAAAAAGACTATTCTCTATATGAGGAAGGATAGGGTTAGATTTTTATGGTCATATGAAAAAGTAAAAATTCCAGAAATTTTGGCAAAAGAGAAAGACATCGTATTATTTCCCTATAAGTTACCACATTGAAAACACATTTAGTAACCTTTCAGCTTTATGCATGAAAAGAAATGGTTGATGTGAAAACCAATTCGAATCCCTCCATTTCTAAAGAATGCAGAAACACTATTCTAATACACTTACGTGGTTAGCTGCCAGCAAATCAGTAAAAATCACCCAATTGATTTGAGTATTTCAAGCAGCTAGAGAGAGAAATGTGCTTAAAGTCACCAACAATATTAATAATCTAAGACTTTGTGCTCTGGTTATCTGATGAAAAGTGATACTATTTGAAAGACTCACACTGGCCTTCCACTATGTAATCATGGTTCCCAACATAAATCTAGATAAGTGAGTTTCTGAAAATAGAATAATAGAATGATGATGTCTTTGGTTCAGATAGATAATATTAACAGGACGACTTTCAAGTAAACATTTTGATGTAAATTATTGAATACACCCAAACTAAGCAACTGAAAAAAAAAAAAATCTTCATTTGTCACTAAATAAGGTAATATTATTTGTGACGATAGTACAAAAATAAAGATGATAGGGTACAAGAAAAAGAGAAAAGATTGTTGAGAATGTAAAATGTTAATAGCTTACTTTGGAAAATACTTTTAAAAGGGAATTGAATGTGAATACATGGATATTGTTGTTGTCTCTAAGTCACGTCCAATTCTTTTGCGACCCCATGGACTCTGGCCTACCAGGTTCATCTGTCTATGAGATTTCCCAAGCAAGAATACTGGAGCAGGTTGCCATTTATTTCTCCAAGGGATCTTCCCAACCTAGAGATCAAACTCATGCCTCTTGCACTGGCAGGCAGGTTCTTTATCAATGAGCCATCATAGACATAAATGCACTGGATATAATTTAGATACAGGAAGTATAACACTAAATCTAGAAGGCAAAGTTACTATTCTTTCTTTTAACTGGGCAAACCAGAGTTACCATTTTTTCTCCTTTTGAAGTGAAATGCGATCATAGCAGTTGAACACATAAATAGTGCAGCATATGCTTAGTTGCTCAGCCGTGTCTGACTCTTTGTGACCCCATGGACTCTAGCCTGTCAGGCACCTCTTGTCTATGGGGATTTTCCAGGCAAGAATACTGGAGTGAGTTGATGTTTCCTTCTCCAAGGGATCTTCCCAAGCCAGGGATCAAACCCAGGTCTTCCACACAGAAGGTGGATTCTTTACCATCTGAGCTACCAGGGAAGACCCTAGCAATATTTGCTTAGTATTAAGCAAATATTTATGCAAAATTCACAAGAAATTAAATGCTAGCAGAGACATTGGAGAGAAAAAGATTTTTTATTTAAAGGAATAACTTAGCTGGTTCTAGATTCTTGAAATTATCAAAGCAAATTATCTAAATAATGAAATTTAGTAAAATTCAATAAAAATATTTATAGACAATTTCATCATATAAGAAACCTTTGACAAGCCACTCAAGTTCTCTGGACCTCAACTTTCCTGTCTGCAAAAGGGGAAAATAATGGCTAATTGCTAGATACTGAAAAGAACATGAGCAAATATATGTATATGTTCCTTTGGTTTAGAGTATCAAAATTTCATGGAATGTACATATTTTTCAAGATAATACTTTTGGCTGATGCTTGCAAAGAAAAAATATAATGCCCAAAACTCACTACACTTTTTAACAAAATAATGTGTAGGAAACATCTCTAATTACCTTTCTAATACAATTATTTGACCATCAAAATCACAAGTAGACCAGGTAAGCATCAACAAAGGAAATATATAGTATGTTTCTAAACATGTAAACAACTGTCTGGAAACCAATATGTTAACTGGTGGTAGATAATTGATAGCTAAATTATTTTACTTCTTAATATGATTTGCATGTAACTCACACATAAGCAGTTTACTTTGTCTTATTTGCCCGTTAGTAAATTGAGTGGGGACTATGGGTGGAAAAGAAACACCTTAAAATATTTCACATTTTAAAATAGGTATAGTCTACCAGTAAGTATTATTGTGCAGAGCATCAGATTTTCATGAACATGTCATTGGCATCAAGCAGGAGATAACTATAGATTCAACATAACTGCTACCAGTAGGGGATCAACATATGTTAAAAATCTTATAATAAACCATGATAAGAAAGATAAACCAGATCCTTTATCACTATATATTTTTGAGAATGTTGTTGCTAAACATAATGAAATGCTTATCTACTAGAACTGATGGCCAGGAGAAATATCAATAACCTCAGATATGCAGATGACACTACCCTTACGGCAGAAAGTGAAGAACTAAAGAGCCTCTTGATGAAAGTGAAAGAAAAGAGGGAAAAAGTTGGCTTAAAGCTCAACATTCAGAAAACGAAGATCATGGCATCTGGTCCCATCACTTCATGGCAAATAGATGGGGAAACAGTGGCAACAGTGGCTGAGTTTATTTTTCTGGGCTCCAAAATCACTGCAGATGGTGATTGCAGCCAGGAAATTAAAAGATGCTTACTCCTTGGAAGGAAAATTATGACCAACTTAGACAGCATATTAAAAAGCAGAGACATTACTTTGCCTACAAAGGTCCATCTAGTCAAGGCTATGGTTTTTCCAGTAGTCATGTATGGATGTGAGGGTTGGACTATAAAGAAAGCTGAGTATTGAAGAATTGATGCTTTTGAACTGTGGTGTTGGAGAAGACTCTTGAGAGTCTCTTGGACTGCAAGGTGATCCAACCAGTCCATCCTGAAGGAAATCAATCCTGAATATTCATTGGAAGGACTGATGCTGAAACTGAAACTCCAACACTTTGGCCACCTGATGTGAAGAACTGACTCACTGGAAAAGACCTGATGCTGGGAAAGATTGAAGGTGGGAGGAGAAGGGGACTACAAAGGATGAAATGGTTGAATGGCATTACTGACTCAAAGGACATGAGTTTGAGTAAACTCTGGGAGTTGGTGATGGACAGAGAGGCCTGGCATGCTGCAGTCCATGGTGTCTCAAAGAGTCAGACATGACTGAGTGACTGAATGATTGAATTGGACTGAACTAGAATTGTCATTAAAAGAAGTTCATACTCATAATTATAATATCAATATTTTAAAATCAAATGTACATATTAAAAGCTTATTTTTGACAGTTAAGAAATGTTATTTTGTCAGAAGTACTTTCAACTGTTTTCAGTTTTTTTATGGATGTGTAAAAATACAAATGTGTGCTCTTTTAATTGTCTGGAAAGAGTTTATGTTCATGTAGAGCTGCCACATTTTCATTTAAGACTTCACAATCTGTTGAAAATTGTATTATTCTTTTGTATCTGATGTGGTTGCCAAGCATCATATCAATAAACAGACTCTCTCTGAGAGAGAATCATACAGTGCTAAGAACAGCTGAAGAAGCTAAGCAGAGTCTCTGTGTATGTAGTTGCAAAGCAACAGTTTTCTATTAATATTAATATCTATTAATATTATATGGAGATGCTAAGGACCATCTTATCATTTAGGTTATAACCCCGTTCATTTATTTGTGGTTATGTGGTAGGCGTCCCGTGTGGCTCTGTGGTAGAGAATCCACCTGCTATCAGGAGACATAGGTTCAGTCTCTGGGTCAGGAAGATCCCCTGGAGGAGGGCACAACAACCCACCCCATAATTCTTACCTGGGAAATCCCATGGACAGCAGAGCCTGGCAGGCTACAATCCACAGGGTCACTAAGAATCAGACATTGACTGAGCAACTGAGCATACACAGTGGTCCAGGGGCTGGGACTCCACACTCCCAATGCAGGGGGCCCAGGTTCCATCTCTGGTCAGGGAACTGGATCCCACATGCCACAGCTAAGAGTTCATATGCTGTAACTAAAGACCTTGTGTGCCTCAGCAAAGATCCTACATGCCACAACTAAAACCCACAGCCAAATAAATATTTTTTTAAAAAGATATCTTTTGTGATATTTAATCTATTTGTAACAATACTGATATTATATGATTAAGTTTTGAGCCATNCACAGCTAAGAGTTCATAGGCTGTAACTAAAGCCCTTGTGTGCCTCAGCAAAGATCCTACGTGCCACAACTAAATCCCACAGCCAAATAAATATTTTTTTAAAAAGATATCTTTTGTGATATTTAATCTATTTGTAACAATACTGATATTATATGATTAAGTTTTGAGCCATTCAAACTCCATAAATTGGGGCTTCCTTGGGGGCTCATTGGTAAAGTCTCCACGTGCCAATGCAGGAGACCCAGGTTCAATCCCTGGGTTGGGAAGATCCCCTGGAAAGGGAAATGGCAACCCGCTCCAGTATTCTTGCCTGGGAAATTCCATGGACAGAGGAGCGAGGTGGGCTACAGTCCATAGGGTCGCAAAAGAGTTGGACAAACTTAGCAACTAAACAACAAAACAACATAATATTTGAATTAACTTCTTATTATTTTTAATAACTAAAAAACAGATATTTTTCTTTTCTATAANGTATTCTTGCCTGGGAAATTCCATGGACAGAGGAGCGAGGTGGGCTACAGTCCATAGGGTCGCAAAAGAGTTGGACAAACTTAGCAACTAAACAACAAAACAACATAATATTTGAATTAACTTCTTATTATTTTTAATAACTAAAAAACAGATATTTTTCTTTTCTATAAAAGTAACATTTTAACTTAAAACCTGTATGAAAGTAATAAGAAACATTGCTTGAAAAATAGCCAGTGGAAGGAAAGCAAAAATAGAAATGTACCCTCAAGAGATAAAAGATAATAGTGAGTTGTAGTAAGAACTAAAATGTATTATTTTATAAGCCCCAATATTCTGTAGCTTCCACACTCAGCCATCTCTATTCTCTCTCTTCATTCATATAATTACAGTTTTTTTCCCCGCTCAAAATTGGCCATGTTGTAGTAACAGAAATACATGAGAGAATTTTAGAAACTACGTGTCACTTNGGCATCACCGACTCAGTGGACATGGGTTTGGGTGAACTCTGGGCGTTGGTGATGGACAGGGAGGCCTGCATGCTGCTCTTCATGGGGTCACAAAGAGTCGGACATAACTGAGCAACTGAACTGATGCTGGGAAAGACTGAGGGCAGGAGAAGCAGATAACAGAGGATGAGATGGTTGAATGGCATCACCAACTCAATGGACATGGATCTGGGTGAACTCCGGGAGTTGGTGATAGACAGGGAGGCCTGGTGTGCTGTGGTTCATGGGGTCGCAAAGAGTCTGACAGGACTGAGCAGGTGAACTGAATTGATTGATTCATCTTGACGTTATTACATGCCACTATTCTTGAAATGGCCCTAGAATTGGAAATGGCAAACCATTCCAATATTCTTGCTTAAACAATTCCATGGACAGAGTAGCCTGGTAGGCTATAATCCACCGGGTTGCAAAGAGTTGAACATGGCTGAGTGACTGAGCACACAGGCACATACCTGAAATGGACTAAGCTCTTATTCTATGACATCAGTGAATGCAAGTGATAGGTAAAAAGATATCCACTTCTACATATGACTGTGTGCAAAGTCCCAACTATCCCTTCAGTGATATCTGAGGGTACTTTGTCAATCAGAGGTTCAACCAGATAGGTTCTGAGTTGGCCATAGTGATACTGTCTGGAGATACAGCTTTTGGATTAAGTAGAAAGTGGAAAATCCTCATGGGAACACTGGAAATCCCTCTAATACAGACAAATCTTGACAGACTAAACAGCAGCTGGATAGCTGACAATACCTATTTTAGAATGTCATGGAGCTATAAGGCAAATATTTCATGCTTTTTTTTTTAATATTGAAAGAAGATCTGCTCACTTAGGCAATAAGAAAGCAGAAGACAATCCTGGTGTGATTGGGTATCCCCAATACCTAATACTGACCTTTAGAGATCATATACATTTATTAATTGATAAAATAATTATTGATGTATCCTAAGTTCTAGGCACTGCTCCAGGTGCTGAAGATACAGGAGGGAATGAAACAAAGTCCCTCATAGACTCATATCTGAAAACAAAGGCAAAATTTAGTGTTTTCTAAATTAATGGATACTTTAAGAAGCCCCTGTAAAATAGGGTCAACAATTTTCCTGGAAAGTAAATTGGGGCCTGTTAAAGGCCCAACTTTCTGCACTTTCATCATTGAAAGGAATAATCTTTGAAAAAGTATTTTCTAGCAGAATTTCCCAAAGCCTAACTATTTGATTAGATGTTGAGCAGCAGAATTCTTGTTTGCTTAGTAAATCAAGATAACATATTTTCAGGTATCTACATAAATAATAAGTAAGCCCCTCAGTTATCACCTTTCTTAGTGTAATTCATTTAGGTTCCAAAATTCTACTAAATAAAGTTTGTCATGGGCTTTGCCGGTGGCTCTGTGGTAAAGAATGCACATGCCAATGCAGGAGTTTCAGGAGACACGGGTTTGATTCCTGGATGAAGAAGATACCCTGGAGGAGGAAATGACAACCCAGTCCAGCATTTGTGCCTAGAAAATCCCATGGACAGAGGAGCCTGACAGGCTACAGTCCATGAGTCTCAAAGAGTTGAACTCAACTGAGTGACCAAACATGCACGTCACTAAATAAAATACACAAGATCAGATAAATGTGAGAAAGCTGAGATAAATCTCATTGTAATTTAAAGGTTATAATTATTTGAGACCAATATTTATGTAGTCAGTAGTAAATATAAATAATAATTGTTAACATATATGATATTTAATGACCAAGTAATAGTCACTGTTCTAAGCACTGTAGATATATAAACTCTCTTAAATCCCCACGAAACCCTATGAAGTAAAGACTCCTATTATCTCCATTTTATGGATGAAGAAACTAAGGTACAGATGGGATTAAGTTACCTGCCCAAGCTAAGGGATGAATCAGAGTTTGAACCTAAAGTTTGTAAAACTTAAAGCATATAATCACCCATCTCTTCTAAGAAGATAATAAGTACATTTCAACTTGTTCATTTATAGATCACAAAGAAAATACGTTTTAACTTTAATGTGATATCAAAAAATATAAATGTTTATAGTGGCTTCTCTGACAATGATTCCTTGGGAGAGGTTGTTTTACTTGTTTAAATAATTTATTTAAATGGCTTTAGTAAATTGCTTCAGGCTTAGAATTTGCTTCATTTATTGAGTTTATTTTGAAAAGTGATACTGTACTCTAGAGATTTGTTTTTCTTATTCAGAAAAGAAGAGAAACTTTATTGAGCGTGTATTATACACACTAAATTACCTTATCACATTTAATTCACAATTCAGCTCTGCAAAATCAGCACTGTTTCCTATATTTTATAAAAGAAGAAAATAAGACCCCAATTATGGCAGAACATACTCAAGATTATACAACCATTAGCTAAAAAGTCTGAGAACCAAATATAAGTCTTAAGCTTTGCGTGAGTTTTTGAATAAAATAAATTTTGAATTTTAGATATATTTTCTTATATATATTTTACTGTAACTAGAAAACTGTTGCAAATTTTTACTAATACACAGTTTAACTGTTGCAAATTTTTACTAATACTAATACACAATACTAAGGCATCAGAATTTCACAGAAGAAAATAAACCTATGATCTTACAGTTGTGTTATACTTTTCACTTGAATTCTAAAAACGCATAAAGATGAGAATTTTGCAATTATATTGGCCATCTGAGAGCAGCTTTCTGTATGATGTCTGATCCCCAATTTTCAAAAACATATGTTACAGAAAACACTAAAAGAGTTCTAACCTTTCAACATGTTCCCAGTCAGCATGGAAATAATTTGCTTGGAGTTTGGGGGAAAAGGTCAATTTCATAATTCAAACACATAACTTGATACAAACTTCTACATCCCATTAATTACTGAACAAAATGAATGAACTGATGAGGACTGTGTCTTACTTGAAGTCTATAAAACTGGGGTCTCCTACCAGTCATCTTCCATAGAAGATTCTAGCATGAATGAAATTAAACTTGGAGTTAGAAGATTCGGTTTCTCATCTCAGTTCTTTTGCTAGTTGGCCCTATGACTTTGGGGAAATGTTTCAGATATTTCGGACTAAATATTCTCCTCCATAAAAGGAAAGAGTTACATAGTGGATTTGAGGATTTCTTTCATTCTATGCTGCCTGCAGTTTAGTTTTCATTTTGGAAAATTATCATGCTCAAATTCTTATTGAAAATGTACTTGGTATAATGTGGTCAGATGTACAGTATTTATGTTAGTCTGTCAGATTACCTTTCTAGTACTCTGTTATATTGAAATATTACATCTGTAAAAATATCCCACAAGTATGCACTGCAAGAATGCATGGCATAATTAAGAATGTACAATACAAGAACACTGCCTAAACTCTTTTCTCCTTCTCCTCTCCCTCCTTCATCCCTTCCTCCCCCCTCCCTCCCTCCTTCCTTTCTTTCTTTCCTTCCTTCCATAAAAGTTAAACATCTACTCTGTGGCAGGAACTAAGAAAACCCTGAAAACTTGTAAACATCAACAGTTAAAATCCACCACATTTTGTCCTTCATCTGTAGTTCTCTGCCTTCCTGGCTAGACTGTAACTTCCAGGAAGGCAAGAATATTAGTTTTGTTCACTGATGAGCACTGGTGATGCTTTCATTCTGTGCTTTAGTGACTTACTTCTTAAATAACTACTGTGAGTCTTCTCTATTAGTCTCTTTATTCCTGGCAGTTTCAAGGATCTCATTTCACACCAAGAATTTCAGGGTACCTGGTATTGCTAAGTCGCTTCAGTCGTGTCCGACTCTGTGCGACCCCATAGACGGCAGCCCACCAGGCTCCCCCGTCCCTGGGATTCTCCAGGCAAGAACACTGGAGTCGGTTGCCATTTCCTTCTCCAATGCATGAAAGTGAAAAGTGAAAGTGAAGTCACTCAATCGTGTCCGACTCTTCGCGATCCCATGGACTGTAGCCTACCAGGCTCCTCCGCCCTTGGGATTTTCCAGGCAAGAGTACTAGAGTGGGTTGCAGGGTACCTGGTGTTATCCAGAGTCAAAAGTCCCTTCCCATGCTCACTTTTCACACAGCAAAAATTCCTGGCCATTTATCTTTTTTCTCCCTTTAGTTCATGATTTTATCTACCAAATAGCCACTTTTTATTAGTTGGTGATTCTTAATGCTTTTCAAGTCATCAGTCCTCTGATTAAAATTTTGGGTCACAGTGGGGGCTTCCCTGGTGGCTGAGACAGTTAAGAATCCGCCTGTAATGAAGGAGACCCAGGCTCAATCCTTGGGCCAGGAAGATCCCCTGGAAAAGAGAATGGTTACCTACTCCAGTATTCTTACCTGGAGAATTCCAAGGACAGATGAGCCTGGTGGGCTATAGTCCATGAGATATTTCAAGTCATTATTCCTCTGTTTAAAATTTGGGGTCTTATCCTTTGAAAATGCACACGTGCACATACATTCACAAAATTTGGCATTTGATTTCAGGGGCCTCATTGAATCTCCAAAGCCTCCAATCCATGAAACCAGTGTTAAGAAGTTCTGATTTTAAGTATGGCATGGTATAAAGACAAATGAAGACAACAGAAAGTTTTACACACACACACATACACACATCTCAGAAATCTACAATATGATGTGTACTTTGATTTTCATTTTATCAAAATTTCCTACTTCTTCAGTAATACAAAATTAATCCTTGAGGAAGGTAAACTCAATTCATAGTTCAACTTGGACATGAACATAGTTCAGAAGCAGTAACTATTAACACGGACAGTAAAGTTAATATTCACAGCTGCTCTGATGGGAGATGGGGGAGATTTTTCCGCTGTTGTGCATGTATGAAAGTGATACTATATAAAGAGCTTTTCTCTGTTGAACCAAATCCATTTAGCTTGAAGCGGTTTCCTTCAAAACTCCTTTGTCAGGTACCTGTAAATGCTTCTAGAGTAATTCAGATTGATACTCCAACTGATATTCCTGATAAGAACCACAATGACAACCTGGTTACAACACAAAAGGGCACTCCTGTTTGTTCAGAGTGCCCTAAAGTTTCCGTGGCAACTTTCTCCCCTGTTTCCATATTCCAACCTTCCCCACCCAGTAGTGATACTGTGAAATTTCATTGATTTATTAAGTCATCCTCCTTTTCCGTATTTTATTGCCTTTTTTTTCCCTTGTACTCCTCTCCTTCCATGTCTTTCATGCCCTGACCACATTTTCACAAATCTCTTTCCTACTCTGATATGTATTTGTTCCCCTTCTCAGTCTCTAATATTATTCTTTTGTGTCTATTTTTTGAAACAGTGATCAATGTTCTGAGGTATATATAGGTATAGATTTCAGTAGAAGTCCGACTTTTTTAAAACCAATTTAACTGGCAAAGTGACACCTCATTCATGAAATCAGATTGTCATGTTGCCGGGACAACTGCAAATAGGATAAAGCTCAAATCCTTCCTCATGGAACATTATACTCAAGTCGTCATGACAACCTATAAAACTTGGTGTAAGTGTCATTCCTATATGGAAGATCTGCATATACTTTGGTTAGAATCAGGAGCATTGACAAATTCCTGTGAATTTTCACACCTAAGATTCACTTTAAACTTCCAAACTAAAAGCAATCAAATCTGATAGCAGTTTAGAACATGAGGATTTTTACCACTCGACTACACGATCAAAAAATGAGACAGCTGATACAGAATATATAAAACAATGGAATTTATGACTTACTGTGATATTTTAAAAGCCACTGGTAACTGGTGAATTGTCTTTGCCTGATTAATATTTGAAATTTGGGTGTGTAATGATGGGATCTGTGGGTCCTTACTATCAATGGAGATAGCAATGAAAGAAGTTCTGAATAAGTGGTACTTATTTCTTAAATAAATCCAATGATCCTTCAAGTCCTAATACATAATGAACATTAATGTGCAGCAAAAGGAAGCCTTGATAAGAGTGCAATTTTATTATACTCTGCTAATTGTATCTCTCTTCTAAAATGTTTCAATGATTCTTCGATTCAGAAAGCTTTACATGCTTTCTTTTGTGATCTAAAAACTCACTTTTCACTTTACTCAACCCTCTGTTACTAATATCTACACTGGATACTGATTTACTGACAGGGTAAAAACTTCATTGTACGTTTTTCTTCTTAAAAACAATGTCTTATTCTCTGTTCTTTATCATCTCTAGAATGTATCCCAAGTCACATTTCTTTATAAATAAATCAATGATAGTTTTTGACTATCCTCTTTCTTCTTTCTTGTTTTATAAACCTCAGATTGACCCATCTCTGATCCCTCAGCATCCTTTCTTTGGCACTGATGTGGAAGAACTGTGACTCGAGAAATACTCAGTGAGTTTTCAAATGTCAGGCTCAACCTTACACTTTGAAGATCCCAATGACACGAATTCAGCGTAGAACTCCTGAGAGAGTTCATGAGTAGGCTTCAGAGTGCCCACAAATGTACCTAAAATTGTATGCAAAGTTTTAAATGTGTACATTCACATATGACTTCTTATGGGAGAGAAGTCTATAACTGGTATCATACTAGCAAAGGAAGTGTTATCAAAACTGACTAAGGAACATCAGTTTAGAGCATAATATGGCACTACAAAGCCTTCACAGTGAAGTAGAATGGACTGATTTTGAGTCAAAAGAGCTGGCTTTTAAATCCCAAGCTTTTCCTAATAGGAACGCATATGAAAAAACACAAAGGAATTATATATCCTGTTATAAATTTTAGAATATAGCAATGATAGATAATTCTGAAAAGCAGTGAAGACTATTACAGGAAATTAGTAATTAAATGCAGAAAAATCATTAATATAATTCTTTCCTTGATGTAAATTATTTTCCACATAATATTTCTCAAAGAACTGTCAAGGAAGATGTTATGTTAAAGAATAGCTTTGTCTCCAACGAACAAGAATAGAAAAAAATAATAAAATCCCAGAAAAAATTTAAATGTTTAACATGGTATATATTATAGATATCTAAATAACTCACTGTCCCTAGGTTATAATGACATATTCAGATATTTATAATATATACCATATTAAGCATTTCATTTTTTCTGGAATTTATTATTTTTTATATTTTACATATATCTGAATAAGACATTATCCCTAGTTTATATATGGTTTCTCAGGTGGTGCTAGTGGTAAAGAACCTGCCTGCCAGTGCAGGAGACTAAGAGATGTGGGTTCGATCCCTGGGTCAGGAAGATCCCCTGTAGAAGGGCGTGCAATCCACTCTAATATTCTTGCCTGGAGAATCCCATGGACAGAGGAGTCTCACAGGTAGGCTACAGTCCATAGTGTCACACAGAGTAGGGCATGACTGAAGTGACTTAGCACACTAGGTTATACATTTCTTAAAATGGGACACTTTAACAAACTTTATAACTACAGTGTATTGTTAGCATCAATTGGATTAGTCGGTTCCCAATAAATCAATGGACATATTTCCTAAAGGATCTTCAAAATAAAATTAGGCATTGTCTTCATACACATGAACAACTTCTCTCACATAAATGAAGAAAAACTGCCCTTTAGGTAAATACAGAAAATGAGTTTTAGGTAAAGAAAACTAAAGCAATTGAAAAATTATGTAACAAATCCTTATCACAGTGAAATAAACAGATACCAAACCAAGGAAACAATATCCCTCAAACTCAGTGGCATCTCAATGGATAAAGTGAACAGGAAAGAAGCAATAGATTAGATAAAGGAAAATATATGCCCAAGAAAATGGTAAATATCAAGAAGAAAGCCAAGTTAAGGAAATATCACTTATATGCACCAAATACTCCTCTGAAAATTTTATTTACTAGAGGAGTAAGCTAATGTTTAATGTACTTAATTTAGCACTGAATTTAGAACTCCACCTAAACAAGTAAGCTTGGAAGGAGAAAACTTTTGTCTCAAGTCACCTGGATTAAGTACTTCACAAACATGCAGATATTTCAACAACAAAGGTGAATGACTAAAACCCCTGGGAGTTTGGTGGTGAGAATTGAGAGGTGTTGGGGGGGAGATTCCTTTACATGGTCCACACTTCTGCTCTAACTCTTTGTTCTTCGTCTTGCAGGTGTATTGGATGCCTCCTACATATACAGCATTGTGTTAAGTGCTCATGATATTAACAATTGCTAGAATGTGTCACAAAAGGTGGCGTGAAGCAGGGTTGGGGCTGGAAGGAAAACAGGAGCCCTGAACACACATTTTACTAGGCAGAGTCGAGCAAGGATATCAACTCTGTGGCTGGCAGGATATATCAGGCAGTTGACTCAGGGTCTGAGTCAGATTAAATTAACGCTCAGCCTGGAATACTGACAAGCAGTGAAGACTGAGAAAGCCACGGTAATGGTGCCAGAGTGTTCCAGCTCAGGCATGACAATTCAAGCTCGCCTGGGCTGAGAAAGATAAATGCTCGGTCAAGTGGACTGTGGTTGTAAAGTGAAAAATAGCAGAACACAGCTGGCCAAGGAATTAGCGATTCTGCAGTGGGTCTGGAACCAGGGTAAGAGTAAATAGAGGAAGTAAGTTTCTGTAGCAAGGCTTGAGGTTAAGAAACATTCACTACCATATTTTTAGTGGGGAATAACCATACTCATTGGAAGCTCTCCTGGTCTGAAAGGAGCCACTTTGTAAAGATGAATGGGACCTTTAGAAAAATTTCTAACAGATATAAGTCACTGACTGCAAAAAGTTCCAGAGACAAGTCACATATATAAAAATCCAAATAAAAACTGTTATTGTGCTTGTCCTACATATAAGACATCATGTTAACCTTGTAGAAGGTACAAAAATGAGACTATCATGGTCACTACCCTTACAGTTTTTATAGTTTAATGTAAAAGTAAATATGAAGACTACAACCAAGGTTTTACAGAAGTGCCAGGTATGTGGAAGTAAGTGTAAGGTTAGGTCTAGAATGATAGAACTGTGAACTGCCAGGAAACTACAATGGGACTGAGATCACAATGGCAAACAGTACTAAACACAGGGATAATCACTTCAAGCACATGTTTCTTTTCTGAAAAGTCCTGCCGATAGCAGACAGAGACCTGAAAAGATTGCCCATTTATTTTAGCAGTAATGGAAGCCAAGGCTGTTGACTTATCACTCAGGCACACCTATATCAATAAGAATGACACCTAAGCAAAAAGTGTGTACGTGTGTGTATGCACATGCATGCACGTGTGTGTTTGAGCATTCTTAACAAATTGACAGTCTTTCTTAAATACGTCCATTCCTGTTCTCATTATCCAAGAGATTTTTCTTAACTTCTAATTTAAAGACACACAGTTAGTTACCATGTGTTTGCTACCATTTACTTCTCCTTTTTTCTCCCCAGAATGGAAAAAAAGAAAAATATTTACAAAGATTCACAAATTAGTTTTCCTTGTCAATTCTCTCCTTCCATCAGGAAGCTATCTTTCTGTTCATAAACAAAGTATAAATAGAAAATGGCAATGCAACTCAAATGGACCATCTGAAAATTGAAAATTGAGTCTACATAAACCTTAAGTTCTAAACAGAAATTGTGTTTTCTTATTTGTTTTACACTGTACTTGTATCAACATATACTAAATAAAGAGTGAAAACTTGGTCAATTTGTTTTTATATTAAAACTTCTAATCAAGAAGCTGGAAAACTGGTTCTGAAGTACATACTAAAGGAATTGGTTTAACCAAAGAATCTCTAGAGACTTCAAGTTTAGCTGTTCAAGAAAGTCAATACTCTCATAAATTAGAAATTATGGTTGTTGTAATGGAGAAATATCAAAACTGGAAAGAAAGCAAAGTGATTTCAGAACACATAATTATATAACTGAAAAACTCAAGCAAATCGATTTAGAAACTTCTGTGGATGGAAAAGGGAAAGAGAGATAGGACTCATACATTATACTAAATGAAAAGAAGTTTGAGAATTGTCAAGTGAGGCTCTGTTACAGCTCATGCTGAGGTCTGATACCATGTCCATAAATCTTCACATGGTCAGTTCATCACTTCCTTGTCATGGGCACATTGACCATTTAACATTTTAAAAATTATCTTTATTCCTAGCCATATTTTTATTAACTTATATCCATGATGATTGTGAGTTAAAAACAAGAAACATGAATGCTGAAACACAACCTCTTTTCTGAAAGTTGTGGAAAATTCAATATTTTTGCAAATCTACATAAGATAATTCATTTGTCAGCAAATACAGAGTGAATGACTTCTATATATCAGGTATTATGCTAAATGTTGGGTCTAAAATGAACAAAATAAATAAGATTCCTATTTTTATGGATTTTATAATTTAGTTGGTGAGGAAATAGTGTAGGAATAAGCATATATTATAANATGGATGTGAAAGTTGGACTATAAAGAAAGCTGAGCACCAAAGAATTGATGCTTTTGAACTGTGGTGTTGGAGAAGACTCTTAAGAGTCCCTTGGACTGCAAGGAGATCCAACCAGTCCATCCTAAAGGAGATCAGTCCTGGATATTCATTGGAAGGACTGATACTGAAGCTGAAACTCCAATACTTTGGCCACCTGATGCGAAGACCCCACTCATTGGAAAAGACTGTGATGCTGGGAAAGATTGAGGACAGGAGGAAAAAGGGACAACAGAGGATCAGATGGTTGGATGGCATCACCAACTCAATGGACTGGGTGGACTCTGGGAGTTGGTGATGGACAGGGAGGCCTTGAGTGCTGCAACTCATGGGGTTGCAAAGAGTTGGACAAGACTGAATGACTGAACTGAACTAAAGGAGACATGATTAAAATATTAAAAAGTTTTATTTAAATAACATCAAAAAGGATTCTGACTCTAGATGAATTCCGCTAAGGTTTCCTTTTTTTCAGGGAACAGATGATTTTGAAAGTATTCTACAACATGAAAACATTTTGAAAGCATCTCTACACCTAAGTTTAAAACCTTAGAATCTAAATTTTAAAGTGCTACAGAAAGGGAAGCTGTAGATTGACTTCACTTATGGTCACTTAAGNTTCCGCTAAGGTTTCCTTTTTTTCAGGGAACAGATGATTTTGAAAGTATTCTACAACATGAAAACATTTTGAAAGCATCTCTACACCTAAGTTTAAAACCTTAGAATCTAAATTTTAAAGTGCTACAGAAAGGGAAGCTGTAGATTGACTTCACTTATGGTCACTTAAGGACTTCCCTGGTGGCTCAGACGGTAAAGCATCTGCCTACAATGTGGGAGACCTGGGTTCAATCCCTGGGTTGGGACTATCTCCTGGAGGAGGAAATAGCAACCCACTCCAATATTCTTGCCTAAAAACCCCCATAGATGGGAAGAGCCTGGTAGGCTACAGTCCATGGGGTCGCAAAGAGTCGGACATGACTGAGCAACTTCACTTAGCACTCACTTATGGTCACTAGCAAAAAATTTGAATAGTTACTCCATCTGTAAGTTGAATCCAATGGTGTATTAATATGATCAGGTATCATGACTAAGTATAGATTTCCCAGGAATGTAGGAATATTTCACTATTAGCAAGTCTGTTAAGATGAGTTATTCCATCAGAAAATTTAAAAGAACAGCCAAACAAATAATCACCTGATATTGGACTTTGATAAAATTCAGCAGGCTACTAAATTTCAGTAAATAGAAATGAAACTGTCCAAACATGAGACAGACTCACACATCCATGTGTTGGTAAATCCCTTAGGGACAATTATAGTATTTATTCATTTTTATCCTCATTATCCAAGGTTTTGTCACCTAGTGGAAATTCAGAGAGGAAAAAAATAAATATATTCCCATTTACTTCCAACTTAAAAGAAAAAAACACTACAAGGTAAAGAAAAAAGATGCTGTATTCATAGAAACTCTGATGTGATACAAATAAAAAGAAAGATTAATGGAAGACTGAAAACTGGAAAAAAAAATCAACCAGGTTCATCTGTACTCTTATCTTGTGGATGCTAATATACAATCCCATGCTAAAAAAGTAACCTTATAAATCCTCACAAATGTATGCGAGTAACCTTGAAATCTTTTCAAACATTTCCCTCTCATTAACTTCTGAGAGTCTCTGGCATTAATGCAAATATGAAGGACTGTCACACTCTCAAGCTTGATCTGCAGTTATTGTACAAGTACATCCAGGAGGTCATAGGAAACCTGGAAAGTACTTTATTAAACCCTAGAAAACCCTCTTGTCAATCCTAATACAATTTAATTTGCTGCTACAGGTCTTCATTTAATTCCATTTTTTTCTTGACTGATTTTTGTTCTATATCCATCTACAGTTTTATGAACCTCTGCCATGTGAAATAATTTACATCTGAATTCCCTCCAAGCTCACTGTGAAAGTTTTTTGCTTTTATACCTTTTCCTTAGATAATGAACCATAAACTAGCTTCTTTAATGACAGAACCCAAGTCTGTACACACACACCAACATGCACACATATTCTTAACTGGATCACTTAGTGACCTAACCTACAGGAAATCATGGAATTCTCTTCTCTCAATTTATAACATTTCCAAATCACATGATGTCAACAGGAAGGCAAAACCATGTGACTGAATGCAACCAGTAAATTGCTAGTGAAAAGGAAACTACTTCTAAGTTGCTGGCATTAAAAAAATGTATATTTTCAACAACTATTAGCAATGAAAGCTAATGTAGAATTCAAATGTCAAGGATCCAAGAATGATATTAGGAGAGGAGATAGTAGCACTCTTCATTACTGTCAGTAGATATTTTTCCAGTTTGTAAGGAAATAAGGTTAGATACCTCAATTTTATATAAGACTTAAAAAACTACTGCCCTTTGTTACAGTAATTTATACCTACCAACTGGAAGCAAATAGTGTCTGTTGTACATCAGAAAATCACATTTCTTTTCATCAAATGTTCATTTCACTGTAACATGAAATCACTTTAAAAACATTGAAAAACTTCTGTATATTGATTTTTAAAACATAGAATCTTTTTGAAACTGGGCAGTAAGAAAAGCAGATACAAACATTCGGAGAGAATTAAATTACCCACTTGTACTTCCATATACAAAGTTTTTACAGATGGTGTTCTCTTCTGATTTCTTAAAGGTCAGCGATATAAGAATAATTTTTCCTAAGAATCATATTGAAAAAGTGAAAGCATTAGTCTTCCAGTCATGTCCAACTCTTTGTAACACCATGGACTAGCCTGCCAGGCTTCTCTATCCACAAAATTCTCCAGGCAAGAATACTGGAGTGTGTTGCCATTCCCATTTCCAGGGCTTCTTCCTGACCCACGGATCAAACCTGGGTCTCCTGCATTGTGTGCTGATTATTTACCATCTGAGCCACAAGGGAAGCCCCAAGAAGCATGTTAAGTTAAATACTTTTTTTGATACTCAAAAGTCTTGTACTTGCAATAAGCTTTGCCAAAACAAAATTACAAAAACAAATACGACCAAAAAAAAAAAAAAAAACCAGGAAAAAGAAAGCAACATTTACATTTGAATTCTATTAGAGAGATTAAAACTTTTTTTAAACTTGACAGTGTTTTCAATAGCTAGTGACCTTCCGTTTGATTATCTGAGATAATATATAGATATGAATTGCCGGCTTCCTAATAATCATTCACTGAATGACAGGTATTGCTGTTACCATTTGTTGAGTACTTATAATGTACCTTGTGGGCGTTCCTGATAGCTCAGTTGGTAAAGGATCTGCCTGCAATGCAGGAGACCCCCATTTGATTCCTGGGTTGGGAAGATCCGCTGGAGAAGGGATAAGCTACTCACTCCCATATTCTTAGGCTTTGCTTGTGGCTCAGCTGGTAAAGACTACGCCTGCAATGTGGGAGACCTGGGTTCTATCCCTGGGTTGGGAAGATCCCCTGGAGAAGGGAAAAGATACTCTCTTTAGTATTCTGGCCTGGAGAACTCCATGGAGTATAGTGCAACTGTATAGTCCATGGAGTCACAAATAGTGAGACAGGACTGAGTGACTTTCATTTTCACTATAATGTACATTATAATTTAAATTTGTCTTTCCAGACACCACTATAGGACATGCCCATTATATCTTATTTATGTAAAGCAAGAAATTGAGGGTCACAGACTTATACAGCCCAAGGCCTCATAGCCTGGATGTGGCCCAAGATAATATTACAACTCTAACACAAAACGTATTTTAGCACTTTCCCCGTACGTATCCATGATACATTGAAAATTAAAATAAGTCTAGGCAATAAAAAGGAGAAGGCATCAGTGTTTTATAATTTTCTATATATAGGTCTTTAGTTTCTTTAGGTAGGTATATTCCTAAGTATTTTATTCTTTCATTACAATGGTGAATAGAATTGATTCCTTAATTTATTAGTGTATAGGAATGCAAGGAATTTCTGTGTGTTGATTTTATATCCTGCAACTTTACTAAAATCATTGATTAGCTCTAGTAATTTTCTGGTGGAGTCTTTAGGGTTTTCTATGTAGAGGATCATGTTGTCTGCAAACAGTGAGAGTTTTACTTCTTCTTTTCCAATCTGGATTCCTTTTATGTCTTTTTCTGCTCTGATTGCTGTGGCCAAAACTTCCAAAACTATGTTGAATAGTGGCGGTGAAAGTGGGCACCCTTGTCTTGTTCCTGACTTTTGAATCAGTTCTAATGAGGTGGATGAAACTGGAGCCGATTATACAGAGTGAAGTAAGCCAGAAAGAAAAACACCAATACAGTATACTAACACATAAATATGGAATTTAGAAAGATGGTAATGTTAAACCTGTACGCAAGACAGCAAAAGAGACACAGATGTATAGAACATCCTTTTGGACTCTGTGGGATAGGGAGAGGGTGGGATGATTTGGGAGACTGGCAGTGTAACATGTATGATGTCATAAGTGAAACAAATCGCCGGTCTAGGTTTGATGCAGGATGCAGGATGCTTGGGACTGATGCACGGGGATGGGAGCCAGCTGCTGCTGCTGCTGCTAAGTCGCTTCAGGTATGTCCGACCCTGTGCGACCCCAGAGATGGCAGCCCACCAGGATTCCCCGTCCCTGGGATTCTCCAGGCAAGAACACTGGAGTGGGTTGCGATTTCCTTCTCCAATGCATGAAAGTGAAAAGTGAAAGAGAAGTCGCTCAGTTGTGTCCAACTAGTAGCAACCCCATGGACTGCAGCCTACCAGGGTCCTCTGTCCACGGGATTTTCCAGGCAAGANTGGTATTCACCAGGCAAGAACACTGGAGTGGGTTGCCATTTCCTTCTCCAATGCATGAAAGTGAAAAGTGAAAGAGAAGTCGCTCAGTTGTGTCCAACTAGTAGCAACCCCATGGACTGCAGCCTACCAGGGTCCTCTGTCCACGGGATTTTCCAGGCAAGAGTACTGGAGTGGGGTGCCATTGCCTTCTCCGGGATAAGCCAGAGAGAACAATAAATATTTTATTTAGTGTTAGTGTTAAAAAACAAACAAACAAACAAACAAAAAAAAAAACGGAGAAGGCAATGGCACCCCACTCCAGTACTCTTGCCTGGAAAATCCCATGGACAGAGGAGCCAGGAAGGCTGAAGTTCATGGGGTCGCTGAGGGTCAGACACGACTGAGTGACTTCACTTTTCCCTTTCATGAATTGGAGAAGGAAATGGCAACCCACTCCAGTATTCTTGCCTGGAAAATCCCATAGACAGAGGAGCCTGGCAGGCTACAGTCTGTGAGATCACAAAGAGTCGGGCATGGCTGAGCACACATGCACTTCAGGCTATAAAATAAGTGCTAGTTCAAACAAAATCTTACGTTTTCAAGATGAACTTTTTCCCCCTTTAGTATAAATTCTTTCATTTGGAAGGTGAGATTGAATTTAGCCTTTGGATTCAGATGCTTGAGTCCAAATTCCTGCTCTGCAGCTTCCACTTGCTCATTCCATGGCTTGGAAATAAAAACCTTTTGCTGCCTTTGTTTCCTGAGGGTAACAGTAGTACCTCTTCATAGGACTGCTTAGATGGGCAAAAGAGCTGATCTATGTGTCAAATGTTTCGAGTGGTACCAGGTACACTGTCAGCCTTAAACAAGCATTAACTGTGATGATGAATACAAACATTTTGTCTTATGTTTCAGGGACCTGGTTTTTCCCAGGCCCCTAACCAGGTGCCTGGTCTGCCTGTTTATAACCCACCTAGAGCGCCAATCCTGCATGCAGTCATTCGTTCTTAGCTGATCTACTAGCAGCTGAAAACTTGAAAACACAGGAACTCAGGGACTGTGGAGGACTCATCTTCATATTTCAGGAAAGGAAAGACTAAAGGTGAGCATGGGAAGTGAAATGAGATAGGAGATGGGTTGAGGCTGACACTTTCTCAGGTTGGAGAAAATCAACAAATGAGGACACAGTAAGGAAAGACTCTTAAGACATGTGCTTGAATTTGAGCATTCCAATGTGACTTTTCACATCCATCTTGAAATTTACTAATTGTTCTTCTGATACTGAACCCTCCATAGGTGTCTAGTTCAAGCTCTGGAACAAATTCTCATGAAAGTAAAACATTTCATTGATGGTGAAGGAAAGGATTAGGATAAACAAGAGATGAAGCTTAAGCAAGAATATTCAGAGCAGTTATATTTGTAAAAGATGAAGCCTGGAAGCAACCCAAATATTCTTCAACAATAGACGGAGTGGATTGTGATATAATTACAAGGGATGTCTGAAGATATTTAAGAACTTCTTTGAAACTATAGGACAATGTCTTTAATCTCATTAATGGATTAGAGGAAGAAAAGTTTTCTATATAATAATACAAAAGTAATTGCCAGTACTTTTTCTCTTTGCCTGACTCTGAATATTTTGCATCTATTAACATATTTAGACCTCACAACAATTTCCATCCCTATTTTGCAGATGAGAAAATGGGGCATGTTTTACTGAGGCTTGTTTTCTTACTTATACAGGAAAATTTGTACTTACTTGTACAAGTAAGTAATGGGACCACTATTTGAATCCAGTTGAGACTCGGAGTTTGGATCAGTTTGGGAGATTTCTATCTTGTGCTTCCATCTACAGTTATAGCTTCATCTAATAGAATATTACATCATGTGGAATGAAAAAGAGATCTTACTTTAAGACATAAATAAGTTCAAAAGACAATCAGAAATAACTGGTCTCTCTTTTCCCAAATTAGATTTCCCAGGTGGCTCAGTGGTAAAGAATCTGCCTGCAATGCAAGAGATACGGGTTCATTCCCTGGGTCAAAAAGATAGCCTGCAGAAGGAAATGGCAACTCACTCCAGTATTCTTGCCTGAGAAATCCCAAGGACAGAGGAGCCTGGTGGGCTATGAGTAGTTGCAAAGTAGTTGCAAAGAGTTGGATACAACTTGGCAACTAAACAACCACCACCCCTCTTTCCCCAAATTATTCCAGATTCAACTAATGCTTTCCTTTCCAGGACTGCATGCAGGGCTTTTGGACACAAATGTTTAAGAATGTCTAACACTTCATCTAGAGTCGTGTGGAGATGCCTGCTCTTCCTGCTGGCCACCGGGTGTACCAAGTTGCAATATTCAAGATGCATGAAAACTTATGCATGCTGTCCATTTTACTAGAGACAAATGTGATTAAGGAACTAATTAAAATACATGAATATAATCATTTCACTTACATTATTTTAAATTTTCAGATAGTAATCATATATACAAGATTTTGTGTTGTAATATAAAAATTATATGTTGTATTTCAGAAAAGTGTTTTTTTTTGAAAATGGTTTTTAATATATCATCCTTTAAAAATCTGTCAAGTTAAAAGTGAATATTCCAAGAAACTGAGTGATGCTACTGATATTGAGTACCTTCTTTGGGACAATGTATTGTGTGGTTTCCTATTTGTAATTCTGCACTGCCTTACCATCCACTCCAGGCTGATTGATCTCTCAGCCTCGCTCTGAGTTAGTCATTCAGCTCCCTTTAATTGCACTTGAACTGAACTTGGGCCTTTTACGTCAAAAGACCCATAGGATATTTAGACACTTGTTGTTGCAAAAATAAGTACTGGGTTGGCCAAAAAGCTCATTTGAGTTTTTATTAAGAAAGGAAAAACTTGGAATGAACTTTTTGGTGAACCCAATATCAGTCCTGGGACAGATTTATGTTAAAAAGTTTGTCATTTCTTCCTCTGTCTTGACCAGCACTACCAAAGGGTCTTTGGGGCTTTCTTCTAATTCCAGGAGATGGAGGAGAAAAAAATCTATCTAACATATTATTTGTTTAGTCAGTAAGTCATGTCCAACTCTTTCGTAACCCCATGGACTGCAAACTGCCAGGCTCCTCTGTCCATGGGATTTCCCAGTACTGGAGTGGGTTGCCATTTCCTTCTCTAGGGAATCTTCCTAACGCAGGGATTGAACCCGTGTCTCCAGCATTGCAGGTGGATTCTTTACCACTGAGCCACCAGGGAAGCCCATGTAACATACATGTATAGGTAAATAGATACAGTTCAGAGACATCACGCTTAGTGCATTATCAGTCACTTTACCTCAAACCTTCTTGGAAAAGACTGTGTTTAAATAAATTTCAAAATACATACAAAGCTGTTATCTATAAACTTATTACCTTCTTCTTTGGTAAATGCACCTTTCACTTTCTTTCGCCTCATTCAAAATGTCTCAGGTCAAGATACTTCAAAAATCATTGACATATCTTTTAATTATGTAGCTGCCAAATTGAACAATATTCTATTTGACTTATACCCAAATACTGACCTCCCCAGCCATTATCTTGGAGGGAAGCTACTCAAATGGACTTTTCAAATGTATATGCATTATTAGAAGCCATGCTTTGGCTTCCCACTCATCATTTTAGCACTCTGGACCATCTACCCAATAGAAGAAAACCAAGAAAGTCTGCATAAGATTCAATAGAGCACCATATACCAGTGGAAATATTTTCAAATTCAAACTGCCAATGACTGCTGGATATGACTTGTTGACACCCAGTACCCACTTGCCTTCTGAGCTCACCTCCTGAGCTTACAGGAGCACAAAGCCTATAAATTCCATTTCCATATTCTCATGCCAGCAAGGATCCAGGGGCAGTCCTTCAGCGAGAAAAGCTTGTCTGAAAGCTGGAGGGCAGCAAAGAAAGAGAAGTCACTGATCTCAAGTGGGAGCTGCTGCAGGTGAGGTCAGGTCAGAGAGCACGTGAGGGCAGGTCAGAGGGCTCAGGGGCTTTAGCCCAAGACTTCGGGTAACTTCCTGAGATGTACGCCTGTTGGTTGCTGCAGGCATCTGAGAATGTTAGTCCAACTCTGCTCAAGTTCTGCCCTTCCAGATTCCCTACATTACACCTCCACTCTACAATAAGGATCTAGGATGCTGACCCAAATCATTTATACACCAAACACACAAATATTTAAACAACAATTCAAATTATGATTTTCACCTTACATATACAGTATTGCATTGTCAGAGAATTATAGTCACCATGATGTACATTAGATGTTCGGAACATATTCTGTTTTTTAACTTTGTTATTTAAATCTTATTTAATGGGTCTTAGTTGCAGCATGTGGGATCTTTGACCTTCGTCGCCATGTGGGTACTCTTAGCTGTGATATGTGGGATCTAGTTCCCTGACCACAGATTGAACCTGGACCCTGTGTATGGGAAAAGGAGAGTCTTGGCCACTGATCACCAGGGAAATCCCCAGAATGATTCTTTTCATAACTAAAAACTGAGCCCTTTGACCTGCATCACTCCACTTCTGACTCTCAGACCCTGGCAACCACCATGCTATTTTCTGTTTCTATAAAATTAGCTGTTTTTTTTTTTTTTAAAGTTCACATGTAAATGAGACCATACAATATTTTCCTTTATCTCTCTGACTTATTTAACTTAGCATAATGCCCTCCAGATTCATCCCTGTAGTTAATAGTAAATGGCATACTCGAAAGTTTCTGAGAATAGATTTTAAGGATTTTCATCACACATACACACAGAAATACAAAAAGAGTTATTTCTATTAACTACATAAGGTAATAGATGTGTTAATTATCTTGATCTTGCTAATCATTCTACAGTGAGTATATGTGTATGTATATAAAATCATTACAGTGTCTACTTTATGCAATTGTATTTGTTAATTATTCCTCAATACAGTTAAAAATTAGCTTTCAGTTCACAGATTTCACAAGGATCCGTCTGCAATTTCATCCATCTAACTTTTAACCTTCTCTTTGTGACAATGCCCAATCAGGTAGAAGCCTTCTTAATTCACCTTCCTTTACATGACCTGCTGGGTTAACACTAATTAACAATTTCCCTTTCCATCAGCAGTGACTGATGTGATTGCACACAGTGATCCCAGCTAATAGGAACCCCGTGAGTTAAGCTTCTCAAGAATCGGTTGTGTTTATTCACAATCTTGTTATACCACTGGTACCCACTGTTAGTATTATGCAATTTGATAAGTATTAGATAAATACTGTCATTGTTAACAAATATTTACAGAGCAGTTACTATGTTCCTCACACTGTTCTATACACATTTTATAAATTAATCCACCTAACTACAATTATATGTAGCAGACACTATTATTATCCCTCTTGTAGAGGTGAGAGAACTGAGGCCCAAAGAACCTAGAAAACTTTTCCAAAGTCATACAGAGAGTAAGTTGCAGATCTGAACACAATCTAACTCCAGAATCCGTGCTTGTTCTTAACTGTTCAGCAAACCCTGAAAAGTGCAGTTGATTTTCAAACAGGAGCATGAAAGCTCCATGATCAGGATATGGTTAAAAGGTCTTCTGTGCCTGGGACATGAGGCAGGTGCAGGGGAGGAAAGAGGAAGGACATGCAAATGGAGAGGCAACTCGGGGAAGGACGTCTCACTCAGTATTATACACTTGATTTTGTCAGACCAGAGATCTAACAAAGATCTTTAGGTGAGGGTCAGGCAGTATTGCAAACTTGAGTGTGTTAAAGAGAGGGGGATGTCTGTCTGCAATACAGGCAGATTGGAGGGAAAAACAGTGGAGGCACAGAAACCAACGCTGCGGTTAGTCACTATCAAAGCAGGAAATGCTGAGACCCAAGCCGCAGCAATGACTACAAAGACAGAGAAGAGAGGATGTGTTGACATCTTTATATAGAATAGAAAGAGCTGAGTGACAAGAATAGAGGATAAATTCCATGAGGACAGGAAGCAGGTGGTTTTGCTCACAATTTCACACCAGAGCTTATCCAATTTCCTAACACACAACTAGTGTTCAATGTTTGTTGACTAAATAAATGACTTCTGAATTTGAAAGAGGGAATAGGGATAAAAATGTTCTTTGTTTTCTAGTATTATTTTCTAGATTTGATAATGAGAGCTTTAAATGGAAATGAAGATTGCAAGAGAGAGATCTCAAAGAGGAAATGATAAGTTTTGTGGGACAGCTGGGGACTGAAGTACCTGAAAATAAGAAACTGGCAAACATGTACATACAACTAACTAGAAATAGAGGGCTGGAGTTCCAGAAAGAAAGGTGGGTGTAAATTTCAGGAGGCCTTGAGGTAAATAATAGATAAAACTGAGAAAATGACTAAGCTTGAATCTGCTAAATCTTCAGTGAAAGAGAGAATGTTAGATGTGGTAGCTTGAAAAGCTAAGGAACATAAGCCCAACCAAGGCAGACTGTAGAAGGATACTCACAGAATTAGTGAGGGGTGATGTTAGAAAGTTTGAGAAGAAAGTTAATATTGGGGTTTCTAATCCTGAATGCAAATTTAGAAGAATTATCCATTATCTACTGAAAATCTACATGGTAGAAGAAAGATGCCATTCCAATCATAACCACTCATTATGAAATACAGTTCTTGGATTTGCTGCTGCTGCTGCTAATTTGCTTCAGTCATGTCCGACTCTGTGCAACCCCATAGATGGCAGCCCACCAGGCTCCACCCTCCCTGGGATTCTCCAGGCAAGAACACTGGAGTGGGCTGCCATTTCCTTCTCCAATGAGTGAAAGTGAAAAGTGAGAGGGAAGTCCCTCAGCCGTGTCCGACTCTTTGCGACCCCATGGACTGCAGCCCACCAGGCTCCTCCATCCATGGGATTTTCCAGGCAAGAGTACTGGAGTGGGGTGTCATTGTCTTCTCTGTCTTGGATTTGAGAACCCATCAAATAAGTTCTGAGTTGTCTGCCAGAAGTACCCTCAACTAAACTATTAGATTTTTTTTTCTTTCCAGATCATGTTTGCTGTCCTTATATTAAAACATTGCCTACCATAAGGCATCATTTTAAGAGATTTTTATGTTGGAAAACAGTTCAGTAAAAAGATTTGTTTAGTCACTCAGTCGTGTCTGACTCTTTGAGATTCCATGGACTGTAGGCACGCCAGGCTTCCCTTCCTGTCCTTCATCATCTCTCAGAGCTTGGTCAAACTCATGGCCATTAAGTTGGTGATGCCATCCAACCATCTCATCCTCTGTCATCCCCTTCTCCTCCTGCCCTCAATCTTTCCAGCATCAGGGTCTTTTCAAATGAGTCAGCTCTCCGCATCAGGTGGCCAAAGTATCGGAGCTTCAGCCTCAGCATCAGTCCCTCCAATGAATACTCAGGACTAATTTCCTTTAGAATTGACTGGCTTGATCTCTTTGCGGTCCATGAGATTGACAAGATTCTTCTCCAACACTACAGTTTAAAAGCACCAATTCGTTGGTGCTCAGCCTTCTTTATGGTCCAGCTCTCACATCCATACAAAGACTCGTCACTGCAAATTAAACTGCAATGACCAGCATTTATCCACAGAAACAAGAATGTGATTTCAGTAAAGAAACACACTGTCAGTCAGTCTCAAGCTAACAATATGAAGATGCATTCAAAAAACAGGATCCAGAAAAGGGAGGACCAAAGGATCAGGAAGTTCCAGCTTCTCTCTAGCCCAGCCTGAGGGAACGTTCATTGACTTGAGGTATCCATTCTCAATCTGCAACAGAAATAGCTTTGAGGTAGGGAGGAGTTAATTCATCACAAGGCCTACAATTGCTCTCAAGATCATGCGCAATTTCCTTCATTATTATTTGATGGCCTCCAGCCAACCTCTTAGTACCTGTAATTGTTTCTGGAAGAAGCTGCCCAGTGTGTGGTAAATTTCCAGTGAGGTTCTTCAGTGTCAAGCGTAATCTCCTCTCTCTAACTCTAACATCTCTTCATAGGAATACACAAATCCAAAAGCCACCGGATGTCTGCTCCACCCCATGTCCTAGTTGATTCTGCTGTTCTCAGAGTCTAAAACCTAAGAGAACAGTCATTCATGAAACGATGTTTTCGTTTGTCTTCTGTGTGTTAGGCATTGTACTACATACTTTGAATACTGGATACATCAGAGATTAAAAAAGAAATCACTCTTACTTTATGGAGATCCAAGAGAAAGAGAGACAAGGGGTGGAGGGGGAAGGATTAATTAACTTTCGTAATGTGATGTTGAGTCAAAAGCTGAATCCACTCTACACTCACTGGTCCTTCATTGTTCCCCAAACAGACACAGTCCCACCCAAGGACCTTTGCATTTAAGGTTTCCCCACTGCTGTCTGGAATGATCTCCCTCTAACCTATACGACTCACTCCTTTACTTCCTTGCCATCTTTGTACAAGTCATCATTTCTTACCATCAAAGGGAAGATTCTTCTTACCATACTACTTAAAACTGCCATTTTTACTCCTAAAATTTTCATCCCTATTCTCTGCTTCATTTTTCTGTAAAGCATCTGTCACCTTCTAGCATACAATACAATATACTTTATTTTATTTTCTGTAGTAGAATGTAAGCTACTTGAGGTTGGAGATATTTGTCTGACATATGTCTAGAACAGCGCCTGATACATAATCAATGCTCTTTCTAAGACAGATAGAGTGGGAGTAAAGAAGAAGGACTGTTTTAGACTGGAGTGAGGATCAGAAGGCTTTCCTGAGAAAAGGACATAAAGAATCAAGAAGAGCTAATCATGCCAAAAGAAGCATAGTGCCTTCAAGCAAAGGCTCCAGATGCACGGAGAGGTCAACAGGGTGTTGTTTGTAACTAAGTAGTGTTGACTCTTTGGACCCTGTGGACTGCATCATTCCAGGCTCTTCTGTCCTCCACTGTCTCCCGGACTTCCAGAGTTTGCTCAAATTCAGAGTTGGTATTTCTATCTAACCACTTCATCCTCTGCTGCCCCTTTCTCCTTTTGCCTTCAGTCTTTCCCAGCATCAAGGTCTTTTCCAATGAGTCAGCTCCTCACATCAGGTAGCCGAAGTATTGGAGCTTCAGATTCAGCAACAGTCCTTCCAAGGAATATTAGGGTTGATTTCCTTTAGAATTGACAGGTTTTATTTCTTTGCACTGCAAGGGACTTTTAAGTCTTCTCCAGCACCAAAAGTTGAAAGCATCAGTTATTCAGTGCTTAACAGGGTAAGGACCTGAAAAAATGCCAACGTAAAAAAGCAATCAGACCACCTTACTTGTTTCCTGAGAAACCTGTAAGCAGGTCAAGAAGCCACGGTTACTTGTAAAAACAACTGGACATGGAACAACAGACTGATTCAAAATTGGGAAAGGAGCACGTCAAGACTGTATATTGTCACCCTGCTTATTTAACTTCTATGCATAGTACATCATTCGAAATGTCAGGTTGGATGAAGCACAAGCTGGAATCAAGATTGCCGGGAGAAATATCAACAACCTCAGATATGTAGATGATACCACTCTTATGGCAAAAAACAAAGAACTCAAGAGCCTTTTGATGAGGGTAAAAGAGAAGAGTGAAAAACCTGGCTTAAAACTCAACATTCAAAAAACTAAGATCATGGCATCTGGTCCCATCACTTTATGGCAAATTGAAGGGGGAAAGTAGAAGCAGTGACAAATTTTCTCTTTGGGGGCTCCAAAATCACTGAAGATGGTGACTGCAGGCATGAAATTAAAAGATGCTTGCTTCTTGGAAGAAAAGCTATAGCAAACCTAGACAGTGTATTAAAAAGTAGAGACATCATTTTGCTGACAAAGGGTCTATATAGTCAAAGCTATGGTTTTCCTAGTATTCATGCCTAGATATGAGAGCTGGGTCAGAAAGAAGGCTGAGCATCAAAAAAGTGATTCTTTTGAATTGTGCTACTGTCCAAAATCACTGCAGATGGTGACTGCAGCCATGAAATTAAAAAATGCTTACTCCTTGGAGGAAAAGTTATATGACCAACCTAGATAGCATATTGAAAAACAGAAACATTACTTTGCCAACAAAGGTCCGTCTAGTCAAGGCTATGGTTTTTCCAGTGGTCATGTATCGATGTGAGAGTTGGACTGTGAAGAAGGCTGAGCGTCAAAGAATTGATGCTTTTGAACTGTGGTGTTGAAGAAGACTCTTGAGAGTCCCTTGGACTGCAAGGAGATCCAACCAGTCTCCATTCTGAAGGAGATCAGCCCTGGGTGTCGTTTATAAAGAATGATGCTAAAGCTGAAACTCCAGTACTTTGGCTACCTGATGAGAAGAGTTGTCTCATTGGAAAAGATTCTGATGCTGGGAGGGATTGGGGGCAGGAGGAGAAGGGGACGACAGAGGATGAGATGGCTGGGTGGCATCACCGACACGATGGACGTGAGTCTGAGTGAACTCTAGGAGATGGTGATGGACAGGGAGGCCTGGCGTGCTGCGATTCATGGGGTCGCAAAGAGTTGGACTAAGTGACTGAACTGAACTGTACCTTAGACAGCAAAGAGATCAAACTAGATAATCCTAAAAGAAATCAACCCCTAATATTCATTGGAAGGACTGATGCTGAAGCTCAAGCTACAATATTTTGGCCACCTGATGCAAAGAGCTGACTCGTTTGAAGAGACCCAGTGTAGGGAAGGTTGAGGGCAGGACAACAAGGGGTCAACAGAGGATGAGATGGTTGTATGGTATCATCAGCTCAATGGACATGAGTTTAAGTAAACTCTGGGTGATGGTGAAGGAGAGGGAAGCCTGGCGTGCTGCCGTCCATGGGGTTGCAAAGAGTCAGACATGACTTAGCAACTGAACAACAAGAACAAAAAGAACCACAGCAGGAGAGAGGGCTGGTGGTCTGAGGCAGAGTCCTAGAAGTAACCAAGAGGAAGATGATGCAGTTCCTTGAATGTCAGGGTGAGGATATACATGAGCTAAGAGAACAACTGGAGGGAAAAAAGAGCAGAGGTAGATAAACTGTGTCTGTTCTATGATAACACAGTTTGGATAAGGCAAGAATAAAAGTATAGAGGACCAGTCAGGAGACTGAATAAATATTTCAGACTTGGGATGAAGCCAACTGGGACAAGGGCACACCAGTGGAGATTCGAGAAGTAAAGGAATTTGAGAAATGTTTTGCAGATACACACCTTTGTTGATGGATTCTACCAAGAATCCATTTTGCAATAGACCACATTTGCTGATGGATTCTACCAAGGCATAAGAAGAGCATGGAATTAAGAAAGACCTGGGTTTCTAGCTTAAACATCAGATTTCACATCAGCATCTAGAGATTCCAACAAGAACACACTGCTCTGACTCTCCTGTAAAATGAACGGGATATAAATGAGATCAACCATTTGCTGAATGCACCGAATGTCTTCAAAGTCTACTGTCTAACTCTATAAGTCTAAGTTAACTTGCATTTCTATTTTAATCCAAAGATTCCATTGATTTTAAACTTGCAGCCAATACATAGCTTAGTCGGTCAACATCTTTAATTCTATTGAAGGGAAAGATGAAATGTTCAACATGTGTGCCTTGCTTCCTCCTTTCTTTGTATATATTCATTGCTTTACTGATGAGATTTCATTCTTTCTTGTCTGTCTATATAGTTAATACTTATGAGAAAACCAAGGCTCTAAGAGGTTGACTATTTTGCCAAATATTGCTGAGCTAGCACAGGCTAGGGTCAGGATTCAAAACTAGGCAAGCTCATGCTTTTTCTTTATACCATGCTACTTCTGATGGTTTAAATTGTTTGAAATTCAAAATGGCAACTCATCCCCACATTCCTGCCATTTTACCTTCAAATACATTATTTCATTGTTTTTCACAGTACTTTCACATTATTTCACAGTTAGATTAAGATTAAAATAGATGTTGGATTTTTCTGGGGGAATGCCACCTGGATTAGGTGGAAAAGGAACAGAAAGCTAAGGATAAACCTGTGCTGTGCTCAGTCACTCAGCCGTGTCCAACTCTTTGGGAACCCGTGAACTGTAGTTCTCCAGGCTCCTCTGTCCAGGATTCTCCAGGCAAAAATCCTGGAGTGAGCTGCATGTCCTCTTCAAGGCTAAACCTATGAGAGATTAAAGATTGACTTTAAAGATTAAAGTCTGATAATCCTTTTATAAAAAATCTAGAACAGATTGTGTCTCATTTATTAATTGTACCGCACAAGATAGTACCAATTAAGAATGAATTTTCTCCCATGATCTGATTATAAAAAGGATCTCTCTGTTGTTATTTAAATAGGGGCACATGAATTAGGAGGAAAATATATTTTATCACCTTAATTTCATCCCCAACATCTAAATGTCTATAAAAATATATCTGATTCTAACATAATAGCCCACAGCTGGAGGGGCATTCAATGTTTATGGGGTATTACAGTTTACACATACAAAATAAAGGAAAAAAAGAGTTCCTTTCTTCACTTGATTTATGATATAGTATGACCTGATTCCATCTTTTTAGGTTGGAACGAAATGTAATGAAATGAAAATGATCAAAATCAGAAACAGATGGTATAATAAAAATGCCAGCATATGTAATTCTTTACCTAAATCCGCTAAATGTTTAGTTTCACCAAAATGAAACAAAATTAATAGAAAACTTTGTCTTGTGCTGTCTCCAAATCTGAAATTTTCCATCAATCAGTTAATCTTTCACTTTCTTTTTACATGCTTCTATTATTAATGGTATAGAAAACCCTAATATGCATAGCTATTAATTTTTTAAAATGCGTATTAATATTAAAGCAAAAACACCTGGAATCCTGGATACTTATCACAATATGCATTATTCATTGAACATAAAATATTACATGTGAAATAATTTATGTTTGTGTCATCTTAAATGATACCTGAACTAACATCCCCATCCCTGTGGGCTAGAGGAAGGGAAGAAAAGATTATTCTATTATTATTATTTTTTTAATGACAAGTAGTTTTAAATTATCAAAATAGAATGAGGTATACAAGCATTAACTGTTGCTTTGGGGCATCTTGAATGTACCTTAATTATAAGATAATAACTTAGGAAAAATAATAGGCTTCTAGTAGCTTATCATTATATTGCTATTCTTTTCACCTAATTCTTTTAAATAAAATTTAAATATGTGAAAAAATTGCTTCTTGTTCCTAAAAGAAGTGCAAGTATATATTATTCCATAAGGTGGCGCAAGCATGCCGTGTGTTGTTCTTTTTTTCCGGCTCAAAACGTGGTTTTCTATTTAAACCTTTTTATTCTATGGTCATAGTGTTTTCTGTTATAAAGAGTTCACACTTCAAAGAGCCATCTTTTTCTTAGGTAGTGCTTGGTAGTATACAAGCTACTCATGTTACATGCAAAAAGACATTGAAATCAGGACAATTTTAAGCAAATAAAATCACAAACCTTCTCAATAACCTCTTCTGAGAGGCTCCAGCTATCTCTTTGACTTTATTGTTCTGGACTGTATCAGAACCCCAGTGCAGCAAATGGTTTGTATTTTCAGTTTTAAAATATATTCTACCAAATATATTTAGAATATTCTTCACCCGAAAGTGTTAGATGCTCAGTCATGTCCGACTCTTTGTGACCCTATGGACTGTAGCCCGCCAGGCTTCTCTGTCATGAGATTCCNCAAGTCTCCCACATTTCAGGCAGGTTTTTTACCAGGTGAACCACAAGGGAAGCCCAAGAATACTGGAGTGGGTAGCCTACCCTTCTCTAGGTGATCTTTCCAACCCAGGAATCGAACTGAAGTCTCCTGCATTGCAGGAAGATTCTTTACCAACTGAGCTATCAGGGAAGACTGAATGCTACTAACTTAACCAAATAGGGGTCAATCAGGCTGATAAGCCTGATTAAGGAGCTAGCTGTATCCTTCAGAACTACAGTAACTTGGAAACTTGGATTTAATATATTGTTAATCTTTTAAATAGGGGTAATATGTTACAGTATCAAGGAAGGTGATTTCATTTTCAAGTCTTTATATTTCAAATAATTAAGCCAAATAAATAAGCAGAAGTAAACCTATGTTCGACCCAGCCTCTTGATTTTTGAGTAGGAAAATATATTCATCACTTTCATATCAAGTTATTCTTTTGCACAATAGTTTTAAAAATAGGTCAGAACAATGGTAGAAGAAATTTAACTGCTGACATTACATCATTAAGGTGGTGATGCTATTGTAATCTTGAGACTAAACCTGAGGAGTGAGGTTGGGCCATTGCATGTGCTATTCAGGGCTCTGGTTTGGGAACTGGTGCAAGTCTGGCCAACTGAAGGGGCAGAACACTCTAGATCCACAGTTCTCAAAGTATGATCCAGGGTCCCTGCAAGTCCCCAAAACTGTTTAGGCGGTTCACAAGATGAAAGTTATTTTCATAATATAAAGGTAACATTCTTACCCTGTCACAAATGTATTGTGGGATTTTCTAGAAGCTGTATCTTCAGAGACCCTTGAAGAGTAAGGAGATCAAACCAGTCAATCCTAAAGGAAATCAACCCTGAATATTCTTTGGAAGGACTGAGCTGAAGCTCTAGTACTTTAGCCACCTGATATGAAGGGCTGACTCGTTGGAAAAGAGTCTGACATTGGGAAAGATTGAGGGCAAGAGGAGAAGGGGGCGACAGAAGATGAGATGGTTGAATGGCATCAGCAACTCAGTGGACATGAGTTTGAGCAAACTCTGAGAGTTGGTGATGGACAGGGAAACCTGGCGTGCTACAGTCCATGGAGTTTCAGAGTTGGACAAAACTTTGCAACTGAACAACATCATACGTGTCTTGTCATCACTATGGCCAGTTAATGGATATGCTTGTGTATTCTCACATTGATGAAACTTTTCATTTTTAATTTCTAAATGGTAAATACTCACTAGACATAATGTACCTGAGCTACAAAAGTCCACATAATTTTCATAATCTACATAAAGTTCTTTGAGGTCTTCAATAATTTCTACATGTTCTTGTTCTCTGTTAAATAACAAAATTTTCTATATACTTTGTACTTAACATAATTAACATTTGCCTTGCTAAATTTCCTTCAAAGTAGCTTCTATCACTTATAGTATTCTATAATAAGATCTGTTATTTTAAATTATTCCCATATTGTTTCTTGTGTTTAATATTTGCTATTTTTAATAAATGTAAATGTTCATCTTTACACATGCCTATTTCCTTAGGATAAATTCCAATAAGTAAAACTTTTAGGATAGAGAAATGAAGTTAGTGAAGCTTTTTGATATAAATCGGAAAATGAATTTTTAGAAGGAGTGTACCAATTTTACTCTTCACCATCAGTACAAGACAATGCTGTCAGATGACACTCTCAGCAACTCTAAGAATCTATTTTCTTGTCATTCCAGTTTGATCAGAAAAGCATAGAATGGAAATTCCCTGGCAGTCCAGGAGTTAGGACTCCAAGCTCTCACTGCTGAGGGCTCAGTTTCAATCCCTGATTGGGGAACCAAGATTCTATAAGACTCACAGCATGATCCAAAAAAAAAAATTAATTAAAAATTAAAATTAAGAAAAATTTAAAAGTAAAGCATTTAGTACAGTGTGTAATTCATAATAACTGGTTCATAAACAGCAGCAGCTATCATTTTTTAAATAGAAAAGTACATGGTCATATTTGTTTTCTCAATTTTTATTTGTTTGATTATTAATGCAATCAAACACTTTGTCATATTTTTACCAGCCATCTAAATATGTCTTCTTGTGAACTGTCTGAACATGACTGCATCCCATGTTACTCTTAACACAACATGTCAAGACACTTTTCTAACCAGAGCATTCCTGTATAGTATAGAAAAGGGTAATTGTTTTCAACTAGCCAAATATACAGAGAAGGCAATGGTACCCCACTGCAGTACTCTTCTTGGCAAATCCCATAGACAGAGGAGCCTGGTATGCTGTAGTCCATGGGGTCGCTAGGAGTCGGACGCGACTGAGCGATNCATGTCAAGACACTTTTCTAACCAGAGCATTCCTGTATAGTACAGAAAAGGGTAATTGTTTTCAACTAGCCAAATATACAGAGAAGGCAATGGTACCCCACTGCAGTACTCTTCTTGGCAAATCCCATAGACAGAGGAGCCTGGTATGCTGTAGTCCATGGGGTCGCTAGGAGTTGGACGCGACTGAGCGATTTCTCTTTCACTTTTCACTTTCATACATTGGAGAAGGAAATGGCAACCCACTCCAGTGTTCTTGCCTGGAGAATCCCAGGGGTGGGAGAGCCTGGTGGGCTGCCGTCTATGGGGTCGCACAGAGTCAGACATGACTGAAGTGACTCAGCAGCAGCAGCAGCAGCAGCCAAATATAAACTGTGAACATGCATACAGTTTATATAACCCAAATCACTGTCTACACATTTTGGAAATGAAGTAAAAATAATGATAATAATAAAATCTTAAGCACTCCATGCTGATTATTCTCTGTCTTCCCCCAGATCCCTCCTCTGTCCATCTCAACCCTGTTCCGTGCCCTGGGAGGCTGACCCTTACAAGAAACACCAGCTGCTTTCCCTGTGCTCTTGGTTGGGCTTGGCCAAGAGGGTTGCCAATACAAGGTCACAGTGCAGGAGGAGAGAAGTTGAAGGGCTCAGTCTTGTCACCTCTCCTGCTTTCCCTCAGTTCTGTGTGGCTGCTTAGTCCGCAGCTCCTGTTAGCACCTCCACTTTCTGGTTGCAGACATCAATAGGGCTCAGCAACTCTTATTTCTTCCCCTGACCTGTTAGCCTACGGAGGTAACGGCTTCCTCTTTTTGTTAGTTTAGAGGTGACTCAGTCACATTTGGTTCTTTTAAATCTGGCTACACTTCTCTAAGTAGTAGCTGTATTAAAACATTTCTTGAACACCACCACTGTACCTATTTCATTTTTGCTAGAACCCTGAAAGATATCCAGTATTGCTGCATGGAGAAACCCATGGACAGAGGAGCCTGGTAGGCCATCATGGTCCATAGGGTTGCAGAGAATGGGACACGACTGAAGCGATTAAGCACCCACGCACTGAAAGATACACTAGTCAAGCTCAGTATTCGATTTATATTTAGGACTGTCTCTGGTATTTCACTCATCAAAAGCATTTTTTTTTCAGGGGACTTCTCTGGCAGCCCAGTGGTTAAGACTCCTTGCTTCCCATGCAGGGGACACAGGTTCGAGCCCTGGTGGGGGAATGAAGATCCTGCATGCCTTGTGGAATAGCCAAAAAATAAATAACATTTAAAAATAAATTTTAAAAAGTGACATTTTATTCAGTATTAGCTGAGTATTTACTCTGAATCAACAGTCCCAGATGCTAAAGAATTGCCTGCAATGTAAGAGACCTGGGTCCAATCCCTGGTTTGGGAAGATCCCCTGAAGAAGGGGCTGGAAAAGGCTACCCACTCCAATATTCTTGCTTGATGAATTCCATGGACAGAAGACCCCAGGGGGCTATAGTCCATGGGGTCGCAAAGAGTTGGACACGACTGAGCAGCTATCACTTTCAGCCCTTTACTTTGAATTTGGCCCGGTGGTAGGGCTGAAGACATGTAATTAACCTTTCCTAACTTAGGCAGGTTTTTGTTTAAAAGTTAAAAACTGTTAACATTTTCCAATTTACCCAGCACTAAGTGTGATGACATTTAAACTATAACCTAAATACCTCTTTCTTACCTATCTGATCTGAATCTCCAGCTCCTTAGCTGTGCGTTATCAGCCTTATAGAGCCTCTCTCTCTCTACTGAATGTGTCAGGTTTCCTCCCCACCTTCTAAGCATGCTCACAAGTTCTTTTTTTCAATTGCTAGGACAATTTCACATGTTTTTCTCCATAAACTGACCTAATGTTTAAAACACTTTTTTCCCCTTACCTCCTCTTTCAAGTTTTAAATACACAGTGGCGGTTTTCCTCTTGTATTTTTTTCATTTCTAGCTTTAACCTGGCCTTAACAACTTTCATGCTTATATCTTGGGTGTCTTTAAAGTTAGAGAATGAGTTTTTTGATATGCTTTATCAAATCTGGCATGATACTGAGCATACAACAGTTGTTCACAAAGACTTTTTTAGTTATTGTGAGAAAAGATTTAGTTAATACATAAAATAATAAAACAGGAAAAGAAAATGTAAACTTAGAACAAGCCAGTATTCAGAACAGAACTTAAGGGAGTCAATTCTGATTTAGTATAGTATAATATGAAGCATATGATTTAATTTTCAAAGATACGTGAGCTGATACTTGGTTTAAAATAACTGATGAAAGGGAAATTCTTCAGTCCTCAAATACAATTAGAATCACACAGGTTATAGATGCGGTTATTCATGTGGAAACTGACCAGCATAATCTGGAGGCTATTATGACTTTAAGTGAGACCCATCGTGAAAGTACAGTAGCTAACGTAATTACAAGAAATCCAGGCCTAAGATTTTTCCTTCCAATTCCAGAGCGCACATCTGTGTGTGTTCAGAATACGGAGGTTACAAGAGTCACACATTCACCCCTGACTCGAATCAGATTCCAGCAGATGCGACAACCAGCAGCCCCTGCAGCTGCTTCCTAACAATTTCCTAAGCAGCTCTCACAGCTGCATAGTAAAAGATTGGAGCATTCAGGGGAAGCACAGCTGTGCTCCCAGACACAGCTGTGCACCAGAAAAATTACTGGGTGGGGCTATACTTAGCAAATACCACCCACTGTCACAGACCCCCACTAATGGGACCTGGTAACTTGGTTTGCATGAGCACTGTACCTTTGAGGTTAGTAGCAAAGGGCATAAACCCACAAAGCTGGATTATGAGCTGCTGTTTTGTTCAGCTTCAGAATGGAGAATTAAGTGCATTTTCTCTCTTGCCCATACAATACGCCACACACACAAGCATACACACACACACACACACACACACACACACACACACACACTTGCTCTCTTTTGTTTTGTTTCTTTGTGGAGTTAATCTCACTGGATTATCACTTGAAATGACACTGGTTTGCGTCTGCATTGACCCTGAAGGAAGCTTTACACACTCATCAGTTATACTCCCCCCAAAAGCTTAATCTTTCCACATATGTAGCCAAGAAAGCACAATCTAAAATTGCACAGACAATAACCTAACTCAGCCTTTAAGTAATAGCTAATGTTTCTGTATAACTCTTGAATCAACATTTCTTTAGCAAAATATTTATTGTGTATCTAAAAGTACAAGGGACTTAGAAACAAGTCAGATTTAAGAAGAAAGCTGGTAAAAATATTTCTTTTACATTACTGAATTTAAAAGCTCCATCTGTGAACTTTATGAAAAGATACCTTCCAGATTAATTTTTATGTGTTTTAGCTATTTAGGCCTTCAGTTAACAAACTCTGAGTTCATATCTGTGCTGGTACTAGTATAATAAAGATCATATATGGAAAACCTGACACTTTAGAAAGTTTAAAAGAAATACAGATTTAATTTATTCTAAAGTTTACACTTTTAAAAAGTAGTAAAACAGCCAGTTTTCAGTTTTCTAGATTCATTCTTCATGAAAGAATCCCAAACATGTGACAGATGTTATTTTTTCAAAATCTATCTGATGAGACAACTTTAATCAACAATTAACACACGTGCAAAATGATACACATAAGTCAAATGACATAAATGTTGAAAAAGTGGTGGTGGTGGTGGCTTAGTCACCAAGTTGTGTCCGACTCTTGTGACCCCATGGACTGTAGCCTGCCAGGCTCCTCTGTCCATGGGATTCTCCAGACAAGAATACTGGAGTAGGTTGCCATTTCCTTCTCCAGTTGAAAAAGTAAATGAATGTAATGAACTAGTAAGATTTGATAATAAAAGCAAAATAACATATGCCTGTTTTTCTATCTGATAACTATTCCTCATTGTTTTGTAAAACACTATTTGGCATTCATATTAGCTAAAATTAGTGTCATGACAATTATTGAATTGCCATGCTAATCTGTGTACCCATACGTCATTTGGTTTTTATGTAAGGTGCATGAATAGTTCTAGGTAGGAAGCTGGCTATATAAAACTGCAGAAGAGGTCTATGTCAGGATTAACCTGTCAGTATCTGTGTAAAAAGTTAGGCAGGCATCTTGCAAATCCAAAAAGTTCTTTAAAAAGCCTGAGAGTAAGTAGTAAAACATCCAGTTATGCACCCAAAGAAGTTCATTTGGCAACACCTACATTTTATATGTCTCAATTGACATTAGCATTTTTTTTCTCTATTCTGCACACTCTCTAGGTAGTGTCATTATGAGTTCATCAGCCATTCCATTAACAAAAATATTCTCTTTCCTGCTTTTTCCTGGCATAGGCTTGTTCTTCCACCCTTCCCACATATGTAGTCTTCCAGTAACTAATCTCTACAACCCTGGCAGTAAGAATCTGAAATGTTTAGTGTGAGATTTAAAAGAAAGATGGGAGCTTAAGTGCCAGTGCTTGAGCGCTAAAGCACAGAATTAAAATCATATATCACTCCTTCCCACAAAAGTCTTTACTCATTACATTTATTTTAAACATAACTGTCTGAACTAGAAATAACCATGTTGCTACGCATCAAAATGTAGATCAGAGAAGCGGACTCACATAATTCAGTAACAACTTGAACTGCATACGGCTCTATGAATGAGAGCGTTACAGGGATGGATATTCTGACACAATGGAAGTGAAAAACCTTAAACTTTTGCCCCTCTCTCAAACTGATGATCATGCAAGAGGAGATCATGATGGTCAGAAAGAAAAAGAGATATTTATAACTGGATCTTGATATCGATGGAAGGCAACACGAATTTACAACCCATGTTCTTCACTTGGAGAACAGCCACTTGATGAGGTAATGAAATCCAGTGGAGAATCCAGTGTTGGCTCCCAGTTCAGTGCTAGGCGCTCTCCTGATACTTGAGGATGACTGGAGTGTAATGACTACAGGATGCTCTGGGAGTGCTCACAGTGGAGACCTAAAGCTTTAATTCAGTAAATTTCTATAATAAACACAAACAGTAACATAGCTTGCTGAAAGAAGAAAGGGGATAACAAAGAAATAAAGCGACTATTAGCAAATGAGCCAAGTAGAAAAAGCATCAGCTAACAAAATGGCCTTAGAGGAGAAAAAGCTTGAAACTTTTAATTAACCACTTCACTTAGAGATTGAGAACACGTGTTCTTTACATTTTTTAATGTGGCTTTGCCTCATCAATGAAAAAAGAAACTTATCCTAATACATATATAACTTATATATAATATGTATACATGTATATAGAAAAAATACTATAGTGTATGTATATACTGCTACTACTAAGTCGCTTCAGTCGTGTCCGACTCTGTGCGACCCCACAGATGGCAGTCCACCAGGTTCCCCGTCCCTGGGATTCTCCAGGCAAGAACACTGGAGTGGGTTGCCATTTCCTTTTCCAATGCATGAAAATGAAAAGTGAAAGGGAATTTGCTCAGTCGTGCCCGACTTCTAGTGACCCCATGGACTGCAGCCCACCAGGCTTCTCCGTCCATGGGATTTTCCAGGCAAGAGCACTGGAGTGGGTGCCATCGCCTTCTCTGAGTGTGTATATATATATATATATATGCACCTATATGATTATATACTACATACCTATGTATGTGTATATATATATTTTATAGATACATATCTGATGCATGCATATATACTTTGCTAAAAGAAAATCTTCCTCAGTGGTTATGACTAATAAGCACTTAAAATGCATTACCATACGCGGTGGTCAAAATTTATTTTTAGTATTTTTTTCTAGTTTTCTATTTGCCTGAATATATTTAGATCCAAAGAGAGGGGATGAAAGGGTTAAAGTTCAGTGTTTTTGGTTAAATAATTAGGGATATAATGATGCTCTGAATCATAAGATCCTGAGGGTACATCTTGCCAAGAGCCTCCAGTCAAGAGAAGAAAGAAGTTACTTATTGGTCCAATGCTAAATCGCTTCAGTCGTGTCCGACTCTGTGTGACCCTATGGACTGTAGCCCAGAAGGCTCCTCTCTCCACAGGATTCTCCAGGCAAGAATACTGGAGTGGGCTGTCAGGTCCTCCTGCAGGGGATCTTCCTGACCCAGGGATCAAACCCATGTTTCACTATGTCTCCTGCACTGCAGGTGGGTTCCTTGCCATTAGTACCACCTGGGAAGCCCTATTGATCCAGGGGACAATTTAATTCACATGACCAGGTCACTTAATGAGTTACTTTCCACACTGTTTATAAAAAGCCCAGAGTAAATTCAAGTAATTCCATTAATGTGCTGGGACATTTTATGGCCCAAATCAAGACATACAATATTTTCCATTGCATTAAAAAAAAAAAGTAAGTTTTTTCATGGCTAAGGATAGCTTAAAGGTCTGAAAGTTTTCAGCCAATTCTTTCTGCCTTTCACCCTAATCCATCACTAGTTTGCCAGCCACTATTAAAACACTTTCATGTCTAAATGTAAAGGCCCATATCCTGACATTGATCCAAACGCGGAACTCCCATTGAAGTCGATGAGAGTGTTGCATAGAAATCAATGACAGGATATGGACCTCAAGGCTGGACCATCTCTCCCCTGGAACCTTTTTTTCATTGACACTCAGAAATTTGAGAGTATTACAAGAAATGAGATACATAAAACAGAGCATTTGCAGATGGGCTCCATGGTTCTCTGCTCCTTCCCTGGCAAAGTTTGTTGTGGGTTAGATGCCAATTGTATTTTTTAAAAGGGGGACTGTAAAAGTGCCAACTTCAGCAGCAGTGATATGCTTGACTAGAGTTTCATCTCTCACTATGCAGGTGAGCAGGCCTTGTTTTAATCACAGCCTCTGTTTTGGCAAAGACACTGCCTTACAAACTAAATGAGTTCTTTTTCTAGCTCTGATGTCTGAATTGGCAATCATAAAATATTTTACAAAGTACACTTCCTATTCAAAACTTGAATAATATTGAACATTTTATACTCTAATTTCTAATAATGAACTATATGAATTATTCTGCAATGCCGTAAATGCGAGAAATAATCCTTCAGATTCAAAATGAGTCTTTCTTCCAGTAAATGCAAAGCGTTTCAGGCACACTAAAGGTAATTCTTTCATTTTTGCAATCTTGAACATCATTTTCAGAGATCTTTAAGAAAATGCAAACACCCTAAAACAAACTCGAAAGTTATTCCTTCCTTCAGTTCAGTTCAGTAGCTCAGTCGTGTCTGATTCTTTGTGACCCCATGAACCGCAGCACACCAGGCCTCCCTGTTCATCACCAACTCCCGGAGTTCACCCAAACTCATGTGCATCGAGTCGGTGATGCCATCCAGCCATTTCATCCTCTGTCGTCCCCTTCTCCTCTTGTCCCCAGTCCCTCCCACCACTGTAATATTCTCATTTACCTAAAAATATGAAGTAAATAGAAAATTAAAATATATATTTGGTCTCGTTCAAGTAATGTGCTGTGCTTAGTCACCCAGTTGTGTCTGACTCTTTGCAACCCCACGGACTGTAGCCCACCTAGCTCCTCTGGCCATGGGTATTCTCCAGATAAGAATACTGGAGTGGGCTTTCTTGCCCTCCTCCAGGGGATCTTCCCAACCCAGGGATTAAACCCAGGTTTTCTGCACTTCAGGTGGAGACTTACCATCTAAGCCACCAAGGAAGCCCAAGTAATAAGTTCAAGTAAATAAATCAAGTAAATAAAAGGACAACTTTGATTTATATGGTTGCTCAAAATATTAACTCATGTTTAAAGTGAACAAGTCAATGACTCATCTTGATTTTGGCTTCCTTCTAGGTCAAAAATTGAATAGACTATCTAGAATCAGTGGTTCTCAAATTTTAACTTCCTTTAGAATCAGCTGGGCCACACCACAACAATTTCTGATTCAGCCTCGAGGGCTACGGTCCTTGGGATCACAAAGAGTCTGACAAGACTGAGTGACTAACAATTTCACTTTTCAGGTCTTGCGAAAGACCAAAAATTTGCATTTCTAACGACTTCCCTTGGAGGGACTGATGCTCAGGCTGAAGCTCTAAGACTTTGACCATTTGATGCAAAGAGCTGACTCATTGTAAAAGACCCTGATGTTGGGAAAGATTGAAGGCTGGAGAAGGGGATGACAGAGGGCAAAATGGTGGATGGCATCACTAACTCAATGGACATGAGTCTGAGTAAACTCTGGAAGTTGGGGAAGGACAAGGAGGCGTGGTGTGCTGCAGTTCATGGGGTCACAAAGAGTCGGACACCACTGACAGACTGAACAACAACTTCCCTGGTGATACAGATTCTGCTGGTCTAAAATTACACCTTTAGAACCAATGGAGTTCAGTGGTAAATGGACTTCAGCCATCAATGGACTTCAGCCTTTTGCGGGCATAAGAATCAGCTGGGATGTTCATTGGAAGGACTGATGTTGAAACTGAAACTCCAATACTTTAGCCACCTGATGCAAAGAGCTGACTCATTTGAAAAGACCTTGATGCTGGGAAAGATTGAGGGCAAGAGGAGAAAGGGATGACAGAGGATGAGATAGTTGGATGGCACCACCAACTCAATGAACATGAGTTTGGCTAAACTCCGGGAGTTGGTGATGGACACGGAGGCCTGGGGTGCTGCGGTTCATGGGGTTGCAAAGGGTCAGACTCGATTGAGCGACTGAACCAAACTGAATTAGCTGGGAAGTGTGTTTAATAAATTGTGCTGCCCATCTCTCTTCATCTCTAATTTAGACTGATCAGATGTGGAGTGGGACAGACTGGGTATTCTCTCTTTAAGGAACACTGCAGTTAATTCTGGTGTGGTTATTCTCAGAATACTTTGAAAAAAAAAAAAAATCAAACAACTACCTTCTAAATTCCTTTAAACCGTAAAATCAAATTAGGAAAGTTAAAACAAATAGCCTAAGGACAGAAAACAAATCCCAGAAACAAAGATATCACAGGGGTGATAGAGCAGTGGCTCTACACAGATAACCTTTTAGATTCTTTGTTTAATGGTGAAGACCAATGACTAGACCACATTCCATCTTAAGCTTATCCGTTGCAGCATTTTATACATTTGTAGTTGTATAACTGCCTATTTATAAGAATATATATAATGGTTATCTTGTCAATGACAATAAAATAACCAGGTTTCATCATTTTTTAAATTCACCATTATATATATTAGGTCTGATATATAATTAACACAGATTTCCCAGATGATGCTAGTGGTAAAGAACATGCCTGCCAATGCAGGAGACATAAGAAACACCTGTTTGATCTCTGGGTCAGGAAGATACTCTGGAAGAGGGCATGGTAACCCACTGCAATATTCTTGCCTGGAGAATCCTGTGGACAGAGGAGTCTGGCAGGCTACAGACCATAGGGTCTCAAAGAGTTGGACTTGACTCAAGTGATTTAGCACGCATGCATCGTTAATACATTTGGGTTAGGGCCACTTCATTTTGTGGAGGAATAGTAGACACCCTCTTTCCTATAATGTAGAGAAATCCTATAGAGAATTCAGTAAGATTTATAAAATTACTTTTGTGTTGATTAAATGTCGGATGAGCAATGTATAGTGCAACTATATACTTTCTTAACAATATTCCATATACATGTAAAGATTATAGAATCTAATGCTCCTAATTTATTATCTATTACGTTGAAAAAAATTAGTTCACATGAAAAATAAACATACGCTTTGCTCAGTGAGAGCTCTTTTTTGAGGATTTAGGGACCCATCCAGCACCCTTGGCCACCTTAGTTCTTCACAAGAGGATCATTTGTGAGGATCATCATATTTGACTTAATGGTAAAATAAAGTGTTCTTTCCAAATTCAGGGCACTCATTCTAGGGTAAGTCACTGAACCCAGAAAACAAGATTTTCCATGATTCAGTTCTTTATTTACAAAGGGGAAAATGTTGTTGGAGTATAGGTGACTTCCAGGGAAGGCCTCTTCCATTTCCAAATTTCTTATGACTTACAACTACAAAGTTCACCCAAATGTCTATTATGTAAAAAATTCCCATAATGATACATGTTTATATTTCATTCTTACTCAGCCTCTTAAATGCCTTCATATTTCTTTATATCTGAAATTAAATCATTTCTCTAAGGGTAGATCTCCTGTAAAGTGTGCCTGTTGTTGTTTGGTTGCTAAGTAGCGTCTAACTCTTTGTAACCTCATGCACTACAGCACACCACGCTTCCCTGTACTTTACTATCTCCTAGAGTTTGCTCAAATCCATGTTCACCGAGTCAGTGATGATATCTAACAATCTTGTCCTCTGCCACCCTCGTCTTTTACCTTCAATCTTTCCCAGAATCAGGGTCTTTTCCAATGAGTCAGTTCTTTGCATCATGTGACCAAAGTACTGGAATATCAGTATCAGCATCAGTCCTTCTAATAAATATTCACGGTTTATTTCCTCTAGGACGGACTGCTTTGATCTCCTTGATGTCCTAGGGATTCTTACGAGTCTTTTCCAGCAATACAAAAAAAAATAGAAGAAAGAAATGTTTATCTTTGAAATAAAAAAAATAAAGTGGTTCTCTGTTTGGAGTATTTATTAGCATTCTTCACATTACAGTTACCTAGTAATTAGGGTTTTTTTTCCCATTAGTCAGAAGGACTGAGTATAGAAAATTAATTTCTCTAATTTTTCTGTATATTTCTCATATACTCCGTAAGTCCCTATGAGTGCTATAATTGTAACCCTTTATAATTGGCAGACATTAATTACTGAAATTGCACTAGAATTTCCATACAATTTTATACCAGAGCCACATGAATACTGAATACATTCATCATGTTTAGAATACCAATGGAAGAAATTAATTTCCAACTATTAGAATATGAAAGAACTTGTATGAATATGATAAGGATGAGATACGCATATTCCTGAGTCCTATGTCACAAGTAATACTTCTGTGTATGTTCAAGTGTATTAAGTCTAGAGCAGTTGTTCTCCATTCACTAAAATGAACCCAGTTCTCTCTTGCTAGAGGGCTCAGAAAAGTGGAAGAAGGCAAGAACCAAATCAGGAAAAAGCTCCCAGACAAGAGTGGAGGGTAAGAAATACCACAGCTATCCTCAATAAGCTCACTCTGCTGACACTTTGCAGTTCTCCCAAACAGCCAGGTTTATAATCTCAGAGACATTTTCAACTCCCTGTTCCATGGCACATGTTCTGCAGATTCAACCCCCGTAATCTCTTTTTAAATCAAGATTTCTTACCTTGCAGTGGGGTGGGGGGGTGGTGTGCATGAATTACCTCAAGGTGTCTGTTAACCTACAAGAATTACGTGCAAAGTTACACAACTATGTATGGACATCCTTTCTGAGGAATGAGCTTACAGATTTCATCAGATTCTCAAAGAGGGCTGTCACTCGAAACATTTAACGGCCACTGGGCTAACCTGTGTCATCCTTTTCCATTTCCACAGGCAAAGCCGACTCCAGTGTTACCATTTTTGAATATTATAGAGTCTCTTGCGGAGAAGGCAATGGCACCCCACTCCAGTACTCTTGCCTGGAAAATCCTGTGGGTGGGGGAGCCTGGTGGGCTGCAGTCCATGGGGTCGTGAAGAGTCTGACACAGCTGAGCGACTTCACTTTCATTTTTCACATTCATGCATTGGAGAAGGAAATGGCAACTCACTCCAGTGTTCTTGCCTGGAGAATCCCAGGGATGATGGAGCCTGGTGGGCTGCTGTCTATGGGGTCACACAGAGTCGGACACGACTGAAGCGATTTAGCAGCAGCAGCAGCAGCAGCAGAGTCTCTTGACCCCAGTTTCTTGTCATTTTCATCTACATCACATTGTGCTTTCAAAGTCATCTTCGTGAAGTTCAGGATTAGTCATGTTGATTATTCCTGTTTACTAATTTTCAGGGCTCTCTGCTGCCCACTAAATAATGTCCAAATTCCTGGGTGCAGACATCATGCCTTATTCATCTTTGTATCCTCTATACCTGGCTGGCCCAAAAGATTCATGCTTTTGAGTTCTCCTGATGTCAGAAACTGTATCCCAGCTCCTACCTCTCTACGGTGCTAGCTGCCACTATGTCCTTTCATGAAATCTATTTTCCAACCAATTCAATCATCTGACTTTCTGTTGGTTCTCTGAACATAATCCGTGTTTCTTCTCCTTGAATCCTTTAATCATATTTTTTCTTTGTTTGAGTGCCTTCCTGACTTCCCCTGCCCCCAAAAGATCACTTCTATCTAATGAAATCTTAACCGTCCTTCAGTGCTTAAAAAATGCTGCTTCATAAAGACTTCTAACTCTGGTTCCCTGTAAGAAATAATTGCTTTCCTCTCTAAATGTTTTGTACATTTCTTGGGATTTTACTTTCATTAAGTGCTCAGAACTCAAATTTTAATATTGAATAAATCATTATATAGTTTATACATTACACAACTCTGTATACTCTTTGAAAGCAAGGCTGTGTTTATTTTTCTCTTTCCCACAACACCTAGACCAGTCTCACTCATCATAATATTTGCCAAATATTTGCTGAAGAAATAAATAATAAATAAGCACAAAGTCACGGATTCTTTCAGAGGCTTCAGTGATGATGAGAGTTCAGCACCGGTTTCACTGGTAAAGAATGTGAAGTTCAGAGAGGCTGAGACAGCAACACAAGAGCACACAGAGGTCACCCTGCCAGTGACCGGCCAGTTTGGACTGGTGCTCAGATCAGATACTTGAACTTGACCTAAGTCTCTGCCCACCACACAAAGATATTCCCATTTTTTGGACAAGAAAATACACTTACATGTGTTTCTTTTAAGCAAATACAATCTTGTTTTTGTAATTCTAATTATTGGTTTTAACATTTATTATCTGTGTCACTGAGCATTTTACTTTGTTTTCTTTTCTATAAATTGAGGGTCTAAATTTAATGCTCTCTTAGCTTCATTCCAGCTGTGAAGTTTGAATTGTTTCTATCACCTCACCCTTTTTCCCCCAGCAAAGAAGGTTACTTCTGCAGATTTTCCCAAGTTTCATGGTGTTCCACCTCCCATTCTGTGTTCTAAATGACACCTGCTTGTCAGTAGGTAGTAATGATATGTTTTGTTTTGTGTGTGTATGTTTTTAAATTTGGGGGCTGTGCCAAGGAGCATGTGAGTTGCTCAGTTGTGTCCCACATGGAGTTCTCCAGGCAAGAACACTGGAGTGGATAGCCATTCCTTTCTTTAGGGACCTTCCTCACCCAGGGATCAAACAAGGGCCTTTTGTATTGCAGGCAGATTTTTTACCATCTGTGCCACCAGGTAAGCCAAACCAGTCAAACCTAAAGGAAACCAATCCTGGATATTCATTCATTGGAAGGACTGATGCTGAAGCTGAAGCTCCAACACTTTGGCCACCTGATGTGAAGAGCTGATTCATTGGAAAAAAATCCCGATGCAGGGGAAAATTAAAGGCAGGAAGACACGAGGGGCAACAGAAGATCAAATGGTTGGATGGAATCACCAACTCAGTGGACATGAGTTTGAGCAAGCTGCGGGAGATAGTGAAGGATAGGGAAGCCTGGCATGCTGCAGTCCATAGGGTCATAAAGAGTTGGACACAACTGAGCAACTGAACAACAACAATGGAGCATGTGGAATCTTAGTTCCCCGACTAAGGCATCAAATCCACACCTGAAAAGCAGTCTTAACCACTGAACCACCAGGGTCGTCCACACAGATGGTAAGGACAAATATAATAGATGGGATTAAAGAACTTATATGTAAAGATTAGGCTTGATAAAGGAAAGAGGTTAAAGAATTTTTTTTTTTTTTTCATAAAAGATCCTTTAAGATATGGTGGATTCATGTTGATGTATGGCAAAACCAATACAATATTGTAAAGTAATTAACCTCCAATTAAAATAAATAAATTTATTTAAAAAAACAACAAAAAATTTCAAATAATTAGGTAAAAGGCTAGTTCCACAGATCTGATACTTAGCACATAAGGTTATATTATGAGGAGCTCCCATATGGTTTTTTCCATTGTAACAAATACGTAGAGCAAACAAGATTTAAATCCAAATGCCTCTGAGTTCCATCCCCATAATCAAAAATAAAACTATTTTTCTTTCATTATTAATATTCTAAATATTTTCACTTTGTTTCCCACACACTGCATTATTGTTTCTTCAATTTATATATTCTATTCTAAAATGCATTCTCACTCCACTCAATTCCAACCCAAAGTCTTGGGTAAAATCTGGTATTAACCATCGAGTTCTGTAATTCCCTCTTCCACCTTTTTTCTAGTGAATCTTACATGATAGATTTAAGAAGCACTCACATTCATTGTCTGACAATGAATGTTTGTTATCCACATAGTCTACGAATGAACATGCTTTGCTTTCTTTTAAGGGTGGAATACACTAGAGGGAACAATATAACCTGTGTTCCAAAAAGAGTGTCTCAGAATCCAATAAGGAAAACTTACTGGAAGATATGAGCATTATAAAAAGCAGATTGGCCCACTTATTAATCAAGAGACCAAGTAAGTCCCTTCAAGGTCTCTAGATTTGGCAGAGGGCACAAAAATCTCATGCTTTCTAAATTTGTTTCACAAATTTATTACTTTCTCTGAAGAAACATTGATTTTCAGTTGATTTGATATCAGGGTCTTTAAATCACATTTAACTTATTGTATTTTTCTGTCATATAGAAGCCTGAGCAAAACAATAACAGGTGATCATAAGGGAAATTAATCCTCAATGTCATTTTAAAATACACATAGCCTTATAACTCAAAATGCTACCTCATTCATAGTAGCTATTTTGCTATTACATATGCTCCCAGAAGAGCAAATGACAATGGGGATAATGTGACAATTTATTAAGATCAGTTGGTGCCTATGCACACACAGGTAGCTTAGGATTTTACATATGTACATTTTTTGATAAATATTTTTCACTCTCTTTAAAGAATAATTATATATAAATATGTGTGCATATACATGCCATGTGTTATTTATAAGTCTGTGCAAACCCACATACTCATATCATGAACGGAAGAAATAACTGTCTTTCAAACTGTGAAAAGTCGTGTGCCAACCCATGGTGTTCAAATCTTGTTAAGCCCTATAACACAGGTTAACTCATTGTTCCCTTCTTGCAGTTGTTACACAGTTGCAGTACTGTCACTCAGTTTTCATCTGTACTAGAAACTGTACCAGAAACTAAACTTTTATGGCCAGGTGACACTGCATTAAAGATAACTGAAGCAATCATATATAGTAACTCTTGGAGTTTGGAGGCGACAATGTGGAGGTACAAGAAATTTGTTAAGTCCTATAGAGAACAAATGTACAGACACCAAAGAGAGAAAGGGGAGGTGGGATGAACTGGAAGATTGGGACTGACATATGTATACTACCATATATAAAACAGATAACTAATGAGAACCAACTGCATAGCATAGGGAATTCTACTGAGTGTTCTGTGGTGACCTAAATAGGAAGGAAATCCAAAAGAGAGGGGATATATATATATATATATGTATGTATGTATAGCTGATTCAGTAGTCATGTACAGATTTGAGTGTTGGACCATAAATAAGGCTGGGGGCCAAAGAATTGATGCTTTTGAACTGTGGTGCTGGAGAAGACTCTGTAGAGATCCTTGGACAGCAAGGAGATCAAACCAGTCAATCCTAAAGGAAAACAACCCTGAATATTCAGTGGAGGGACTGATGCTGAAGCTGAAGCTCCAATTATTTGGTTACCTGATGTGAAGAGTCAACTCCTTGGAAAAGACCCTGATGTTGGGAAAGACTGAGGGCAAGAGAAGGGAACGACAGAGGATGAAATGGTTGCATGGCATCACTGACTCAATGGGCATGAGTTTGAGCACACTCAGGGAAGTAGTGAAGGATGGGGAAGCCTGGCGTGCTGCAGTTCATGGGGTCAAGAATGGCCGGGCACAATTTGCTGACTGAACAACAAGCTGATGCATTTTGCTGTACAAGAGGAACAAACACCACACTGTAAAACAACTACATCCCAATAATTTTTTAAAAAGAAATTTAGTAAGTCCCCCAGGGTTTATGCAAGACTTCATAGGACCTCACCCCTGACAGGTGAGATGCCCTAACCATAGCCCAAGCCTGGTTCCCTGAGGAAACAGCAGACACTTGGGATTTCCACTCTCTGAACTTCCCTAGCCTTAGAGCCTCTGCAGTCTTTCAGCTTCTCACAATATGATATAACTTATATGAAAAATATATGTTGACGTGTTGACTTTTGTCAAGCCTCTGCAGGGCTAATTCACTATTGGGTTTAATTAAGAACACATGGTTAAAAAAACAAAAACATCAAAGTATTATCAGTACAATAAATTAGCAAGGATTATGCATTTAATGTCTCTGATGCTTCTAACATTTGAGGTATACTTTATATTACACAGGCATCCTTGGTGGCTCAGTCAGGAAAGAATCTGTCTGCAATGTAAGAGATCCAGGTTTGGGCAATTTAGTTTTAATTCTAGTATATTTTCAGTTAGGCCTGTCATAAAATATAATACATACACACACACACACACACACACACATTATTTTCTTTTTCTCCTTCTACAAGGAAATCTGATTCTTCCCTTAAGACTGAAGCAAGTTAGGCAGTAAGAATGATAAAATGGTCCAAATCATTCAAATCATCACTTTTAATAAATGTGATGTTTATGTAAACTCTGAGAAACACAGTTGAGAGGAAACTGAAGGGAGATGTGAGGATCCCAGAGAACACGATGCCACATCGACTTCGAGGAGGTTAAGGGCCTTCACTGAGAATAGAGTTCAAACCCAGGAACCTTGGCCTTGGGTTGGCTATGGACTGAACCTTCAGAGACAGTTGGAACAGGGAGGTAAGTCAAAAAGTAAAGGACAGAGTCCAAGCAAAGGTTAGAAGGCACAGAAGCAGCCATGTGCAGTGTGCGTGCTCAGTCCTGTCTGACTCTTTGTGACCCCACAGACTGTAGCCCACCCTCTGTCCATAAGATATTCTTGGCAAGAATANAACCTTGGCCTTGGGTTGGCTATGGACTGAACCTTCAGAGACAGTTGGAACAGGGAGGTAAGTCAAAAAGTAAAGAACAGAGTCCAAGCAAAAGTTAGAAGACACAGAAGCAGCCATGTGCAGTGTGCGTGCTCAGTCCTGTCTGACTCTTTGTGACCCCGCAGACTGTAGCCCACCCTCTGTCCATAAGATATTCTTGGCAAGAATATAGAAGTGGGTTACCATTTACTACTCCAGGGCATCTTTCCAACCCAGGGATCAAACCAGCTTCTCCTGTGGCTCCTGCATTGGCAGGCAGATTCTTTACTACTGAGCTACCTGGGAATCCACAGAAAATCCAAGGATATCCAGGCTAAGAAGTTTGGATTTTAATCAATAGGAAGTGGGAGCTATTGAAAGTTTCTCAGCAGAAAGAGGGATCTATTTCATTATGAAAAATATGTAAAAAATATATAGAACGAACTAGACAAGAGAAGTTTAGCCACAGGAAGTTGCTACATTTATCCTGGTTTCAGGAACAAGAGTTGAACCTGAACCACAGCAGCAGGAAGTGATACCCATCAATGAATAAAAGAATAAAGTAATATGATTCAGTGGTCATGATTTCACCCCAGGAGCACTGAAAACTTAATCCATGCCTCCAAAAAAAACTATAAACTGGAAATTCTAGGGGATTTTGGACTGAGTGAACTTAAAGTTTTGACTTCAGTTAATAAGCATGTCTCAGAGGAACACCTATGAGATTTTGTTATAAATGAATTATATTATAATTTCATATTGAAAGTGTTAGTCGCTCAGTTGTGCCTGAATCTTTGCAACCCATGAACTGTAGCTCTCCAGGCTCCTCTATCCATGGAATTCTCCAAGCAAGAGTACTGGAGTGGGTAGCCATTCCCTTTTCCAGGGGATCTTCCTGACCCAAGGATTGAACCTGGGTCTCCTGCGTTGCATTCAGATTCTTTACTATCTGAACCACCAGGGAAACCCCAGTTTCATACTGGACACACATAATACCACAAGAATAACACTAAGATGGGACTGGGATAAGTTCTCTGTGCCTCCTTAGATCCGAAACACAAAAACCATACAAAATGATAATCACCGTATCAGTTAAGGATTTTGTGTAGTGGCTAACAACCAAGATACAACCAGAAGAGAAGTTCATTTTCTCTCATGAAAAAGAAGTCTGGTGCAGGTATTACAGTTTTNCCAGGAATGTATAAAGATGAGTGTTTCTTTATGCTCTAACCATAAAATGTATCTTTTCTTTATTACTTTATCAATTTGGTGGGTAAAATGAGTTTTTTTGTGATTTTACTTTATACTTCTTTGATTACTATTGAAATTATATATGTTTCATATCATTAATAGACACTGCTTTTTTTCTTCTTTAATTTCCTATTTATGTCCTTTGAGTGTGTGGGTTAATATATGTGTGTATTTATATGTTTACTTATCTGATGTTAAGAATAAATTAACTGGGACTTATTTTACAAGAACAATCTCTACTTGCTGTTCAATTTTATTTATTTCAACTTTTTAAAACAATAATTATTGACATACCGTAATTGGAACATATTAAGTCACAATGTTTTAACATGTGTGTGTGTATGTGTACCCATCATCATAATGAAGATAGTAAACATATTCATCACTCCCAAAAGCTTTTCATATCCTTTTTCAATACATTCCTCGCACCTCTTCTCACCCTAGCCCTGTCCCCAGGTGACAACTGATGTGCTGTCACTCTAGGTTAGTTTGCATTTTCCAGAATTTTATGTAAATGAAATCATAAAATATAGTCTCTATTTTTGTTCTGACTTTTTTCACTCAGCATAATTATTTTGAGAATTATCCATGTTGTAGCATGTATCGATAGTTCATTTTATTTCTGAGGTACATTCCATTGTCTGAAAGTCCCACAAATTTTTTATCCATTTATCTGTTGATGGATACTTGGGTTGTTTCCAGTTTTAACTATTAAAAATAAAACTGTTATTAACTTTTGTGTGCTGTGCTTCTTAAGGACATTTGCTTTCATTTTTCTTGGGTAAATACCTAGGAGTGGAATAGTTATGTCATATGGTAGATGTATGTTCAGTTTTTAAGAAACTGCCAAATAGTTTTCCAAAGTATTTCTACCACTTTTACATCCTGCCAGCAGCACCCTCAAATTCTTACCATCACCTGGTATAGTCTGTCTTTTTAATGTCAATCTTTCTAATAGATTTGTAGTAGTATCTTATTGTGGTCTTAATTTGTACCTCCCTAATCAATAATGATATTAAGCATCTTTTTTTTTCCCCTTAGCTGCCATCCATTTATCTTTCTTGGTGAAGTATGTGTTCTAGTCTTTTTCTCATTTTTATCTCTTCAAATATTGTCTTAGGTCCTTTCTCTCTCTCTCCTATTCTTGGACCCCTATAATGCAAATATTGCTGTGTTTAATGTTGTCCCAGAGGTCTCTTAGGCTGTCTTCATTTCTTTTCATACTTTTTTCTGTGTTCTGCGGCAGTGATTTACACCATTCTGTCCTCCAGGTCACTTTATCCGTTCTTCTGCCTCAGTTATTCTGCTATTGATTCCTTCTAGTGTATTATTCATCTGTTTGTTTGTTCTTTGGTTCTCATAGGTCTTTGGCAGACATTTCTTGCATCTTCTCCACTGTTTTCCCAAGATCCTAGATCATCTTTCTTATCATTATTCTGAATTCTTGTTCTGGAAGCTTGCCTAGCTCCACTTCATTTAGTTGTTTTTCTGGGGTTTTATCTTGTCCTTTCATCTGGGATATAACTTTCTGCTTTTTTTTATAGTGATTAACATTCTGTAATATGGTTTTTGTTTTAGCCTCTGTGGGACTGTGCTTCTTCTTGCTTCTTCTGTCTGCACTCTGATGGATAAGGCTAAGAGGCTTGTATAAGCTTCTTAATGGCAAGAACTGGTGATGGGGAAAACTGGGTATTGCTCAAGTTGGCAGGGCTTTTGCTCAGTAATGCTTTAATCCAATTATCTGCTGATGGTGAGGTTGCACTCCCTCCTGTTAATTGTTTGGTCTGAGACGAACCAGCCCTGGGGTCTACGGACTCTGTGGTAGACTAATGGCTAACTCCAAGAGGGTTTACACCAAGGGGGACCTTCCCAGCCTAATGCCGCCAGTGCCCCTGTCCCTGTGGTAAGCCCCTGTTGATCCGTGCCTCCACAGGAGACCGTCTGACACTAGCATGTAGTTATGGTTCTGTCACCTGTGGGGTCACTGCTCCTTTCCTCTGGGTCTTAATGTATGCATAATTTTGTTTGTGCCCTCCAAGATGGGAGTCTCTGTTTTCCCCAGTCCTATGGAAGTCCTATAATCAAATCTTGCTGGCAAGATTCCCTGGGGATTCTCAGTCCCTTTGTTGAATCCTCATGCTGGGAAGCCTAAAGTGGGGTTCAGAATCTTCACAACAGTGGTGTAACTTCTTTGGTATTATTGTTCTCCAGTTTGTGGGTCACCTACCCAGCAGGTATGGGATTTGATTTCATTGTGATTGCACCCCTCTTCCTGTCTCGCTGCAGCTTCTTCTTTGTCTTTGGAGGTCGGGTATCATTTTTTGGTGGGTTTCAGCACCCTCCTGTCAATGGTTGTTCAACAGTTAGTTGAAATTTTGGTATTCTTATAGGAGGAGATGAGCGCACATCCTTCTACTCTGCCATCTTGAACTGGAAGTCTCTCACCCTCTTTTTCTCATTTCTAAAATTGGGTTGTTCATGTTTTGAGGATTCTTTATATTTTCTGAATGCATATCCATCATGAAACATATGTTTCTCAAAGACCTTGTTGTAGACCTTGGCTTCATTCTGTTAACCAGGTCTTTCAAAAAGAATATGTTTTTAACCTAATTTAACCTTTTTTTTTCTTTATGGATTGTGCTTTTATTTTTTAGGCTTTTCTAAAAATTGATTAGTTAGTTATTGTTATTATTTTTTGTCTGTGGTGAGTCTTCATTACTGCATGAAGGATTTGATAATGGAAAAGACACTGATCCTGGGAAAAAAGTTGAAAATGTTAGTCACTCAGTCCTGTCTGACTCTTTGTGACCCCATGGACTGTATGAAGACAAAAGGAGAAGGAGGTGGCAGAGGATGAAATGGTTAAATAGCATCTCCAACTCAATGGATATGAATTTGAGCAAACTCCAGGAGATAGGGAAGGACAGGGAAGCATGGCAGGCTGCAGTCCATGGAAGTTGCAATGAGTCAGACACTAGTTAGTGACTGAACAACAACAACAGAAACAGTTTTATCCAAAATTTAGATTATATTGTAAACTAAAATTAAGCTAATTTGTTGTTTAAATGACTACTTATTACCCACTTCTAAATCAGTGCTCATTGTTTTTTCACATTTGTCCAAGTAACCTTCCCAGTATAGAAACTTAAATACCACTGCTGATGCTCTAAGTACAACAGATCACACCTAAATGAATATACTTCAAAAGCAGAATTATTGTTACATAAAAAGGTAGCAGCTGAATTATAATATATTTTAACACATGTTTTTTTCACCAGACTTTTCTCTCTGAATCTACATAGTACCAACCACCCCCTACCCCAAATTAGATATCAATCTACAAACTCCAAAGCACATTGCATGTCTTACCTCTATTGTCAGTCATGTATCTGGGATAAATATGTCATCTCTCCATAGGAAAAGCTTTCATCATGGAAGATCCAGCTGACATGCTGGCTAAGTGTCATTTTCCAGTTGCCTATTGCAGTTGTCATTAACTAGAGAAAGTATCTATGTAGCTAATGGTCAGGAAGAATATATACTTCCCCTTGCAGTCTTACAGACTGTTTGATTAACCCATTAATGGGAGGATCAATTCAGAATAATCATGTTTATATTTCTTTAGTCCCCTTTTGGAAATTTTTTCTTTTGAGTTTTTTTCCCCTTATATAATTGATAATTTATCTGTTCATTCTCTTCTTCAAAAAATCTGTCATTGACATTTTGATTTTCTTATCTTTATTTCCCATTTGTTTCAGTTATCTAGGACAGAAGTCTCTCTGTTTTGTTTTATTTATTTTTGTTTTTTTAGCTTTATATTTTTGTTGGAGTATAGTTGATTAACAGTGTTATGATAGTTTCAGGTGTACAGCAAAGTGAATCAGTTATACATATACATGTATCCTTTTTCACATTCTTTTCCAGTTTAGATTGTTACATGATACTGAATTGAGTTCCCTGTGGTATATAGTAGGTCCTTGTTTATTATCCATTTTTAGTTATAGCAGTGTGTACATGTCAATTCCCAACTCCCACACTATCCCTTCCCTGCACCCTTCCCCTCTGGTAACCACAAGTTCCTTTTCTATGTCTGTGAGTCTGTTTCTGTTTTGTAAGTAAGTTCATTTATATCATTTCTTTTTAGATTCCACTTATAAGTGGTATCATATGATATTTCCCTTTATCTGTCTGTCTTACTTCACCCAGTATGACAATCTTTAGGTCCATCCATGTTGTCTCAAATGGCATTATCTGTTTCTTTTTAATGGCTCAGTAATATTCCATTGTATATATGTACCACATCTTCTTCTTCCATTCCTCTCTCTATGCACATTTAAGTTACTTCCCTATCGTGGCTGTTGTAAACAGTGCTCCAATGAACGCTGAGGTGCATGTATCCTTTTGGACCATGTTTTTCTCTGGTTATATCCCCTGTGGGATTGCAGGGTCATCTGGTAGTTCTATTTTTTAGTTTTTTTAGGAGCCTGCATACAGTTCTCCATAGTGGCTGTACCAATTTTGACATTTCTACCCTCTCCAGAATTTATTGTTTGTGAATTTTTTGATGATAGCCCTTTGGACTGATGTGAGGTGATATCTCATTGTAGTTTTGATTTGCATTTCAGATATAACTCTGATATCATACAATTCACCCATTTAAAGAGTACATTTCAGTAGTTTTTAGTATATGAACAATTTTACAACCATCACCACAATGAATTTCAGAACATTTCATTATACTAAAAAGAAAGCCTGTATCCTTTAGCTATCCACGCAACTCTTTCACCTCCTAGCCCTAGGCAACCAAAAATCCACTTCCTGTCTCTATTAATTTACTTGTGATGGATGTATTATATAAATGGAATCATACAATACATAGTGTTTTGTGACTAGCTTCCTTCACTTAGTGTAATGTTTCATCTGTGTTGTGGTGTGTATCAATACTGCATTCCTTTTTATCCCTGAATAATATTCCATGGTATTGAGACACCTTATTTTGTTTCACCAAGTGTGCATTTGGTTTGTTGCTGAATAATGCTGCTATCAATATCCATCCAGGTTTTTGTATGGACATGTGTTTTTATTTCCCTTTGGTATATACCAAGGAGTGAGAATTTCTGGATCAAGTGACAACTCTTATGTTAAGTTTTTGATGAGCTCCCAATCTTTTTCCCAAGATACCTGTACCATTTTACATTTCCACCAGCAGTTTTGGAAGGTCCGAATTTCCCCACATCCTTACTTTCTTATTTGACTTTTTGATAATAGCTATCCTAGTGGGTATAAAAATGGTGTCTCATTTGTTTTTAATTTTTATTTGTCTTATGACTGATGGTGTAGAGCATCTTTTTATGTTTTAATGGTCACTTGTATGTCTTTGGAGAAATATCTACTCAGATCCATTGCCCATTTTTCTTTTGGATTACCTGTCTTTTTATTATAATTTATAAGACCAAGATGCTTTTTAATATGAATTTGTAATTGCCACCAAACAAAATGAATAATTTCATGTCAAACCTTATTTTCCTACAGGTACTGAAATTTTACACCCTCCCCCCTCAAATATTTGTCAATGAGAGAGAAAGCTGATTGGGATTTCAAAAGTAAAGTGCTTGCACATATTGGTCATCATGCGGAAAGGCGTGCCACGAGACCCAGAGATTGCTGATCTCTTCTATAAAGATGATCCTGAAGAACTTTTTATTGGTTTACATGAAATTGGACATGGAAGTTTTGGAGCAGTTTATTTTGTAAGTGATTAAAAATTGTTTGGATCAAATTATGAAAGTTTAATTTCTATACATTCCAACTATTACTTGTGAAATGCACATGTTTTTAATGTTTATTCTACAAATTAAATGATGTCTACAGTCCAGGCAAATAGTCTTTGCTGAAAAGCCAGTCCTAGAATTCTAGGCATTATTCAAGTCAGTGGTATCTATATCAAATGACTGCTCTCAAAGTGAGGCGAAAACATTATAAGCTTGAGCCTCAGGGCATTTATATATGCTATTCCTATCAAGAATTCTACACGTTATTTCTCCATTCCTGTCTAACTCTCGTTTTTTCCTACAGATATCAGCTTAGGTGTTAAATCCACAAGAAAGCCATTTCTGTTCAACCCTCTATCACTGAATTAAGGCTTCGTTTATGGTTTCATAGCCCCCTGTGCTTATACTTTGTTGCGTTTGTCACAGTTATAATTGTATAATTATGTGTGAATTTTTTTGATTCATCTATGTCTCACTAAATAATAAGCTCCATAAGGACAAGAGTTATATCTACTTGTTGATTTCTATATCCCCAGTAACTAGTATAATGTCTGAGTAGTAGGATGTAAATGACATCAGTAAATGATAGATAGATGGGTGGATGGCCAAATGGGCAACCACTTAGATGGACTGACAGAGTTTTAGGAGAAATCATGTTAACCCAGTATCTTAGGTTAAGGTGTACTTGGCCTAGCTCCATAGAGTCAATTTGAATTCAAGACTTTACCTTCTGATGAGAATAGTGAGAAGTGATCAGCTAAGTGTTAACATACCTCATTCACCTAAAGTTCATTTCATAAAAAAAGTATTTCTTTATTTCAATAACTGTAGAAGTTTGCATCATCAAATTAACACATACTTCCTTAAGAGTACTAGTTCATTAAAGCAAATAATATTTAAATATGACTTATTACCTATTTCTCTTCCAAACCTGTCATCACATTTTTTTTTCTTAAACAATATTTGACTCTTTTTTAAGTATCTTTTATGTTCTTCCATCTAGATAGGACTTATCTTTAGTTGTCCTTCCAAATGCGATTATATTAATTGCATCTTGAGCTCATCCTTTTGTTTCTAGCCAAATCTTAAGCCCGAGTTTTCTCTGAATGCTCTCTCGTTCCTTCATGTCTATACTCAGCACTAAGTACTACCTTCCAGGGCTGAAGAGGGTGCTGATTTTCTAGTTAATACACTCACTTTAACCTTTGAGGTTAGAGTAGTATTTACAGGCCAATCAAAGTCCTATCTTTCTCATTAACTGAGACACAGTTTTTAAAAAGGATTCTTAAAATTAAAATTATATCATATATACAGAGTGTACATGATACATACACATATATATTTTAATATATAAATTAAAGAATAATTAGAAGGTAAATCCCTTTGTAACCACCAGCCATGCTGAAAAATAAAATATTCCCAGCACCCAAAAGCCCCTTTTTGGTTAGAAGAATACACTATGCTGAATTTTGTTATGATGACTTCCTTATCTTTATATATAACCCACTTACTTCTCCACCCCCTAATAATGTAATTTGGTTTTGCCTCATTTTGAACTTCTTAACTATGGAAGCATTCTGTATACATTTGGTTGTGACCTGTTTATTTTGCTTAGAGATACTTTCTTCAGTCAGTCATCTTTCTTACTGTCCTTCTATTACTTTATGACTAATTCATTATCTCAGAATCTCTCTTGGTTAAAGAAAGAGAGTGGTTCCAATCTCTGTTTGACTCTTCAGATTTAAAAAGCAGCCGGACCGTTCTCAAAGTTCTCTTTTAGAATAAATACAATAAACCAAGAATGTTTGAAACTTACTAACAGGCTGTTTGTGTTAGGGTTAAATGAGACCTACTTTGCTGTAGAAAACCCAGTACTTTTTGGACTAAGTCCTGTCTGATCAGCTAGAGTACACTAGTTCCCTCTTATCCACAGTTTCAGCTATCAATGGTCACCTGCAGTCCAAAAATACTAAATGGAAAAATCCAGAAATAAGCAATTCTTGAGTTTTAAATTGCTAAATGTTCTGAGTAACATGATGTATTTAAAAATGTGTTATTTGTTGATAATGATATACTAGAGAAATCACAAAGATACCTGGATGGCTTTGATACTGAAATGTAATCATTAAATATATATTGCCTGTATACAAAAATGTATAGTGCAGCCCCATGTAAACTCATAAGGCACATAAAAAAATAGATTAAAGGGAAATTAACTGATACTTTACTATAAAACTTAAAAAAAGCTTTAACCTTTTATCTACAGTAGTCTCATAGGCAGAAAATGGATTTTCTCCTGTACCAGTCCATGTTGCTCCTCCCTATTAATAGATTCTTCCTCTTGTCACTCTTACCATTATAACCGAGAAGACTATCATCTCTTACAACTGCTGTAACCTCCAAACTGATCTCTGTGCATCCATTCTGGTCTCTCTCCAGTCTTTCGGCCACACCACAGAGAGCTTGAGGGTTGTTGGGGAGCAGAAACATGTTAATATGATCACATCACCTTTTCTCTATAAACTCTTCAGGGGATCTCCTCCTCTGTCCTTAGGTTAAGTTCAAATTCCTTACTGCATTCAGCCTCTAAGGTCCTTTATGAGGTGGTCCCTCTATACCTGAACTATTGTTGTTGTTTAGTACTAAGTTGTGTCCAACTCTTTTGGGACCTCATGGGCTGCGGCATTATAGACTCCTCTCTCCTCCACTATCTCCGGAAGTTTGCTCAAATTAATGTTCATTGAGTCAGGATTGCTATCTAACTCTCATCCTCTGCCACCCCTTTTCTTCTTGCCTTCAGTCCTTCCTAACATCAAGGTCTTTTCCAGTTTGTTGGGTCTTTCCATCAGGTGGCCAGAGTATTGGAGCTTCAGCTTCAGCATTCAGTCCTTCCAATGAATATTCAGAGTTGATTTCCTTTAGGATTCACTGGTTTGCTCTATATTCCCTCTTATTCTCACTGCTCTAGTTAATACATAAAAGTTTTCTTTTAATCATCTATCATAGGATCTATACTAATTATGATTTTATTTTTGTTGCTGTCTATGCTACTAGAAGAGAGATAGGTACTTGGCATACTTACAATTCTATCCCTAACATTTAGCCGAATACCTGCCAAATTTTGAACACCTAATAAATACTTGAATTATGAAGAACTCAGAGAATTTGGCACTGCTTATTGGTACTTTTCTTGTGGCAGAGTCATATAGCAAGCTGTAAAGACCAGAGTCTAGCAACCAACATTTTCAAAATTTTTATACCTCAGCACTATAAATCTGTTAGGTTTTTTGTAGTTTATAACTTTTACACAGAATGATGCCAGGGAATATGTTAAAAGTGAATTGTATGCTGGCACTGCTCTTGTAGAATCAATCGGTTAAGTATAATTTTCAGAGAATTGAAACTATTGATGAACTATCTCTGAGTATTTGGATTCACATAAGTAATTTAGAATTTAGTAGCAGTAAAAATGAAATAATAAAAAACTCTGTATTAAAGGAAAATAAGGGCAGAACATGTTCATTTTTGTATTCACTTAAAGGCAGTTATAAAGTTTCTAGGGTTCTAGTGTTGCCTTGTTGAATTCAGTATATCATCCATGATCTACCGAAAGCAGATAATTTAGTTTTGTTTTTCTGGGTATAAATGCCTTTTAGTTTTAGATGAGGCTTAATAACTAGGGCAAAGGAAACACTTATGTTTTAATTCTTATATTTCTCCATAAACTAGCAAAGGGTTGACAATAGTCTAAATGTAGCTGGAAATGGTTATGAAAATATTATAAGCACATATATAGTAAGTTCTCAATAAATATATTTTGAATCAGTGATCTTGTTTAACATTACTGAGACCATTGAGACAATTGGAAGTAATAATGGAAAGAAGTTTCAAGAATAAAACTTAAAATGTTTACAAGTTGTTATCATTCACATTTCATGCAAAGATGGGCTCAACAAAGGACAGAAATGGTATGGACCTAACAGAAGCAGAAGATATTAAGAAAAGGTGGCAAGAATATACAGAAGAACGGTACAAAAAAGATCTTCACGACCCAGATGATCACGAAGGTGATCACTCTCCTAGAACTGGACATCCTGGAATGTGAAGTCAGTGGGCCTTAGGAAGTATCACTACAAACAAAGCTAGTGAAGTGATGAAGTTCTAGTTGAGCTATTTCAAATCCTGAAAGGTGATGCTGTGAAAGTGCTGCACTCAATGTGTCAGCAAATTTGGAAAACTCAGCAGTGGCCACAGGACTGGAAAAGGTCAGTTTTCATTCCAATCCCAAAGAAAGGCAATGCCAAAGAATGCTCAAACTACCACACAGTTGTGCTCATCTCACACACTAGTAAAGTAAATGCTCAAAATTCTCCAAGCCAGGCGTCAGCAATATGTGAACTATGAACTTCCAGATGTCCAAGCTGGTTTTAGAAAAGACAGAGGAACCAGAGATCAAATTGCCAATATCCACTGGATCATAGAAAAAGCAAAAGAGTTCCAGAAAAATATCTATTTCTGCTTTATTGACTATGCCAAAGCCTTTAACTGTGTGGATCACAATAAACTGTGGACAGTTCTGAAAGAGATGGGAATACCAGACCACCTGACTTGCCTCTTGAGAAACCTGTATGCAGGTCAGAAAGCAACAGTTAGAACTAGACATGGAACAACAGACTGGTTTCAAATAGGAAAAGGAGTGAGTCGAGGCTGTATATTGTCACCCTGCTTATTTAACTTATATGCAGAAGTACATCATGAGAAATGCTGGGCTGGATGAAGCACATGCTGGAATTAAGAATGCCGGGAGAAATGTCAATAACCTCAGATATGCAAATGATACCACCCTTATGGCAGAAAGTGAAGAACTAAAGAGCCTCTTGANACATGGGAATTTTTTCTTTTCACTTATAGGCAATCAACTCTGCCCACAGATAAAAGATGGCTGCTTTTCCAAACTGGGCTGGACACTCACCTATCATGATACAATGCAAATGTACTGTGAAGGCTGCCAGGGAATATCCATTATTTGCACATAGCAAATTTGGAACTAACTATACAGTTTTTCAGCACCAAAACCCGAGGTCTTATCTTTGAGCTAAAGTCATCTTTTAGGAACTTCGTGTTCCTGGCAGCCTGTATATCTCTAAGCCTGTCATCTGAGGTCACCGTTGCCTTTAATATTTAAGTAGAATGCATGACTACCCACTCAGATTCTGTGGGAAACTTGGCCTCCTGCACTGCATACCCACACCTANACCAAAACCCGAGGTCTTATCTTTGAGCTAAAGTCATCTTTTAGGAACTTCGTGTTCCTGGCAGCCTGTATATCTCTAAGCCTGTCATCTGAGGTCACCGTTGCCTTTAATATTTAAGTAGAATGCATGACTACCCACTCAGATTCTGTGGGAAACTTGGCCTCCTGCACTGCATACCCACACCTATAGAGACTGTTAGAACGCTTATCATCTCCTGGTCACCTCTTGATCTGATTTTTGCTTTCACTGAATTACTGATGTTCTGTTTCCTGTACTTCTATGTTCCCATCACCTTCTTTTGCAGCTTCACCTCAAGTGGACACTGCCTGTATTTGTTAAATCCCATGAAGTACTATTCACAAATTGCTGTTACTGATAACCAAATTTTCCTAATGATTTTCAGTAACAGAGAGAAGTTAAGAGTGTAGCACGATACAAATACCAATGTTTCTCAACACTGTGCTAAAAATTCATCTGATTTTCCCTGGGCAGAGAGATTTCTTTCGGACTCTGTCCACCTTTCTTCTTTGCTCAGTGCCCACATCTTTTAGGCTTTTTTTTTTTTTTTAATTTTTAGTTTTGGCCACGCAACACAGCCTGCGGGATCTTAGTTCCCCAACCAGGAACTGAGCCCACACCCCCTGCAGTGGAAGTGCTAGAGTCTTGACCACTGGACCATCACCAGGGAGTCCTCTCTTTTGCTCTCTAGGCCTTTCATTCATTTCCCCTTTTCCTCAGCCTCCCTATTCTCTCTACTCTTTTATGCAAAGGAATTTATGTTTCATTCCCTGCCTTCTTGAAAAAAAAGAAAAAAACCCACTAGCACTATCTATATTTGCAGATTAGAAACTGTTAAAATGCTCTGGTAAGTACAAGACCATTTTTCATATGAGAAAAGAGCAGCGATTTTGAAATTATCAGTTTATGTTTCTTTTGGATAACCACACTAAATTAGAAACTGATACAGCACAGCCTAGGACAAACTCAGCTCTGAGAATTAGACCAATAACAAAAAACCATTGTAAAAGATTTAAAACACACACATTCATCACTCAAAAACCATCATTGTGAATCTAACTCACAATGCAAAGCACTGTCTCACCACACCCTCTATTTTCATTCTCTCCAAATCTACTATTATACCCCAGAGATGTACTTGGGTCTTGCACAATTTAAACTTCAAAATCTCTCTCAGAAGCCCCATTGCTGGTGAACTTTCTGTCACTTTTTTTCTTCCTGCTTCTTCACTTCTGCCCCTCTAACTATTCTTCCAATGGGGCATCACAAGCCCAAAGAAACTGGACAGAAACACGTGAAAGAAGTTAATAATGACACCCTCCCCTGAATCAGGTAGCCACTGACTAGAAATATCTCAGTATAATCCTGATGTGCCCAGAGCCATCTAAGAAAGTGACTGATCCTTAGCAGGAAAGCCAAGAATGAACAGAAACCCCCTGGGAAAGAAGTGACAGAGGACCAGCGAAGAAGTACTCTTGGGCAGCGGCTGGATCAGAGAAAACCCATGAGACATACTAGATCCAGCTCTAGTCCAGCGTTAAACCATGAAAAGTCCTTTGTCTCTTACAAAGGTAACAAGACAGTTTTGAACCATTGTTCAGTTCTTGATTGTTGGCTTTGGTAATCACAGAATCAAATACACAAACAAATCTACGAGGAGGTTGGGAAGAAGTGTCCCCATTGCCCACTAAGTGGCAAAGATTCACACTTTAAAACAACAGAGTCTATATATCCCACCTTCTAAAGAGAGCAGTCGGCAGCGAGCTGTCATGTAACAGTCATCATCCACGAAGCTGTTGTCAGAAAGAGCAGGATCACTCATATTAAAATCAAACACTGCCCCGTCTTCTCTTACCCCATCCAAAATATACGAGAGGGTATGAAGACAGCAACTGAAAAGAGAGGTCTGGGTAGAAGTTACTGTTGTTTATGGTTTGGTCACTAGGTCCTGTCTGCCTCTTTTGTGACCCCATAGACTGCCCGCCAGGCTCCTCTGTCCATGGGATTTCCCATTGCAAGAATACTGGAGTGGGCTGCCATTTCCTTCTCCAGGGGATCTTCCCGACCCAGGGATCAAACCTGTGTCTTCAGCATTGGCAGACGGATAGTTACTGGCCTAGTGCAAAACACAGTGATTGTGGTGAAAGGCCTGATGAGAGCCTCCAGGGAGGCTCCAGCAGAATAATTTTTAGAATTTGGGGGAGAGGCCTCAAAGAATGGGAGAATATGAGAATGTATCTTTTCCTTCATCTAAATGTTTGCTGGAGGCCTTCCTGGGGCTGCCTTCAAAAGGGATTGTAAAGAAGCCATTCTTGGAAGAGCAGGTCTGATTTCCAAATCCGTGAAGAGCACATGTTCATAGATAGCGGAGCTTCCACTTCTAAAATGTGCAAGCTTGGCACAGTAAATGGAGGAGAAGAGCAACTAGTTCTGTGACATAGGTGGCCTATGAAAATAACCTGGTAACTCTGAGCTATGTTCTGTTTTTCTGCAACTCTCAAGGGAAAGCAGTTCCAATGATTTCACTTCAATTAAAGGTGCCAAGAGAATTGGAGCCAGTAGACCAAACAACACTGCATCTCCATTTTCAAATGCTTCCCCTCTCCTCCTAGATTTTTAAAATATTCTCCATCTTTCTTCTGCATCTTTCATCCTGTCTTTGGTATGGCTGCTTAATGGTGCTAGCACCCATGTTCGGGTTGTCTGCTAGGTAATCCAGGATGGCCTCCTTCAGCATTTTGCATCCATAGATCACAGTTGCAAAACTGACCCCCACCAGGTGTCCACTGGTATCCAACTCCACCTTGGCCTAGACCATCACCATCTCTTAGCCGGAGTTCTTCAGCAGTCTCCAAAGAAGTCTTCCTGCCTCTACTCTGGCTCTTTCCCCTCCATCTCCTCTTCATGTTGCAACAGAGGTAACTTTCTTAGAACACAAAATGGATCTTGGCCTTGCTTTGGGCATAGAAAGCAAAATGTATTTGGCCATAGAAATCCAAACCTCTCATATTGCTTTGCAGCAGTCAGCATGCTCTGACATATACATTTCTTTCTGACCTCACCTGATTGGCCACATGGTGACCTTCGGCCGTTTGCCCTGACACAAGTGAAGTGCCGCTTGCCTCACTCTCCCCTCCAGGTTCTGCATTCCAGACACCACTGTCTTCTAGGACTTGCTGTCACAAGTGAAACTCTTTTCTACCTCAGAGGCTTTATTCAGGCTGTTTCTTCCATTCCGGTCTCTCTCTTTCTGCAAAACTGACTCCTTTTGGGGAAGGTCTTAGCTTAGGGTCTTCTTCCCAGATCATCCACTCTAAAGGAAGCTCCTCCTGTTATCCTCCACCATCAAATCATGGAGTTAGTGGAGAGAAGATTGTTCCTATTATTTATTTATTTGAGGCTGTGCTGGGCTTTCATTGCAGCGCAAAGGCTTTCTCTACTTGCAGCTCGCAGAGGCTTCTCTAGGTGTGGAGCATGGGTTCTAGAGCCTGCAGGCTTAGAAGTTGTGAACGGACTTGGTTGCCATGCAGCACATGGGATCCAAGTTCCTTGATCAGGGATCAAGCCCAAGTCCCTTGCTTTGGAAGGCAGATTCTTAACCACTGGCCCTCCAGGGAAGTTCCAGGATGTTCATATTATTGATCACAATTTAAAAATACATTTTAGAACATATATATTTATTTGTTCATCTTTTATTTCTCATTCCTAATGGGTTATAAATGAAATAGAAGATTTTTGAACATTTGAAACTTTGGGAAAAAAAGACAGATGATGGATTGGCTAACTGATGGAGAAAGTTCTCTGGGTAATAGATGGGAACACCAGAAGAGTTCTTTAACATGAGTACAGGATAAGCACAAAAGAAAAACAAAGCTTTAGAGGTAAATATGCTTTTTCAGTGAGGGTGTTCGGGGAAGAGAAATGAATAGTGAGAAGGGCTCCCTGCTGATAACCTCAATCTCTTCAGTGAAGGAGGAAATAAGAGTGAGCATCAAAAACAGCAAAGCACTGGGCTTCAGAGAGAAGAAAAGGCCAAAAATAGCTACTGCAGTAAATAGGAAAGAAAGCTGATTAGGGACATTCCAAATGGATCTGTAGTGCCAACAAATCAAGTCTTCATTTAGTTATGCACTCAGTGAGTATACATTGAGTTCCAGTTCAGAGCCAGGCACTATACTTGTTTCTAGCATCACAAAGACAAACAGGCATCACCTTGTGAAAAATCCCCTGGATTTGAATCAGAGGGTAGCTAATTTGTGTAGCCTCCAAAAGATCCAGTGAAAGTGAAAGTCGCTCAGTCATGTCCGATTCTTTGCGACCCCATGGACTATACAGTTCATGGAATTCTCTAGGCCAAAATACTGGAGTAGGTAGCCTTCCTCTTCTTCAGGGGATCTTCCCAACACAGGGATCGAACCCAGGTCTCCCACATTGCAGGCAGATACTTTACCAGCCAAGTCACCAGGGAAGCCCCTGCAAAAGATCCAAGCACCTAGCTACCTCACTTGGTTCCCCTTGGCTCTGGTTAGAAATAAAGCACTAGTCACTGACTTGCCCCAGTTCAAGGTAGGCTCTTGTATTTCATGAATGTCCTTATTGTAGGAATTTACAAATCCTTCAATATAGGGGCTTGTGATGTTTGAGGATTTTACAAAATATACGCTTCACAGACCTGCCTCTCACATCATTTCCGTGAGACACAGGGCCTTTTTGTTTCATCCAAGGAAGAGGAACAACTTAGGTTATCCCATAACTTTCTAAGAGAGATATCTAAACTAAATTATAATAGCAATATTCAATTCATTAAAGTAAAATAATTATGTATATTATACTTTAACATAATTTTTAAAACATAGATAACACTGATTCTAATCTTTCTATAATCTGGCCATCACTTTACCTTTTCACGTATGGATATGAGATGCTTTTGAACTGTGGTGTTAGAGAAGACTCCTGTGAGTCCGTTGGACTGCAAGGAGATCAAACTAGTCAATTCTAAAGGAAATCAGTACTGAATATTCATTGGAAGGAATGATACTGAAGCTGAAACTCCAATACTTTGGCCACCTGATGCAAAGAACTGACTCACTGGAAAAGACCCTGTTGCTGGAAGGATTGAAGGCAGGAGAAGAAGGGGATGACAGAGGATGGGATGGTTGAATGACATCACCAACTCGATGGACATGAGTTTGAGAAAGCTCCGGGAGTTGGTGATGGAGAGGGAAGCCCGGCATGCTGCAGTCCATGGGGTCGCAAATATTTGGACATGACTGAAAAACTAAACTGAACTGAACTTACCTTTTCAGCCAATCTTAGCTTTGTTGCAGTTTAGCTTAACTTCTCCTAGACGCTTGAACAAGCCAAGCCATTCTATTGTTTTTAATTAATTTTTTAATTGGAGGAAAACTTCTCTATAAATGTTGTGTTGGTTTCTTCCATACAACAGTACTAATTAGCCATAATTATACATATATCACCTCCCTCTTGAGCCTCTGTCCTCTCCCCTCATCTCATCCTTCTAGGTCATCAGAGTGGCAGGCTAGGCTCCCTTTGTTGTATAGCAAGTTCTTACCAGCTATCTATTTTACACATGATAGTATATATATATTGATGCTACTTTTACCATTTGTCCCATTCTCTTTCCCTGTGTCCACAAGTGTTCTCTTTATCTGCCTCAATTCTTTTTCTGCAAATAATTTCATCAATACCATTTTTCTAGATTCCATAAGCTAAAGCTAAGCTAAATCACTTCAGTCGTGTCTGACTCTGTGTGACCCCATAGACGGCAGCCCACCAGGCTCCCCGTCCATGGGATTCTCCAGGCAAAAACACGAGAGTGCGTTGCCATTTCCCTCTCCAATGCATGAAAGTGAAAAGTGAAAGTGAAGTCCCTCAGTCGTGCCCGACCCTCAACGACCCCATGGACTGCAGCCCACCAAGCTCCTGCATCCATGGGATTTTCCAAGCAAGAGTACTGGAGTGGGGTGCCATTGCTTTCTCCCTAGATTCCATACATATGTGTTAATATATGATATGTATGTGTTTTTCTCTGACTTGCTTCACTCTGTATAACAGACCCTAGGTTCATCCACCTCACTAGAATTGACTCAAATTCATTCTTTTCTATGACTTCGTAATATCCCATATATATGTACCACATCTTCTTTATCCACTCATCTGTTGATAGGCATCTAGCTTGCTTCCATGTCCTAGATATTTTAAACAGTGCTGCTATGAATATTGGAGTACATGTGTCTTTTTCAGTTATGGTTTTCTCAGGGTATATGGCCAATAGTGAGATTGCCAGGTCATATGGTAGCTTTTTCCCTAGTTTTTAAGGAATAGCCACATTGGAGAAGGCAATGGCACCCCACTCCAGTACTCTTGCCTGGAAAATCCCATGGATGGAGAAGCCTGGTGGGCTGTAGTCCATGGGGTCGCTAAGAGTTAGACACGACTGAGCGACTTCACTTTCACTTTTCACTTGCATGCATTGGAGAAGGAAATGGCAACCCACTCCAGTGTTCTTGCCTGGAGAATCCCAGGGACGGGGGAGCCTGGTGGGCTGCCGTCTATGGGGTCGCACAGAGTCGGACACGACTGAAGCGACTTAGCAGCAGCAGCAGCCCCATTGTACTCCATAATGGCTGTATGAATTTACATTCCCACCAACAGTGCAAGAGAGTTCCCTTTTCTCCACATCCTCTCCAGCATTTACTGTTTGTTGATTTTTTGATGGTCATTCTGACTGCTGTGAGATGATACCTCATTGTAGTTTTGATTTGCATTTCTCTAATAATGAGTGACACTGAGCACCTTTTCACGTGTTTATTGGCCATCTGTATATCTTCTCAGAAAAAGTGTCTGGTTAAGTCTTCTGCCCATTTTTTGATTGGACTGTTTGTTCTTCTGATATTGAGATGTATTCACTGCTTATATACTTTGGAGATTAATCTTTTCCCAGTTGTTTCATTGGCAAGCTATTCTTGTGGGTAACTGAGGCCATATGATGCCAGCTGGGAATTTTTTTTTTCTTCTCCTTTGCAAAGCCTCCTTTTACTTAAGTTTAATCTCAAGTGCTACATTTTTGAGATTGCAAACAGTTCTGGATTATTTAATAATCCTGGAATATCTGAAATTATTTAATACTTCTTTTAAAAATTAAAATTTAAATTCATGGTACTGAATTTAAAAGAGAATACTCCCCCAAACCTCACAAAATATTAAATCCCACCCACATAAACAGTCAAAATATACAATCCTTTGAAAATTTAAGGTGCAGATATCTGGATAAGTAGTCTCAGATTGAGATTTAAAATCAGAATAAAATTCAGAAGACCAAAAGCACCTGAAGTTGAAAAAAGGGGATGTGTCTAGATCTTATGATTAAAACTTAAATAAATATTACAATTATGTTATTAAGTTTAGTAAATACTTATGAAAACTCATCCAAAAGGCCATACTGATGTTTAGAAATAGCTGAGGCTTTGTTGACTGAGATGGCTTATTCCATCTCTCAGGAATGCAAGTCGTTAATGGCAGCATGAGAGATGAGGTGATCTCCCCATAAACACAGGGCTCTGATTCAGCCTGAATGCTAGCGATTTTAATGCCAGACACATCCACTTTCAGCTGGAGGGTATTTGTTGAGAGCTGCCGTGGAGAATGCCCACACTTAGAAAAAAATGCACACCCTTAGCAACCACTAATGAATAAAATACAAACCCACTGATCAGGATTTAGAAGTTGCAAAAAAACAATATGATTTGGTATCTTGAAGTCATAGTTTGGGTATGCAAACAAAAACAGATCTGGCAATGTAGGCTGGATTCCACAGGTGTTACTCAAGCTACTTTTTGTGATCCTTGGGAATTTTTTCCCAAACAAGTTCTAGAAAATCAAATCTTATTTTTTTCCCAAATCCCTGGAGTGTCTTCCTCAAATCATGTCAATGGAATTTAGCAGTGGGAACTTCTTTGGGATGGTATAATGAGAGACCCTCGTCATGCCAACTGATATTCATCTGTGCAAAGAAGATATCCACCTCCAAGAAAGACATATAGGGAAATGAGACACCAGCTACAAGCCTGGTGTCTGCCCCACTATATCTACCACTTTGGCCTGATCACTCACTTTAGATATTGGCCTGAATAACTATTTCATGGAGATATTAGGGACTGATGTTGAAGAAAAAGTGAAAGTGTCCTGTCGTTATCAGCAGAAGTCCTGGCATCCACTTCTATTTCCATCACTTAAAATGTTTATGACAGAGAATGTGTAAATCAAGTAACCAAATTTTTTTTTTAATATTTTCTTATTTATTTATTTTTTACTTACGTGGCTGTGCCAGCTCTTTCTTAGTTGAGGCATGTGGGAATCTAGTTACCGACCAAGGATCGAACCCAGCCCCGCTGGATTGGGAGCATGCAGTCTTAGCCATTGGACCATCAGGGAAGTCTCTCAAGTAACTAACTTGAGTCTCATTTTCCCAGCCGGTGAAGCAGGGACTCCACAGGTGCTTTAATCAACATCTCCTGAGCATTTACTATGCGCCAGAGATGGCAGTAAGGTGGTATGCTAAGTACAGTCTGTATTTTCAGGCAGCTTACCATTTATTTAGAAAGGAAGACAAATGTCCAAACTTACGAGTAATATGTAGCTATGTTCCTAAAAATTGCCATGAAGTAAAAGCAAGGAGTAAAGATTAAAAAATATAAATGAGAAATGTAGCTTCATTTAGGAGGTCAAAGACATCTCCTTAGGGAATGATATTTAAGCAAAGAAGGTGGGAAGGTAGGGGGTGGAAAGAATATTCCAAGACAAGGGGATAACATATGCAAAGGCCCCAAGGCAAGAAGGAGTTTGATGTGGTCCAAGAACAGCAAGAAGACTCCTGTGGCTACATTGAGGGAGAGAGTGGCAGGAGATAAGCCTCACTGTGTTGTTACAAGCATCAAAGAGAAATGTGTGTGAACATGCTTTGCCGAGCACAAACCTAACCCGGTACCTCCATGAAAATGAGCACAGTCATCAGTGTTTCAGGAGTCCTGTCCTCAACAGCAGACACAGCAGGTCAAAAAGAAAAAAAAACATTTGAACACACGTTTTACCTCTTCTTCCATCCTTCCTAAGTTGACTATTTCTCTTATCTTTGCCATCAAGCTAAGTGCCAGTCGATTTTCGATTTGCATTATCAGAAGTCTTAAAACAAGACCTAAATTTCTCTCCTTCTTCTACAAAACTGGGGTTCTTTAAAGCCTGAAGACAAAATTACTGAAGCTCTTTTATGTCTGGGTAATAGAAAACAGAGTGCCTTAAACATCCAGAATTCCTTTATATTTCCATTTGTACCATATAATGCCACACAGCACAAACAGATGGAGAGCTGGACACTCCTTCTACCTGCTGTCTCCAACTCTGCCACTCATTTTCCCAGTGGAATTTTATTGATTTATTTATTTGGTCATGGCTTGCAGGATCTTAGTTCCCTGACCAGGGACTGAACCCAAGTCTTGGCAGTGAAAGCACCAAATCCTAACCTCCAGACCACCAGGGAATTTCCTCCAGTGGAATTTTTAAAATGTTATATGGAAGGAAGAATGGTGGGATGTATTCTCAGCAAACTCATCCATCATCCATTCATTCACTCAACCATCACATTTATTGAGTATCTGTCAATCACTGTGATGTTATATATGAGGACACTGAGAACTGAATTTTATTATACTGATTTAGTTTCATAATTATGCAGAGATGTCAAGGACCTGGGGGAAAAACCCCATTTAAGTTATGACCTTATCTCCTTTATATAAATATACTGTTAACCCACAAGGGTAACGTGCATGCCAGCTTCCTGAAAAAAGCATCAGAAAGGGCCTCTGGCATCAAGAAGGCATAAAAACCAAGAATGGGTCAAGAATGGAAGGAAGAGAGGAGAGACAGACAGACAGACACCAGAGGGCAACAGCGACAGGACCCTGGCATGGGTGTATTGCTGGGTGTTGATAGGCACAGATGGCACACTGATGACAGTGAGATGAACAGCAGAGCTGAACGTGAGCTCGCTTCTCTTCTCCGAAAAGTGTATCATGAGACAGCTTTGCTTGGAAGAGACTTTTAAACCAAAGTCATCAATAAAGCTTGTGCCTACTTACTTCAGTAAGTGCTGTCTCCAGACCGTTTTGTCTTCTGTCTCCCGTACACTGAATGCCTTGGGAACACTGAGCTGACAGTGATGCATAACAAGACCTCATGCAATTGCCATGATGAGAAGCAGAAAGAAAGGATTGCTTCTGAAAAGGGCCACATGAGAAATGATACTAAATGAAAGGGAGAGGAATTACCACGAATGTGGTTGAGGGATACCAAGAATGGGACGTTGTTCCTACAGGGGAAATACAAAATCATTTGCAGATGTTTAGCTACAGATTGTAAAGCTGACTTAATTTATTTATTTAATTTTGGGGTGAGCAGCATGTAGGATCTTAGTTCCCTGATCAGGGATCAAACTCATGCTCCCTGCAACGGAAGCAAACAGTCCCAACCATTGGGCTACCAGGGAATTGCTAGAAACTGACTTTCATTAATAATTGAACTGTCTAGAAACCAACCAAAAGCACAGAGATCTAGAACAGTTAATATACCCCAGAAGAACTTTCAGAAACTTATAAAAATCTTTTCTTATAAGGCATAAAGACATTTTATTAGCCAATCAGTTTCTATGTATATATATAGAGTTGGAATTAGTTGGGAAGAGAGGAGTTGGTGGATACAGAATCAGATATTTTTTGTTATGTTTTTCCAGAAAGGAAGCAAACAGGGAGAAACATGGCAACTGGGAAAAGCTGTTAAAGGGGAATGTCAAAAGCAAAGCTAGTTAGAAGTTTGTTCTTCAAACCAGGACAGTCTCCCATTCCATACAATATCAGGAATTGACATTTAGATATAAGAGTATATCTAAATTTTAGATAAATTTTCAAAAGAGACACCAAAAGTCTACTGCAAATAAACACATCACAGATGCATTACCAAGCTCCTTTCTTGAACATAATGGGAAGAATACAATAGAAAATCTAAGAGAACAGTAGCGGACTTCCCTGCTGGTCCAGTGGTTAAGACTCTGCCCTTCTATTGTGGGAAGCAAGGGTTCAATCCATGGTGGGGAAACTAAGATCTGTATGCTGCATGGCTTGGCTAAAAATAACAATAATAATGATAATAAATTTAAAAATAAAATAACAGTAGTGTTTCCCCTGATTTCTTTCTTCCTTTGCCATTTTTGACATATCAAATATCAGGTAACTTTCCCTTTAGTTCTATATTCACTATAAAAAGTGCTGAGGCCCTTACAGGACTCCATCACAGTCACTTCCCCATCTATTCCTAAATATAATTTTGACCCTTTCAAGTTTAAAACAATGAAATTAAGTGTTCCCTGAGGACAACCACGACCAGCATTACCAACACAACTGCCATTTGTGCCCAAAGTGTCTTAAATAAAATTTACCAAGTCAGAGTTAAAATGAGATGAAATTAAAGTGAAAGACCCAAGTCCTTGCCACTTGAAAGGAAATGACACCATCAGTCTCCTTTGGACATACCTTAAATATTCATCTAGTTGGAAAAGACAAATTTAGGGAAAAATGTCCAGTTGTAGATGTAGCAAATTTTTTATAAATTCAAACTCTTTCATATTTAAATATTCATTTTTTTATCTCATCAGCTAATAGAACTGAGGACTCACTGTCAGATATGTCTATAAAGCAGTTTCAAGTGTTAGCACCAGGTCACCCTGTGGTGTGGATAGAATAAAAATCATTTATGACCATAGGTACATGAAAATGGTGCCCTTACACCAAGACATTCATGAGCATGCGACTTACTAAAGGTGTTCTACCCATTGCTAGACGCGTTAAATGCACAAGAGCAACTGTGTGACAATTTCTCCCCAATCTTTGCTTATTCAAGTCAATCTCATAATGAAAAGTTTTTTTTTAATTTGATAGCAATTTACTAATAATTAGATATAATCCTGGTCTCTTTCACCAAAAGCTAACTTCTCCAATCAAAAGGCACATTACCATTTCCCAATACCAGACTTCATTCCCTCTGATTTAAACCACCTAAATAATCTCTTCCTTGGTGGCTCAGATGGTAAAGAATCTGCCCACAATGCAGGAGACCTGGGTTTGATGCCTGCATTGGGTTGGAAAGATCCCCTGGAGGAGGAAACAGCTACCTATTCCAGTATTCTGGCCTGGAGAATTCCATGGGGTCACAGAGTTGGACACAACCGAGCAACTTTCACTTACTTATTTAATCTGTTAATTGGTCTCGCTCTAATCTCTCCCAATTTAATTCATCCCTCACAGTGTCAAGGATCTATTTATATTTATCAAACTTCCTAAGAACAAATCTAACTAATTTTTTCCTTCCCTCTTCATGCTAGATAATAAAATTCAACTCCTCAGCATAACATCTATACCACAAACCTGTCCCAACCTGTCTCGCCATCAACTTTCCACTTCCTGTCTCTGACCACTCAACCTTCTCAAAACGCTCTTTCCTTCCAAATGCCCCCACCTCCGCTCTGGCTTTCCCTCTGTTGCCTGGAATAACCTTCTCCTTACTGCACCTGTCAAAACCTTACTTCACAACTGAAATATTTGGGCCACTTCTTTCATCCTCAGAGCCTTTAAAATGTCATTTTCTTTCGTATACTTTGCCATTAAATGCTTGGGCTTTTGTTATTGCTGAGGGATATGTCAGGTAAGCCTTCATGTTGAGTGTGCCATGTATAAGAAGCCCCAAACCCCTTTTGCATACCTCATGTAAGGTACATTCTGATGGGTTTTTGCATTGTTTCTGTCTACCATTTGTCCCCCAGGGAGGTTTTTTGATCCTTGACAAGAAATTCATCTCTTCTGTGTCAATCCCAGTCCCTGAAAAAGGTTAAGCACTCAAGTTGAATTTTATTGAGATGTAAACATAGGTTGGCCAAACGCAAGCTGATTCATAGTCAGGAGGTTTGCATGGAACAGTTATTTATTTATTTATTTATTTATTTATTTATTATCGAAGGCTAATTGTCCTACAGAAGTTTGTTGTTTTCTGTCAAACCTTAACATGAATCAGCCATAAGTATACATATTTCCCCTTCCCTCTGAACAGTTTTTGGAGACCATTCAGTGTAACGGTTTTTAGGCATTTTCTGTTTCTTTGGTTTTTTGGCATGCTTTTAGTAGAGCAATCCTGTTTTCAACAAGAAGTGTATTAGAAAGGCCAAGATGCAGAACAGATAAAACCATTCATGTTAAAGCTTGAAAAAGCACAACCACAATCTTCCCCCTCCCATCCTCTGCCACTAAAGGAAGTCTGAAGAGCAGTTTAAAATCCACTTCACAAGTTAAAAGAAATGCAGAGGAGGAAGATGCCTTCCCCAAATTCTAATACTCAGATCTTAAATCATTTCTAAGATAAAAAATCTGCCCACCCAATGTAGGAGATGTATGAGGCACAGTTTTGATCCCTGGATCAGGAAGGTCCCCTGGAAAAGGAAATGGCAATTCACTCCAGTATTCTTGCCTGGAAAATCCCATGGACAGAGGAGCCTAGAGAACTATAGTCCATAGGGCCACAAAGAGTCAGACACAACTGATCCACTGAGCGTGCGTGCACACACACACATTTCTAAGTTTTATCAGAAGCAGACATTGCACACTCTGTATTGTGAAGCGAAATAAATTCTTAGAAATGAGAACTATTTTATGGCTTTCCAGAGAAATTAGATTATTTCTATAACAGCCAGTCTTTAAGATGCCCATTTTTCAAGTTCTTCTGGAAAATTACTTGCTTAAAGACAACTCATCACAGAGTTTATATGTTGGCCTTTTTGTATGCACTCGTTTTCTGGGGTGGGAGAGAAGCTAGGAGGTCACACGATGGGGAGGTGCTAGGCTGCCAGATGATAGAAATTTCTCACTTTAGTAGAAATATAGCAGTATTCCTTGGCTGGACGTAAGGCTGAGTGATTCTATGAACTCTAGGGATATGGGCCAGGTTCTTGGAATGGAAAACAATAGTAGAATTAGGTGAAATAGTATGTTTCGGTCTCACCAAGAGAGACAGGATTCTTCCCGTTTCTTTCCAGACCATACTTTGACTCAGAAGCAGTGAGACCTGCAAAGAATAAAGAAAGCTCTCAGAGCCCTAAGGATGTTCAGCTCTAGAAGCACAGGAAGACATTTGGCATACTCCTTGAGTGGTAGTGGTGGACACCAAGTATTTTTAAACTTAATTGTTGATGATGGGTACTAACAGGGCTACCAGATACACAGTATGTGAAGAGACTTGTTCCCAGACATAGAGACTCAAGGCTGACATCTTCTGATAGCAATGGGAACACCAAGCTACTAACAGAATGTGAGAATGTTAATGGTTCACTTGCATATCAATTATGAGAGTTAAGAAATGAAAATAACACTGGTAAGTACTCTGTGAAAAACTAATCTCATTTGAAGGAAAAGTTTTTCTACCTCAGCAGTCTAAACCGTTTAGCTTTTATCAAAGCTTGGTCTGAGGCAATTAATAATGGTGAAGAACAGCCTATGGTGCGTGCTAAAAACACCCATCAGCAGTCTATCTCAAAGTTGTGCCTTTGAGATAAGCAGAAGGTGCCATCTTGAAGGAACTCACTTACTCTCCCACAGAAATGACTTCATAGAAAGCTATTTAAATTTTGTACCGTCATTTTTTCTTAACCAAGCGTTGATACAGATGACAGCAAGTCTACTAAAATGCTGATCACTAACTTTTATATAAAAACTTTGGAATAAATTTATCTTAGAGTTTAGAAAAATGGTAGGGGGTCAACAACTTTATTTGAAACATCTATACATTGTACCTTCTTTGGTTTCTTCACTAGGTGTTCATGAGGAGATAAATACCCATTTTACAGATAAGTAGAGTTGAGTTCAGGTAAGTTACAATTTGTCCAAAGTAAATGGTGAGTGAAGGGCAGAACAGGGATCAGAACTCACCTCTGTCTACTCTCACTGTCCATTCTACCCTTCCATTGTTCCTCAACAAAATTTTAATTTCTCCTGTACAGATTATGAAAACAATAGGAGTCTACTGGATTTCTCTTTTTCTAAGTCTTTTAGAAAATTCTTCATTCAAGTGCCAGAGCTCTGAGGTTCAAATGAAAGTTTTTACCTTTATTCTACTAGCTGAATTGTCCTTGTAGCTTTTCATATTGTCCCTAAAGTCTTTTTGGAAAGTAGGAGGCAATCAATTTACTAAGTAATTAAGTAAGTAATAGATTTGCTAAGCATTTACTCTGGGAATTTTTTTTTCTTTTAACCTTACGATTCAAACTGGAAAGTAGGAATTTTACTTATAGTAGATAGCATTGGAAGTCACTTTAAAGTCAAGATTTTTAATATACTTTTCAGTTCAGTTCAGTCACTCAGTCATGTCCAACTCTTTGCGACCCCATGAACCCCAGCACCCAAGGCCTCACTGTCTATCACCAACTCCCAGAGTTTACTCAAACTCATGTCCGTTGAGTCAATGATGCCATCCAAGCATCTCATTCCCTGTCATCCCCTTCTGCTCCTGCCCCCAATCCCTCCCAGCATCAGTCTTTTCCAGTGAGTCAACTCTTCGCATGAAGTGGCCAAAGTATTTGAGTTTCAGCTTCAGCATCAGTCCTTCCAATGAACACCCAGGATTGATCTCCTTTAGAATGAACTGGTTGGATCTTCTTGTAGTCCAAGGGACTCTCAAGAGTCTTCTCCAACACCACAGTTCAAAAGCATCAATTCTTCGGCACACAGCTTTTTTCACAGTCCAACTCTCACATTCATACATGACCACAGGAAAAACCATAGCCTTGACTAGACAGACTTTTGTTGGCAAAGTAATGTCTCTGCATTTGAATATGCTATCTAGGTTGGTCATAACTTTCCTTCCAAGGAGTAAGCGTCTTTTAATTTCGTGGCTGAAATCACCATCTGCAGTTATTTTGGAGCCTAAAAAATAAAGTCTGACACTGTTTCCACTGTTTTCCCATCTATTTGCCATGAAGTGATGGGACCAGATGCCATGACCTTCATTTTCTGAATGTTGAGCTTTAAGCCAACACTCTCACTCTCCTCTTTTACTTTCATCAAGAGGCTTTTTAGTGCCTCTCCACTTTCTGCCATAAGGGTAGTGTCATCTGCATATCTGAGGTTATTGATATTTCTCCCAGCAATCTTGATTCCAGCTTGTGCTTCTTCCAGCCCAGGGTATCTCATGATGTACTCTGCATATAAGTTAAATAAGCAGGGTGACAATATACAGCCTTGATGTACTCCTTTTCCTATTTGGAACCAGTCTGTTGTTCCATGTCAAGTTCTAACAGTTGCTTCCTGACCTGTATACAGATTTCTCAAGAGGCAGGTCAGATGGTATGGTATTCCATCTCTTTCAGAATTTTCCACAGTTTATTGTGATCCACATAGCCAAAGGCTTTGGCATAGTCAATAAAGCAGAAATAGATGTTTTTCTGGAACTCTCTTGCTTTTTCGATGATCCAGTGGATATTGGCAACTTGATCTCTGGTTCCTCTGCCTTTTCTAAAACCAGCTTGAACATCTGGAAGTTCACAGTTCATGTATTGCTGAAGCCTGGCTTTGTCATTTTTTGGAGAAGGACATGGCAACCCTCTCTAGTTTTCTTACTTGGGAAATCCTATGGATAGTGGAACCCCACTCCAGTATTCTTGCTTGAAAAATCCCATGGACAGAGAAGCCTTGTAGGCTGCAGTCCATGGGGTCGCTAGGAGTCAGACACGACTGAACGACTTCACTTTGACTTTTCACTTTCATGCATTGGAGAAGGAAATGGCAAAACCACTCCAGTGTTCTTGCCTGGAAAATCCCAGGAACAGGGGAGCCTGGTGGGCTGCTGTCTATGGGGTCGCACAGAGTCGGACACGACTGAAGTGACTTAGCAGTGGAGTCTGTTAGGCTACAGTGCATGGGATCTTAAAAGAGTTTGGACACAAATTAGTGACTAAACAATAAACACACACACACACACACACACACACACGAGAAGGAAGTGGTAATCCACTCCAGTATTCTTGCTTGGAAAATCCCATGGACAGAGGAGCCTGGCAGGCTACAGTCTATAGCGTCACAAAGAGTTGGACACAATTGAAGTAACTTAGCATTTGTCATTTTTACACATCTTTACTAAGAATTGTACGACACGTGCAACTTAAAGTAGGCACTTTCAAAAATCTAGAGGAATAAGCAGAGGTGGAGACGGACCTGAAGTCATTTCACACCTACACACCCGCTTGCTCACAAAAATTTACCAGAAACCCTGCTTGGTGCCCTGGTAATCAGACAACTATCCTTCACTAAGAGAAAGTCGAACATTCCCCAGCAAGCTGCAGTTTTCATTACATCATAGTTTGAAGTTGGTCCATGTACAATACAAAGGACATCTACACTGACAGTTGTGAAATACTCAGAATTTCGCAGGCACATACTGGGAATTCTATGAGACAGGGAGGTTGCTGATTAATGGACAGTGTCAAAGCTACTTAGTCTCCACACTTGCTCAGCTGAGTAATCAGGTCAGGATCAGTTAGACTGGCCAGTTAGCAAAGTGGATAAACCAGTCTCAAATACCAAAGAAGCATCATTTTGGAATGTGGACTCAGTGGATGGTTGAAACTCGTTGCTGCCTATAAAAACTGAGTCATCTTGAGATGTCCAGGGAGTGTATTGTCTAAAGGGGACTTGAATCTGAAATGTCATAAAAGGTTTGGCAAAACTCATCTGACCCAAAGATTACACTCTAGTTACATGTGTGCTAAAGAGATTTCATCAGCATTCCATAAAGATTAGTGGTTCTAATACCTACAAAGTGTGAGATGACACTGGAAACCACCCTTGTTGAGGAATGGTTTCTGTGTGTGTGTGTGTGTGTGTGTGTGTGTTCAGTTGCCTTTGATGCTGTATGACCCCATGGACTGTAGCCAACCAGGCTCCTCTGTCTACGGAATTTTCCAGGCAAGAATATTGGAGTGGTTTGCCATTTCCTATTCCAGGGGATCTTCCCCACCCAAGGATCGAACCCATGTCTCTTACAGCTCCTGCACTGGCAGGCAGATTCTTTACCACTGTACCACCTGGAAAGCCTAAGTGTAAGACATATATAAAGTTGATATTATCCAAAAGAATCTTTAGGACACTAAATGGGATAACTGTTAATTTTTATGAACCAGGATTCTTCAAAACAGAAATAAACATTTATATCTAAAAGGCTTGCTGTTTTAAAATTTACATCCTGGTCTAATAAAAGGAATTGATTTTAAAACAAAACCCAAACTATTCCTTTAAATATAGAGCTTATCCTTTGGTACAGGTTAAGAATAAAATATATTATTTTTTATTTCTAAACTTTTATTTCAATAAACATGTATTCCTTTCCTGAGTAAGAGTTTCACTTAGGAAAATACAAGTTCAATAGCCTTTTCTTCAAGGTTCTAATTAAGATTGTCAAAGGTAGAAGAGGAGAAAACGAAAATTTCAAAAAAGGCAAAGGAAGAGAGAAAGAGAAAAAAAAAAGGCAGAGGAAGAGAAAAGTGAAGACATGGGCTTATGTCATAACATAACCACAGATGCAACTGCGGAGCACATAACTCAGGGAAAAAAGAGTCTAGATTCTCTCTGCCACATATATGTCTTGCTCTGGGTCAGCAGCCGTAGTCCCTTAGCGTGGCTCTGAATGGGACTCATCTGTGGGCAGCTCAGAGCTTAGACCCAAGAGCTTGCAACCAGAGAAGATAAGAAGGCTTCATCACTAACTCTGATTAGACTAAGTCAAGAAAGGACCCTGGCAACTCACTACGGGTCACATACTCACACCTATACCAACTGCCACAGTTTAGAACAGCCAAAATCACAGCTCCCTCTGTGACCAGGGAAAGAAATGAATCTAATTGGCAGCCACAAACCAGAACCATATCATCAGCACTGAGTAGAAATTCTTTTGAGTAGGCAAAACGATAAATATTTACTCTCCACTGTGATCATCCCAAATGTGCTCTTTTTATTAAGGTCTACATACCAGTATATGTGTGTGTGTGTGTGTGTGTGTGTGTGTGTGTGCATATGTGCATTCTCAGTTGCTTCAGTTGTGTCCCACTCTCTGTGACCTTCTGGACTGTAGCCCGCCAAGCTCCTCTGTCCATGGGATTCTCTAGGCAAGAGTACCAGAGTGGGTTGCCATGCCCTCCTCCAGGGGATCTCCCCGACCTGGGGCTTGAGCCCACTATTTTTGTTATCTCCTGCACTGCAGGCAGATTCTTTACCCGCTGAGCCACCTGGGAAGTCCATGTGTGTCTACACACACACACACACACACACACCCATCCTAAGAAGTACTTTTTATATTTCTTCACTTAGAAAGATTTTTTAAATCTTACACATTGAGTACAAATGAGTTGTGAATTGTTGTGCTGCCTATTTCTCAAGGACATAATAGAAACATTTCTATATACATGACATTTCCTCTGGGTACAAAAATCACTGAACTTTTAAAAATTCAATATTTCATTCAAAGAGGAAGATTGTAAATTTGGGGACACAGAAAGGCTACTAAAACTCTCATTGTAAACAATATGGAAAAATATGTATTTCTGGCAAACAAGTCAGGCCGTATCTTCCAAATCTGCCTTAAGATATTTTGGAAAAGATCATATTCTATAATATTCTAGACTGAATTCTAAATGAAGAAGATAAAATTTTTTTCCAATTATCAAAAAACAAAAGAGTAGAGAACTCAGTAAATTCAACTGAGGCTGTGTTGAAAGACATCAAATTAACAGATCATGCAGAGATCACGCACAGCCTGTCATGATCTTCCAGATGGGTCAGACTGTTCACAGCATCCATGTAGACTCTGACCAAGCCATGCTCTGGGAAGCAAGTTTGTGACCTCAAAAGTATATTCTAAATTCCATATATATGCATTAATGCACAGTATTTGTCATTCTCTTTCTGACTTATTTCACTCTGAGAACAGCATTGAAACCTGTACCTTGCCACATCCAAAACAGATGACCAGTGAAAGTTCGATGCATGAAACAGGGTACCCAAAGCCAGTGGTCTGGGACAATCTAGAGGGATGGGGTGTGGAGGAAGGTGCGAGGGAGTTCAGGATGGGGAGACACATGTATACCTGTGGCCTATTCGTGTTGACGTATGCCAATAATCATCACAATCAGTTCAGTTAAGTCGCTCAGCCATGTCCGACTCTGCAACCCCATGACCCACAGCATGCCAGGCCTCCTTGTCCATCACTAACTCCTGGAGTCCACCCAAACCCATGTTCATCGAGTCAGTGATGCAACCAGCCGTCTCATCCTCTGTCGTCCCCTTCTCCCCCTGCCCTCAATCTTTCCCAGCATCAGGGTCTTTGCCAATGAGTCAGCTCTTTGCCATCAGGTGGCCAAAGTATTGGAGTTTCAGCTTCAACATTAGTCCTTCTAATGAACACCCAGGACTTATCTCCTTTAGGATGGACTAGTTGGATCTCCTTGCAGCCCGAGGGACTCTCCAGAATCTTCTCTAACACCAGAGTTCAAAAGCATCAATTCTTTGGCGCTCAGTTTTCTTTATAGTCCAACTCTCACATCCATACATAACCACTGGAAAAACTTGACTAAATGGATCTTTGTTGACAAAGTAATGTCTCTGCTTTTTAATATGCTGTCTAGACTGGTCATAACTTTCCTTCCAAGGAGTAAGCGTCCTTTAATTTCATGGCTGCAATCACCATCTGCAGTGATTTTGGAGTCTAAAAAATAAAGTATGACACTCTTTCCACTATTTCCCCATCTATTTGCCATGAAGTGATGGGACCAGATGCCATGACCTTAGTTTTCTGAATGTTGAGCTTTAAGCCAACTTTTTCACCTTCTCTTTCACCTTCATCAGGAAGCTCTTTAGTTCTTCCTCACTTTCTGCCATAAGGGTAGTGTCATCTGCATATCTGAGGTTATTGATAATTTCTCCCAGCAATCTTGATTCCAGCTTGTGCTTCTTCCAGCCCAGGGTATCTCATGATGTACTCTGCATATAAGTTAAATAAGCAGGGTGACAATATACAGCCTTGATGTACTCCTTTTCCTATTTGGAACCAGTCTGTTCTTCCGTGTCCAGTTCTAACTGTTGCTTCCTGACCTGCATACAGATTTCTCAAGAGGCAGGTCAGGTGGTCTGGTATTCCCATCTCTTTCAGAATTTTCCACAGTTTATTGTGATCCACACAGTCAAAGGCTTTGGCATAGTCAATAAAGCGGAAGTAGATGTTTTTCTGGAACTCTCTTGCTTTTTCCATGATCCAGCAGATCCTGGCAATTTCTATGGCTCCTCTGCCTTTTCTAAAACCAGCTTGAACATCTGGAAGTTCACAGTTCATATATTGCTGAAGCCTGGCTTGGAGAATTTTGAGCATTACTTTAATAGCGTGTGAGATGAGTGCAATTGTGCAGTAGTTTGAGCATTCTTTGGCATTGCCTTTCTTTGAGATTGGGATGAAAACTGACCTTTTCCAGTCCTGTGCCACTGCTGAGTTTTCCAAATTTGCTGGCATATTGAGTGCAGCACTTTCACAGCATCATCTTTCAGGATTTGAAATAGCTCAGCTGGAATTCCATCACCTCCACTAACCTTGTTCGTAGTGATGCTTCCTAAGGCCCACTTGACCTCACACTCCAAGATGTCTGGCTTTAGGTGAGTGATCACATCATTGTGATTATCTGGGTCATGAAGATCTTTTTTGTACAGTTCTTCTGTGTATTCTTACCACCTCTTCTTACTATCTTCTGCTTCTGTTAGGTCCCTACCATTTCTGTCCTTTATTGTAAAGCAATTAGCCTACAATTAAAATTAATCAATTAATTTTTTTTTAAAGTATATTCTGAACTCTTCTCTGTCTATGGGATTTTCCAGGCAAGAATATTGGAAGGGGTGGCCATTTCCTCCTCCAGGGGATCTTTCCCACCCAGGGATAGAACCTGGGTCTCCTGCATTGGCAGGCAGGTTCTTTACTGTCTGAGCCACCAGGGAAGCCTGAAAACTGTAGGCCAGAAGTAGGTACAAGTAAAAATCCGGTGGAAAAATCCTGTGCAAAAATCCTGTACCGTCCAGGTACACCTGGAAGCCAGAGGTCAAGAAAGGGCACTGAGTTAATAGCAAATAAATTACTTGCATTCAGGTACCTCAAACACTAGAGGTCAACAGGGAGGGCAGAGCAGACCCTGATACTGGAAAGCAAAAGCAGAGAGTTACCTGCTTGGCATATCCCTCATGTAATTCTAGGGATGAGCAAGTTACCATTGCATTATGAAACCAAGGGGAATTCATTAGAAACAAGTACAAACCTGATATAAAGTTTCCTTTAGTAGCAAGACTGAAGTACCTTCTAGGGGTTTTCTCATATCTTTTCAACATTATGAGAGAAGTCTTCTATTTGTATATGGACCAAGGCAACAGGGAAACTGGGAAGCAAGGCAGGGCACCAAGTGGCAAAGAAGGATTAAACAACAAGAACGAAAATTCTGGCTTCTAGCCACGTGCACCTGGAAGAGGGTGTCAATAAAAAAACCACAGATGTATGCCTCGGGCTTTGCAAGTCTAAAAAAAAAATCTATTAATTCTTTCAACAAATATTTATTGAGTATTCATTACTGTCAGGCAGTTTGCTAGGAGGTAAGGATGCAAAGATGCACAAGACATAGTTTCTTCCCTTGAGTAGATTTCAATGTCTAGGGTGAGGCCAGAAAGTAAAATTTATATTATGATTACATGTCTAATCAAGGTATTTATTACTCTGAAAACATAAATAAGGGAGTATTTCCCTTTAACTGATGGAAAAAAAAATCTAAAGACTAAATATGATTTTAGAGACTACCAATGGATCAAGAAATCATGTCTAAACAGATCTGTTGTAAATATTGAATACTTCCTGCTTTGGGATGGGCCAGAAATACCAAGATAACAACTTGAGTGTATTTTGTTGAAACCAGGAAGCAAAGAGGACAATGAAAATTAAACCTAAAAAAAAAAAAAAGAAAGAAACAAATACTTGAATCATTTAATGGACAAAAATGGTGCTGAATTTGGAATGAGACACAGGAAAGAGACAGCCATACTTACTTGTTCAAGTTCAAGATATCAGTTCACCAACTCAATTTAATGTTTGCTCCCTTTAGTCTAGAAATATTCCAAAAGAGTAACAAGAGTCCTAATTTGTCCCTTATTCAGCAAGACTTGCAATACAAAGTACTTAAAAAAAAATTCTTCCAGGCTCCACCCGCCCCCCTTCTTTTCTCCTTCCATGACCTCTTGTAAGTCTTTGATCATCTGAAAGGAATGTGTGGGTGGTGTGTAACCTTTAGAAACGTTTTTCTGCCAATTTACTATAGGGAAGTTTTCTTTTTCTTTTGCTTTTTTTTCCCTTTGCCCTAAGTTCTGCACAAAACCGTGCCCCCACTGCATTGTGCAAAGCCGCTCAGAGGCGTCCTTGAAAGAATCTTGTGAAAAGAGAATGGAGCTGAGGCTGTGAAACCAGACAGCACCCCCTCAAAACCAGATTTTTGCGGCCCCAAACAATTCTGTCTCTTTGTGTGGGATAGCTAGTGGTTGGTGAGTCATGTTACCAGGTGTATTTATAGACCATGAATTTGAAATAAATAAATAAAAGCAGTTATCGCCTCTTGAGAATCTCAGAATGAGCAAAAAGAATAGCCAAAGGAACATCTGCAAGTCAGAACTCTTGCTATTATGAGAGAACAGGCTGAACTCTACAGACCAGCCTAGCATAAAAGAGTTCATTCACAAGACAGGAGATCGGCCTGAGTCCTCTGTGTAGTCCACAGGATTATTCACATAGCAGCTTGCGCTTGAGAAATGACGAACACACGTGTTGTGGAATCGCTAGCGATGACTGCCAGGGAACAAGGTAGTTCTCCTTTGTCTTGTGTATCCATTTCTCCTTTCAGTTTGAAACACCCTTGGTGTATAAGAATGATATTCTTTTTCACTATTTTTTTATATTCACTGCATATTAAGGTTATTTTTTATCAAATGAAAAAATTGGACTCATGGTAACTACTCTACTGGGTAGAGAACAACTGGAAAAAATAACTGAGTAACCAATTCCCTTCCCTCAAAAAATCACTCAATGATCTGATAAGCCTAGTAACCACCTAGTAACCTGAGCTGGAAAAAGTTTTCTTATTTTAGGAGCTCAGAACCATTTGACCATTTCTGAACTGCTTCCCAGAGCAAGTTTCTTAGGTAGGCTTAGTGAGAACCCAAAAGGCAGTTTCAGTTTTGAAGCAAGAAAGGCTAGGTAGCAGTGGAGAGATGGGTGTAAAGCAAACAGCCGCACTTCAGGGAAAGATGGGGTCCGCCCCTGAAGCCACTAGGTTTCTGTAGTCACTCAAAAGTGGTCTCTAACGTGGATGCACCTAGCCAAAGGATGTGCAGAATCATTTTAATGAGGGGGAAAGAAAAAATCAGAACAGAGCTATACGTGTTTTGTCTAAGAAAGGAAATCAAACTTTACTAATATTTAATATATGGGTAAAAATTAACATATGTAGAAAAAATATATACCTAGTTGTGGGGTTTGTGTTCAAATACCTTTTTCTGGCTGGCTTGGATACTCACTGGCTTTTTGTATCATTTTGGCTTTGCAATGTTTCATAAGTTTTAGAAGAGGGCTGGGGTATGGAGGCATTCAAAATGTCTTTTGAGTGAACTGGAATATATTTGGTTAGAAAGAAAGAAGAGTATTGGGTTAAAATGAAGTGTAATAAAGGTGAAGTTGTTTTCAAATGATTAAATAGGATTCAAGCATCAGATAGTGCTAAAGTTTTTTTATCAAATTGTATAGATCAGAAAGTCCATCAGGCAGCAGGTCTTTGGGATAAGAAAAGGATTAAGCAAATGATTCAAGGTTCAAAAGAGACCTCTCAGAGAAAAAAGCATTTTTACCTGGAGATGCTTTACCAGAAGACTGAAGAGGCTGAGGTGATGGGAAAGGGTTTGGGCGAGTCTGTGGAGTCTACAAGATATATGTGCATGCATGCGAAACTGTTTCAGTCGTGTCAGACTCTGCAACCCTATGGATTATAGTTCCCCCAGGATCCCCCGTCCATGAGTTTCTCCAGGCAAGAATACTGGAGTGGATTGCCATGCCCTCCTCCAGGAGATCTTCCCAACCCAAGGATCGAACCCACATCTTTTAGGTCTCCTGCATTGGCAGGCAGGCTCTGTACCACTAGTGCCACCTAGATATCTGAGACCCATACAAATCCCAGCCATTGTCATCAAAAGGACATTAAACTACATAACAATCCACCTTAAACCAGACTTGAAAATTTCCCACATTTTCTCAATTTGAAAGGAAAAGGGACAGTCTTAGACAGTGGCTAAAATAAAAACCAGAGCTTCTATTGAGAAAAAAAAACAAAAAACACAGATTTGTTAGTCATATTTAAGTACCAATCCACCTACTTAATACCCATATAAGCTTGGGCAAACTTCTTGACTTCCCCAGCCTCAATTTCCTTATAAATTTTTAAAAAATCACTAATATATCTCACAGGTTTATTGTGGTGATTAAATACATTAATGAAGCATTCCTCAAATCTCCATCTTTCTTATAACATTTCAAAACTTTGAATCTAACATTGATAGTATTATTTCACCATTATTTTCCATTAAATATATGTATTTAAAAAGAAAACTTTGTATTATCATGAATTATCGCTTATTATTAATTGTTGTTCAATCACTAAGTCATATCTGACTCTTTGTGACCCCCCATGGACTGTAACACGCCAGGCTCCTCTCTCTCCAGAGTCTCCACTATCTCCCAGAGTCTGCTCAAATTCATGTCCATTGAGTTGGTGATGTTATCTAACCACCTCATTCTCTGCTGCCCTCTTCTCCTTCTGCCTTCAACCTTTCCCAGTATCAGGGTCTTTTCCAGTGAGTTGGCTCTTCACATCAAGTAGCTAAAGTATCATTAATAGTAAGTATCATAAAGATAAATATATATTCCTTAAAAGTAAAAGAACCACACTATCCAGCTGCTTGGACAGTTTATTTCTGTTGTCCTGGTATAATTATTAACAGCATTTCTTCTACTCACAAAACTGTTTCAGTCTAGATAAGAAATGATGGATTCACTCTTCCTAAAACTATCAGTGTGTGGGCAGGGGTATAATTACCATTGAGAAACCCTGCCTCACGCATGAGACGAAACTCCAAGAGCACCTGGCACATGGAAATCAATCAACCCTGAGAGTTTTCTTCCTCCCCTGGAGAGCATGTGAGATGGTAATCATGGTCTGACCAGGTCTAGAGGCTGTTAGGCTACAGAGAGACCAGTGATGGTGGCCAGGGGGACAAACACTGTGGGAAAGTGGGTCACAGGCAGAGCATCAGCTGTGGCCACACATCTTTCATTGCCTGTCCTCCCGAGCTAGTACCAGAAATAGACATGTATTGGACACTGGGTGATTCTGGTGTAGGTATATTAATGAATGTGCACAATTTAGCATCTCCAAAAGTAAAAAAGTGATCTTCAATAGAACACCCAGAACCATACAAACTTCCAGTTATCAGATAAATAAGCACTAAGGATATAATGTACAACATGATGACTATAGTTAACATGGCCATAGGCTATATTTGGAAGTTGTTAACAGAGTAGATCCCAAGAGTTCTCACCACAAGGAAACAGACATTTCTTTTTCTTATTTTGTATCTATAGGAGATGATGACTATTAACCAAATTTATTGTGGTCATCATTTCACAATATATGTGCCAAATCATGCCAAATACCTTACATTTATATAGTGCTGCAAGTCAATTTTATCGCAATAAAACTATAAAAAATTAATTTAATTAAAAAACACTTGAAAACATAAGACAGCAAGGTCTTTCTGTTTTTGTTTATATATGTGTGTGTTTATATATGTGTGTGTGTGTGAATTTTTGAGACACTAAAAGTTGTGATGAAGATACAACTGTTTTAATCTGAGCTCAGGTTAAGTTAACAAACTTTGGTGCCGACTGGGGAGGAAGATGATTTCAGATTCTCACTTAGGTTTTCTTAAATTTCATGAATGATAATTGCAGAAAGCAAGCAAATGTACAAAACTAAAGTTTTCTTTAGCATTTAAATAAATTTACCTTTTAGCATCTAGAAAATATTTTCTTGAAACGAATTATAAATGCTATAGTTGAAGCAGAAAATATTATGACAACAATTATTGAAAGAAAAAGTTGAATTTAGGGATATAAACCAATGTTTGTATAACTCCTATCTTCTAATGAGAATTGTAAACTTCACAAGTAACATCTCCTTGATTTTGGCAGTAAGTACAAAATACTCTTGATAAGACAAAAAGAATATTTCTGAAAGTACAATGTAAAATGAGTAAATCTTAAAATAAATCCCACGTGTCTGGGTAGAGCATCTAAAAGCTTATATTTTCAGCGAGTAGGGTAAATACCTCTTCATTCAACAACTATCTCAATTCCATGACAAAATCGATTTTGGATTGTTCTGTTAATAAGGGTGTTGAGTCGTCCTTATTTACTCTTAATATACATTAAAAAGTGTTACAAAATTTTGTTCTAAATAAAAACATTGGCCAGGTGAACGTATCAAACATCAAAAAAGTAACAGAAACAACCAGATGATTAACAAGCAAAAGCAGATAAAGGAAAATATGAGCTCTCTAAAAGGTCAAAGAAAATTTTCTAGCAGCTAGAATTCCGTGCATTTGCCCTCTGAGGCTTTCTGAAAACTTCTTTGGGGCAAAATACCCTTCCAAGAGCTGTCGTTTTGAAAGTGGTTTCAACTCTTCAGATGTGCTACTGTCTAAATCAAGAAAACACTTCCTTTGTCTGCTTATTAGTAGGTGCTTGAGTATGCAGAAAGGATGAGGTTCCAAGTGGAAGGTACTTCCCCGATACCTCATAACCTGTAGTTCTAAATGCTGGGCTGTTTGCACACTGAAAATGTAGCTTTTAAAATAAGCATAGACATTTTGTGTAAAAAGATATCCTGTGTGGTTTTTCTTTAGAATAAGGGGGGAACGATTGTAAAATATACTTCATTATAAGCTGGGATCTTGGGTATAGATTAGTTTTTCTGTTTTTGTTATTTTCTTGGAGGATTTAAGGTTAAACTGAGGTAACATCGAAGCAAAATAAGGAAAATATGGAAGGGGATGGAATTCGTGCTAGACTTTTTTCTGCTTTTACTGCTAAATTTCACTCATTCTTCCGGGCACTATAATACTCGTAGTTTGTTGTTAACTTTTACAGATGCATTTACATTTTAGAAGAGCATCTGTATGTGTGCTCAGTTGCTTCGTCCTGTCAGACTCTTTGCGACCCCATGAACTTCAACCTGTCAGACTCCTCTGCCCAAGGAATTTTCCAGGCAAGAATACTGGAGCCAGTTGCCATTTTGTACTCTAGGAGATCCTCGCAACCCGGGGATAGAACCGGCATTTCTTGTGTCTCCTGCATTGGCAGGCAGACTCTTTACCATTGTGCTTCCTTGCTCCAAATTGATCTAGGGATTTTATACTATGTTCATGAAAATTTCCAAAAGTTTTTGTCAAAACTACTAAGTTGATTCTGAAAGTTATATGAAGCGCAAATGACCTAGAAATGCCAAAGCAGTTTTTAATAAGAATAAAGTTGGAAGAACTATGCTGATTTCCTGATTTCAAAATTTACTGTAAAATTAGGTAATCAAGACAATGNCTATGTTCATGAAAATTTCCAAAAGTTTTTGTCAAAACTACTAAGTTGATTCTGAAAGTTATATGAAGCGCAAATGACCTAGAAATGCCAAAGCAGTTTTTAATAAGAATAAAGTTGGAAGAACTATGCTGATTTCCTGATTTCAAAATTTACTGTAAAATTAGGTAATCAAGACAATGTAGTAGTAGTAAAAATTAGACGTAGGTAATGGAGGGGGAAACAGTGGAAACAGTTTCAGACTTTATTTTGGGGGCTCTAAAATCACTGCAGATGGTGATTGCAGCCATGAAATTAAAAGACGCTTACTCCTTGGAAGGAAAGTTATGACCAACCTAGGTAGCATATTAAAAAGCAGAGATATTACTTTGCCAACAAAGGCCCATCTTGAAAAGTCTATGGTTTTTCCAGTGGTCATGTATGGATGTGAGAGTTGGACTGTGAGGGGTTGGGGGCAATAGGAGAAGGGGATGACAGAGGATGAGATGGCGGGTGGCATCACCAACTCAATGGACATGAGTTTGAGTGAACTCCAGGAGTTGGTGATGGACAGAGAGGCCTGGCGCGCTGCGATTCATAGAGTCACAAAGAGTCAGACACGACTGAGTAACTGAACTGAACTGAACTGAATGGGATAAGAAGTCTAGAAACAGAGTCATGGATATAAGGTCACTTGATTTTAAACAAAGTTGCCAAAACTAGCCTTGTCTGAATGGGAACAAATAAATGTCTGTATGAAAAACAGCAACTTTGACCTTATCTCACAGACAGAAAGGAAATGGATTCTAGATCTAACTGTGAAGGCTAAGCTACAAACCTTATAGAAGAAATATATGAGAAAATCTTAGTAAGCTTAGTTCAGGTAAAGATTTTTATGCATACACACAAACCATGAATCATAAAAGAAAACAAAAAGTAAAGCCACAGACTGCTAGAATTCATTGTCTAATAAAGGACTTGCAATCAGAATATGTGAAGAGCTTTTATAACTCAGTAATTTTTAAAAAATGAATGAGCAAAAGATTTATGGTCAAAAGAAATGGTTCTCAAAAGAAAAAAAAGATGTATAGTCATTTCACACAAAATAATATGAATTGCCAATATGACTTGTCAATGTCGGGGAAATTAAAATGGAAGAAGTCTTGTTCAGGCTTCAAAACCAGGAGAGCAGGCCTCTGACCTTGCCTGGAAACTGGCTGGCTCTACTTCGGCCCACAAGCCTAGCTAGTCAGGTGGTACTTTAGATAAGAAAGGGAGTGGGTCTTGGAATTCTTGAGCCCCTAGAGGTCTGGCCAACTGCTTGGGTTTAAGGAAATCCTGTGACTCACAAAATAAACAATATTGTAAAAAGGTTAAAGTAAACCAGAGCTGCATTTTTGTGTGCAAATTGATCTGTTTGTGGCCTGGGGTTGTAAGCGGGAATCTCTGAAACTGCAGTTTGAAATCCCACCTGTAGAATGGATACAAGTTTCCCAACTGGGACTCCGGACTGCTGTTACTCAGGACTTCACAGCATGCTGCTTAAGTCGGGATATTGGCTTCTCAAGTGGTTCAATGGTAATGAGCCACCTGCCAATGCAGGAGACGCAAGAGATGCAGGTTCAGTTCCCCAGTTAGGAAGATCCCCTGGAGGAGGAAATGGCAACCCAATCCGATACTCTTACTGGAAAATCCCATGGGCAGAGGAACCTGGAGGGTTACAGTCCATGACGTCACAAAGAGTCAGCTGTGATCCAGCAACTGAGAGCTCACGCACATTGCTTGGCCCACTTTGGTGATGTATGTGCTGTTACTCTTCTCCATTGCTTCTGTTTCTCTCTCTCTTTTTTTTAATGATTGTATAGTGAAATTAAGTTAAATAATCTTCTACTAAATATTAAAACTGCGTATTTGTGTGTAATGAGTGGTTTCTTTTGTTAACAAATCCTTCAAAACTGAAAAAAAATAAAACATTTGGCAAAATATAAGTTGGTGCGGTGAGCAGGATTTGTGAAACAAAATGCCACTCTTTAAAATAAAAAGAAAGAAGTTAAGACTAATCAAGTTTTTATTTCCAGATGGGAAGATTTGCCTTACTACTCACTAGCTACTGAATGGGGCATACTCACTGATGGTGTGAGAATTAGGACCTTAAATTAAACCAGGCCAAATCTTTTGAAATGACTGAACGTTTGTGGCTCATGCCAAATGAGAAAGGACAAGAATATACCATGCTGGGTCAGAGAGGCTGGACCCTCATCTCTGCCTACTGTAAGATATATGAAAACAAATTAAAATTGTTTAAGAGAAATTAAAATTGGGGAAAGTATCATGCAATCTGTAAGGACTATTGTCCATGCTACAATGTCAGAATTACATTTAAGCTGACAAGGTCTCCACCTTTCAGTCGGTAGCCCGAAAAGCAGTGGTAAAGATTGCACAAGCTAAATATGAAAGTGTTATGACAAGGTTAACAAAAAAAGTTCATCTGGCAACAGCTAAAGTAGAGACAGACTGGGAGGCTTGGGATGAGAGATAAATCCCTTCAAATTTCATGGACCTGCCCAGACTGTAAAGTTTTGGGAAGACAATGGGAACAGAAAGGCTAAACAACTGGGGCTTCCCAGGTAGCACAATGGTAAAGAATCTACCTGCTAATGCAGGAAGCATAAGAGAGGCAGGTTTGCTTTCTGGGTCAGAAAGACACCTTGGAGGAGGAAATGGCAACCCACTCCAATATTCTTGCTGGGAAACTCCCATGGACAGGGGAGCCTAAAGGGCTACAATCCGTGAGGTCACAAAGAGTTGAACACAACTGAGCATGTATTGAACTCAACACTTTGCTCCTGGCTTCTGAGCTTCAGAGGACTCAGGACTGGGGCTTACTCCCCATCCAGGACACTCCTCTTTTCTTGGGCTTTCCTGGTGGCTCAGTGGTAAAGAGTCCATCTGCCAATGCAGGAAACTCAGGTTAGATCCCAGGGTCAGGAAGATCCCCTAGAGAAGGAAATGGCAACCCACTCTGGTATTCTTGCCTGGGAAATCCCATGGGCAGAGGAGCCTCAGGGTCTACAGTCCACATAGTTGCAAAAGAGTCAGACACAGCTTAGTGACTAAACAACAAAACAAAAGATAATGGAATTTAAAACTCCCCAGATGAAAAAAGGAGGCTCAAAAATGTATAGGACTATTTGTTTTCTGGCAACAGCATATTCCATATTTGGGGCATATATTGAGTCCACTTTACAAACTAACTTGATGTGAAGAAATTTTAAGGAAAAAAAATTTAAATGAGATTAGAGGTTTTAGATAAACTCTAGTAAGAATAATTCTGCTTTAAGAATGTCTACTAAACACTGACTTCCTTTTACAGAGAAACAAAAGGCTTAGAACTATTAATGAATATATTTGGTATCATTCTGAGATGTTCTCTATAAGAAAGTAAATATTTTTAGAAATTATCACTGGCATTTATGTCCACCAATCTACAGAGTGCTAATACAAAGGACAGTTCATGATCCTTTAAGGAAAGTAGGGTGTGTGTTTTTAGTAAACCAAGTCCGAGGGATGGAACTGCATTTTGCTAAGGGACAAGGAAGTAGGCCTGATTCACTGGTGTCTCTTTCTGAATGGGAAAATAAAATTATGGATACAGCAAGTGATAAGAAAGGTTTGTGGAAAGCGGACTCCTAGAAAAGAGTTTTATCCATGGTATAAGTTTCCTTGGGAAGTCGAACTGCTCTTGATAACAGATTTTAAGTTTCTTTACCTCTTAAGTAATCTTGTCTGTATTTGCTGTTGCAATCTTTTATTGTTACTTTGGCTGTGCTGTGCTGTGCTTAGTCGCTCAGCCTTGTCTGGCTGTTTGTGACCCCATGGACTATAGCCAGCCAGGCTCCTCTGTCCACAGGGATTCTCTAAACAAGAATACTGGAGTGGGTTGCCATGCCCTCCTCGTTCCTTTGGCTAAGTGATGCTAATTGGAGCTTATGGCAAAAACAACAAGGCAAAAGAGTGCCTTTGGGCTTCTGGTGTAGGAAATTTCCAGAGGCCAGCAGAAATCACACTACCTTTGAAAAACAGTTATTGGCTTGTTATTGGACTTTGATAGATAAGGAACAATTGACTGTAGATCATACTATAATATTAAGACCTCAAGTGCCAATCATGCAATGAATACAAAGTTTCCCCAAATCCAAAGGATGGGTAGGCCTAGGAGTCCAGTATTATAAAATGGAAAAGGTATGTTCAGGACCGAGCCAAATCTGGGCCACATGGGGTCACTGTCTCATACGAAAAGACTTCTGAAATTCCAATTAAAGGCCTCAAGCAAGAGGCTACAATTAGGCCTGAGATAACTGAGTCACCTGTAATATGAGGAAAGTTTTTTGACTCTTTAACTGCACAAGAAAAACAGCATGCATGGTTTACTGATGGATCCAATTCAGACTCCCCTAGTGGCTCAGTTGATAAAGAATCTGCCTGCAAAGCAGAGACCTGGGTTCAATCCCTTGGTTGGGAAGATCCCCTGGAGAAGGAAGTGGCAACCTACTCCAGTACTCTTGCCTGGAGAATTCCATGGACAGAGGAGCTGGGCAGGCTACAGTCCATGGGGTCCCTAAGAGTTGGACACGACTGTGCAACTAAATTTCACTTTCTTTCACTTTGTCAGCTAAATATCCAGGATTCACTCATTTTTGGAAAGTGGTGGCATACAAATCAGTAACTACAAAATTGCTGACAACTACTGAGGAAGGTAAATGTAGCCACTTTGCTGAGTTATGTGCTATTTATCAGATGCTAAAACAAGAGAACTCAACTGAATGTCATGTATGCACAGATTCTTGGTCGGTAGCCAATGGGTTGTCTACTTGACTTCCCCTATGGGTAAAGAATAATTGGCAAATTCACTCCAAAGAGCTATGGGGAAAGGAATTATGGTCTGACATTTGGGAAACTGTTCAAATTACTAATGTTTTGGTGTTTCATGTAGATGCTCACAGAGTTTCAAATTCTATGGAATGGATGACATAACTATTACACATGAAAAAACCCTGAATCCAAGCAGTAGAAGTCGATTGAGACTTCAGTGACTTAAAAGGTTAGACTTTGTGGAGATACCAAAAATGTGGCCATCTGGGAGAAAAAGTAACATACAGGAGGGCTCAGGATTGAGGTATTTCTTAACTATGAAAGTGAAAGTCACTCAGTCGTGTCCGACTCTTTGTGACCCCCATGGACTGTCCATGGAATTCTCCAGGCCAGAATACTGGAGTGGGTAGCCAGTCCCTTCTCCAGGGGATCTTCACAACCCAGGGATCTAACCCAGGTCTCCTGCTTAGCAAGCAGATTCTTTACCACTGAGCCACCTGGGAAGCCCCCCCTCCTTAAAAATTGATCTCATTAAATCTGTTAGTTTACAAGGTCAAATTTGTCACCATATTAAGCACAGAAGCTTGTCGCAGTTAGTCAAAGGACAATTGGCATATGTCAGACTGATTATATTCTTTGCAGCCAAAGATGGAGAAGCTCTATACAGTCAATAAAAACAAGACCAGGAGCTGACTGTACCTCAGATCAGGAGCTCCTTATTGCCAAATTCAGACTCAAATTGAAGAAAGTAGGGAAAACCACTAGACCATTCAGGTATGACCTAAATCAAATCCCTTATGATTATACAGTGGAAGTGAGAAGGGCCTAGAGTGCCTGATGAACTATGGACAGAAGTTCCTGACACTGTACAGGAGACAGGGATCAAGACCATCCCCATGGAAAAGAAATGTAAAAAAGCAAAATGGCTGTCTGGGGAGGCCTTACAAATAGCTGTGAAAAGAAGAAAGGTAAAAAGCAAAGGAGAAAAGGAAAGATATAAGCATCTGAATGCAGAGTTCCAAAGAATAGCAAGAAGAGACAAGAAAGCCTTCTTCAGCGATCAATGCAAAGAAACAGAGGAAAACAACAGAATGGAAAAGACTAGAGACCTCTTCAAGAAAATTAGAGATAACAAGGGAACATTTCATGCAAAGATGGGCTCAATAAAGGACAGAAATGGTCTGGACCTAACAGAAGCAGAAGATATTAAGAAGAGGTGGCAAGAATACACAGAAGAACTGTACAAAAAAAGATCTTCACGACCCGGATAATCGCGATGGTGTGATCACTAATCTAGAACCAGACATCCTGGAATGTGAAGTCAAGTGGGCCTTAGAAAGCATCACTACGAATAAAGCTAGTGGAGGTGATGGAATTTCAGTGGAGCTATTCCAAATCCTGAAAGATGATGCTGTGAAAGTGCTGCACGCAATATGCCAGCAAATTTGGAAAACTCAGCAGTGGCCACAGGACTGG